>VXBB01000838.1:556849-628749 GCA_013399915.1 Illadopsis cleaveri | reverse complement strand
TTTTTTTAAATAAAGGTTACTGTCTGAACAGTGTTACTTACAGGCTTGTGCGAATGCCAAAAATTTTTTTCCTAGATTCCCCAGGGAAAGGAGCAGCCCTTCACTGTCTACAGATGCAGGTTAGACAGAGATTTGCTTTTGAAAGCTAAAAAGGCATTTGAAAGACACAAGGTTATCTGAGATGCAGGTGCCACGTGTAGAAAATACCATCATTCTTGAGTGGTACTGCTTAAGATACGCCATCGAGCTTCGTGGTTGGAATGTAAAATATTTTGCAAAGGAAACTACCAAAGATACTTTTGGCAACTGATTTGAAAGGAATGTTTATACTAAAGCGGGTTAGTAGAGAACCCTTTTTCTTTACTGAGCGATGTTACCCAAGTCATACCTGGGTATTCTACAGCGAGTGGCTTGGACAAAGGTGCCTTCCCAGTAACCCAGAACCTCTTGGACTGTCATTACCTTTCTTTTTTAACACTGAGGCATTTAAGAACAAATGTTACAGTTTACAGAGAAAAACCTTAGCTGTCAAATTCTTTTCTCTGTCATTTACTCTGAAGAAACACGTGAGAAAATAGTGTTTCCTGTGAAGGCTCTTTACAGCTTCAGCCCTGCATTAACCTCTAGTGTTGCAGGTTGCCCATCCCTTTGCTACATTTTGCTGTACTCACAGGTGTAGCTGGCAGGGCTGCTCAGGTTCACTGAATTACTCAAACACCCAGGTATGCAAAGGCTCGCAGCAGAACACAAGCAGTGCCTGTCAAACAGGAGCTGATTCCAGTGTGTGATGAACAAGAGTGCCAGATGGGTGGCTGATGCAGCCTGAAAATTAAAATATAAATATAGCTATATATGAATAGATATGTTAGGCTTCCCTCAGGTTTTTTTTTGTAGTACTGAAAATGCAAGCAGTTGCTTGAAAACCCGAGGTAAAGATTGGGTAGTTTAAAAAGTCATTATCCCTTTGGGGTGCTTTCAGCAATTCAGGTAAGCTCCAGTACAGTAATGTAGGTACTTGATGGGGTTAAGTGGCTTTGAAATGGATTTTCACAAACAAAAATGGCCTTTAGGTTGTAAAAAGTTGTCTAAGACTCAAAGTAAAAGTGGACAGAAAGAATGATCATGCTTGCCTGGGTGACTTTCAGATCCTTTCTGAAAATGTTTTAAGTAAAAAATAGAACTAGGCTTTCCAAGAAGTCTGTTTGAACAGCTGTCTGCTTTCTCACAGCATCATGTTTGTCATTCCTCGTGAATTCAGTGCCAGTAGCTGTGATCTTTCTGCTTTCAAAAATAAGCAGCTTGGGGTTTATAGTCCAATACTATTTTTTTCTCCTCCTAAATGTCAGATACGGTCAGATTCTGTCGAAGTTGACTCTTCCCAGAGAAGTGTTTGCTCTTCTCTTATTGTTTTCTGTCTCTTTGCTTTGCATCCCTGGGATCTCCCTTGTTGTTGTGGCCTGGGTTTCTGCTTTTTGACTTGTAAGACAGATTCCTGAGAGAGAGAGCTCTCTGTTGTTTGGCTAAAAGAGCAAGCAGACACTGTGCACACAAATAATTCTTAAAAACAAAAATAGCTCAGTTCTGGTTTCTCACACAGTCTAGAACAGTTTTGGATAAACTGATATGCTAATATTCTCTCTCAGACATGTCTGTCACTTCTCAAAGCTGTATTTCCCTGCGGAGTGCTGCCCTCCAAGTGTTCTCCTTTATGGAAGCAGAGTAGATGGGACTCCTGCAGCACGTGCTGGGATGGCAGTACATGGCTGTCCTCCCTGTTACCTGGAATGCTTTGTTCTTCCACACCTGTATAATTTGAATCAAGAACTATAGCTTTTTCAACTCTTTGGTTCTTGTAAATTTGGCAGAAATAAGCTTTTTTTGGGGGGGGGGGGGGTGTGATATTTTGGTCCTGACAGGATAAAGTAGAGAATAGAATGTAGCTTTGACTTTGCAGTATTTTTAGCCGTTGTTTTCAAAAAGTTTGCATGGTGATCACTTTTGTAGAATGGTATGCAGAGGGTTTTATCTACAGTAAATCTAACTTATTTCTTTCCAGATCAAAATGGTGTTGTAATTTTCATCAAGAACAGTAGTTAATTATATAACTAAAATTATATTATTAATTAATCTTTCTTCAATTATATTTTTTATTAAATTAGACAGATTAGACCTACAGATGCATGTCATGTTGTGTACACAGTCTTTTTCCATTACCCGTTTCTTTTCTTCTTCCTTAAAGGAGTCATATAAGAATGTAGAAGCATGGCTAAATTAATTTATTCCAAGTTCTACCTTGACCCTAGAACTATAACATTTAATTCGTATTTTGGAAGGATTTTGTAAGGTCTGTTTTCTTTTTTCTGTGTAGAGATATCTTTGCAAACTGGCTTTTTTTCCCTGTTGAATTGATACAAGTACTCCTTATATGGAAAAACTAAAGATAGAAGGTATTTTAAAATTATGTGAAAAATTTTCAATAATATGTGCTTTAAGAAGATGTTTCCTTAGACTGCTAACAGGAAGCCTAGTCTAGACTGTATTACCTTTTCAGTTGTATGGAATGTTGCAGTCGAGGTGGTTTGAGACCAGGGTCATATTTGTGTTTGTGTCTCACACTGAGCAATGTTTCCCCTATGCTCTCCATGTACTACCATGTTACAACCTCACAACTTACCTAACAAGGTGAACGTGATAGTGCAGATCAGTGTGCTTAAACATAAAATCGTTACTTAAAAGTGAGCAGCAGAATGTCTTAAGGAATGGAATTTCACTAGACTAAAGAGAATTCTTAAATATGAATGGATATTTAGTTTTTTTAATTGCATCCTGTAAAACTTGCATTGAGATGCTCAAGGTGACATTGGAAAGAGGCTGCAGTTTTCTCCTTCAGATGAAGAGCAATGCTTTTAGGATGCATGAGAAACAATTGCTTGTGTTCCAATCTCTGCAGTAAGTCAGGGCAGAGGCTTGAGATAACATCTCTCTGTGACAGTATTACCAGTTGTTACACTGTTCTTAATTTCATTTATTTTTAAAAGAAACAATGAAGCCTTCCTTACCTGCTAGATATTTCCATAAGTGGTGTGGCTGACAGAGAAGTTTAGAAAATAAATGGATTAAGGGTTTGTAAAAAACACTAGAAAAATTCATTTAGGGACATCTTATTTTAGTGGTTGGTTTTTCAGTAGAATTGCCGTATTATTTTCTGTTTCCTGTAAACATTAGCTGAGTAAAGCATCAGTAATCTAATTTTTCTTAAAAACTCCCCTTCGAACAGTACTCTTGGGTTGTTCAGGTGCCAAGTTTTTGCTGATCTGCCATAAAGCTTTTCAGTAGGAACCTTTTCATTGGAACATTATTTATTGAACCCGTTTTCCAGCCAGCACAAGAAGATTGTGCTGTGCTTCCTGTTGTCCTGTTTTAGGCTGAATAATCTGATGTCTCAGCCTTCCCCCACAGATGTGTTTCTTGCTGGGGGATTGGGCTGGTGGCTGTGTTTAGGGCAGAATTGTGTTTGCAACCTTTCTCATCTCCCATCTATGTCCTGTTTTTCCCAGGAGAAAGAGATTACCTTGTTGGAAATGTCTAAAGGATGAGGCACAGCGAGACTCTAAGTCTTAGCTTGTGTTAGGGCCAGGGTTTGAGTAAATTTCTGTCACTGAGAATAGAAGAGAGGAAATACCTCTTAGAATTGATTTGATAAGAAGAAACCCTTTTTGATTTGCTATATTAAGTTGTAAAACAAAAAGCAATGTGTGGTCATCAAAAATAATTCTTACACAGAGTTTGTTCTATTTCTTCTAACAAATAAGCATATATGATAAATACTGTGGGCTATGGGTGATTTGGGTTGGGGTTTTTCTGGGTTTGTGGGGTTTTTTTCTTGTGGGGGGTTTATTGTGTGTTTTGGTTTTCTTTTTTTGTGGTGAGCATGAGTCTTTCGATCTCGCTTTTGCTTCTAAAGCACCATCTTGAAAGCATATGTTCAGTAAGCTGCTCATGCTGTTTGTGTGTTGAAACCCTTGCTGAAAGAAGAGTGGCATCAAGCTGCTATCTCCAAGAGTTTCAATGAAGAACATGTCTGCATTTCTCAGGGCAAGTGGTTGCTTCTAAGTCAGTGTGTCAAATCCTCTTTTCCCTAGATCAGACTAAAGCATTTTACTATAAAACCAAATTGCCATAGGAGTCATGGAAGGACTAAGAACATACATATTGCTGGCACGAGTAAACACAGAGACCACCCTTCTAGTCCCCTAGGCTGATTAGAGATTGCTGAGAGTCTTGTGATAGCACATTTCATAATCAGTTGTTAATGCAAAGCAAATGGGGAGACACTTATCCAGAGAATAGGAGCAGTGGTAGGTTGCTCACTGCTGTTGTTGTGTGCTCCCACTGCAGCTGAAATAAAAAAAGGGAGGCAATAAAAATAAACTTTTAAGTCCTTCAAACCACGTAGCACCTGGGGAAGACACTTTCCAGTTCAAGAGTAGTTGAGAAACTGAAACCTCTCCAGGCTGTCTTTAGGGAAACATGCCCAACAGGTTTGAGAAGAAGAACACTTGTTCTGTCTAACTGAGGGAAGAGAAGGGAAAAGGGAGTAACATCTATAGGCCAGTACAATTTTGCAGCTGTTTGAAAAATGCAGAGCTCATAATAGCTGGGTGTTGTAACCATGGGGTGTTTTCTGTCCTGCAGGCACGCATATCATTCTGTTTCAACACCTCCTGTTTGCCCTCAGAAAAACATAGCTGATGTGAAACTCCAAACAGGACCCTCGTCCATACAAAGCTCTGATGCAGTCATTATTCACCCTGGTGCTATGCTTGCAATGCTGGATCTTCTGGCCTCTGTTGGATCAGCTACACACCCAGAGGTAGGGGAAAAAACCTGCGGTCTGAAGCTTTGAGAGTGGCTGGGGAAAAGGATGGCTGTGGGAAATAGGAAAGCTGATGATGTCCTCTCATTTTGTGCTGAAAAACTAATATATTTCACAGGTTGAGTTGAATAACTGGTGGCATAGAGGTCTGACAGGAATTGCCTTATTTCATAGGTGTTCTTTTGTATCTCTCTTTTAAACTCTTGGTAGTAATGTAAGTTTAAAGAAAGGTCTGAAGTGGTTATCAGATAAGTTTCCAAGCACTGTGATTAATTCATGTTTTCCCTGATGTATCAGGTATTAATGCATAGTATGAGGAGGACACAGCACTGAACATCATAGCTTAGGCTATATACTGTTTGAAGTAGCTGGAATATGCTCTAGTTCCAAAATTGTACATGGTTTAGTGGTGGGCTAGGCCATGCTGGGTTAAGAGTGCAACTCATTGATCCTAAAGCTCTTTTCCAACCTAAATGATTATTTTTCTATGTTAACTTACTAGGAATAGCTTAATAGTCACAAAAATAAGAGTTCCTAGTTCTCTCTAAGCTAGCTCTCTTTGCTGGTGAAAAGTAGAGCTTAGTTTAACCATTCCTATCTGAATTATTTTTCTTGACCATAGTTCTGGTAATCCTTTGTCTAACTAATTACCCTTTTTTGTACAGAGTGTTTCTTTACACAGACACGTGCACACACTCCCCCCAAAAACACACAAGTGCATGCACGTATATTTAAGTACAGTTAATTTTCTGTATTTATTACTAATGGTAGTTTCTTTTCTATTATTATGTATAAAGCCTTGCTTCTACTTTCCTCCTCAGTTTGCACTTTCTCAAGCCCTGTGCTGTTGTTTTTTTCAGCATGCACTGGATCTCCAGCTGGCAGTGGCCAACATCCTGCAATCTCTGGTGCATACAGAGAGAAACCAGCAAGTCATGTGTGAAGCTGGGCTCCACGCACGACTTCTGCAAAGATGCAGTGCTGCTCTGGCAGATGAGGACCACTCCTTACATCCACCACTCCAAAGAATGTTTGAAAGGCTGGCTTCCCAGGCTCTGCAGCCCATGGTGTTGAGGTCAGGATAGCCCTGAAGTTCAGTTGGTCTGAGCCCTGCACAGCCTGCACTGTCCCTGGCTTGCTGTAAATGACTGGCAGTGGTAGAGAGCCTTAGTGACCTGTTGTGGTAGTGATAGCACAACATCCCATTTTATTTCTCATCAAATAGATTGTCTCTTGACAGAGACAGACTTTTTACTAGGGCCAGTAGTGACAGGACCAGTGCCACAGGTTTTAAACTGCAAGAGGCTGGATTTAAATTAGAGAGGAGGTAGACATTTTATACAGTGAAGGAGATGAGACACTGGAAGAGGTGATCCAGGGAAGCTGTGGATGCCCCATCGCTGGAATTGTTCAAGGTCAGGTTAGACAGGGCTTTGAACCAGCTAGTGTAAGTGAAAGCTGTACTAGCCCACAACAGAGGGCTTAGACCAAATGGCCTTTAAAGGTCTCTTCCAACCCAAACCATCCTAGGATTCTGTGCTCTCAGCTGTAAGAGGAAATTTAATTGTATTATCTCCTATGGATCACTGGCTGGCTGACCTGCAGCCAGGACAGCTGTTCGGTTCCCTTCAGTGACATGGAGCTGTGTCAGAAGGGATTCTGCAAGGAGCCCTCTTGCTGGTGGTCATATTACAGGGACATATTAAGCATATAATAAGAATAATTAAGCATATTAAGCTTCCCTAAGCATAGACACTGACAGCCTGGGTAGCTCCATAGAGAGATACCACAGTTATCTAGAGGTACAGGTGTTGATAGCTGTGAAATGATTCCCCCAACCAAATAGGACACACTGGTAAAACAAAGCTGAGGTCACTTACTTCAGCCTAGGATCTGCCTCTCCAGAAGAGTTCATCTTGCTGAGCACACATCATCAAATGTCCTGATGTTCTCCTGCAGCAGCCTCCTGCCAGGATTTTAAATGAAGAGAAGGGAATGATCAAAATTGCTTTATTTTATGATAAATTAATTTATCAAAATTGCTTGATTGTTTAAAATAGTGTCAACTTTTGAGAGCATGTGTTCCAAAATTAAATAGTTTTGATGTTATGGATCATAATTATGCATTGATTTATTTTATATTATAACTTAGTTAAAAGTTACGTTTATTACTGCAAGCAATTACTGTCTTTTTTAAAAGTCCTATTAGATTTGATGCCACTATAGGCAAATAAATAGAGAAAATTACTTCCAAATTTTTTAATTCTCCTTCTTAGGGAATTTTTACGTTTGGGAAATCCTTTGAATTGTGGAGCCTGGGACAGAAAGCTGTTGAAACAATACCGAGTGCACAAACCCAGCTCACTGAGTTTTGAACCAGAAATGAGAAGTAAGTGCTGAAGTACCAAAAACATGTGTAAAGAATGTTTCACTTAGGTCCCACAGTTGCATACTTATTTAAAATTTTTAGATAGGCATTCATTAAAACCTATCTTTACCCCAGCTTTGTATGAATGTGAAGTCAGAACAGTTTACTGGAAAAGTTCTAAAACCAGAGGGAATGTAATATTTATATTGAATATATATTCAGCAAGGTAATTATAGGTTTTTATTTTTGGAATAGTAACTGTTAAATGTGGTAGTAGTTTGTTTTTAAGTCTTGAGTAGATCCTGCATTTGTAGTTATTTAAAACTATTTTTTTCTCAGCTACTTTCATGTGCACATCACAAATCATTATATCTGTATATTATCTCTCATGAGTTCAGTAAGGTGTCAGATAAAATAACTGCTCAATCTCTGTTATTATCCATGAGTTGTAGAGCTTGGGAATGGCTATTCATGTAGTATAGGAAAGTCTCAGTAAATTATAATACAAAGAAATTGTTGAAAAGTTTCCAAAGCGTGAGCTGTTTATTTCTGTGTGTCAGCTTGGTCATTGTATGGCTGGCTGTAACATATGGTTAAAAATACCTTAGTTGAAATTTTCAAATTATTTAAAAGAAACTAGAAAGTATCTTAGATGATACTGATTGAGCGTTAAATCACGAAATAAACAAAATAAATTAATTCATGTTATATTATCGTGTTCTGTAAATTTTAAAAGAAGAGAGAAGAAGAGATTGAATTTATCTCTTGGCCAGTACTTTATTTATTTTTATATATATTTGCATTAGGGTATTATCACTGGGCAAAATAAACAATGAAAATTATGAAAATGTGAGACTAGAAAGCTTTTAGCCTAGGAAAGGGAATGCAAAGCTACCTTCTGAATACCACAAGTTATGTTAAATTGCCTAAGCTAAGTTTACTGGGCTGTTCTGCTTACTAAGAGCTCTGAGACTTCTAGCTCAGTTACTTTATCTGAAAAGCACAAAGCAGAACTTTCCCTGCCTGTTAAGTCAGGTAGTAGGAATGCATCTGAAGAGGAGCCTCTTCAAAAAGGGCACTGTGCTGACAGTAGGTACTGGGAGGGCCTATTGGCTTTACCACAAACTTTCCTTGGCGTGTTGCACAGGATGCTCATCTTTCTGCCTTGGTCGAGCATTTTTATGATCAAAGCAATGCTGCCCAGCTCATTATCTTTTGAGAGGCTGAACTAGCTGACAGTGACTGACAACCCAGCTATTCCACTGGACTTGAAAGGTCCAAATAAAGAGCCTGAAAACGCCTCCCTTTTGCAGTGCCGTGTTGTTTGTTGGCTTGTCCTGTAGATAGCATGGTGACCTCCATGGAAGGTCTGGGTCCTGACAGCGTCTTCGGTGTGCACGAGGACAGCCACTATCGGATCAGCAAGAGCCTGCTCAAGCCAGCAGAAGGGAGCACAGTGCCCCTGACCAGAGTCAAGTGCTTGGTCTCCATGACAACCCCACATGATATCAGGCTTCACGGATCATCGGTGACGCCGGCGTTCATCGAGTTTGACACATCTCTGGAAGGGTTCGGGTAAGGTCCTGCCAGGCTCTCGAGCAGCGTGGGGCACAGTGCAGTGCCTGCTTACTTCCTTTTTCTCCAAAGGAATGCTTGCAGTTTTTAATAGACTGTTTGCAAGTAAGGAACAAATGAACTCTTTAAAGAAGAGAAAGGAATGCTTCAAGTCATCTAAATTTCCACTTTTATCATTCATTAATACCTTGATAAAAAATGCTTGCTGGTCATGTGTGAAAGTGAAAAAAGTATGTATCTGTCATTGACAGGACCCTCTCAACGTTCTGAGTTTCACATCCCTTTTAAAACAAAGGAATACCAACATACCCTTGAAAGGTTACTGGGATTTATGTATGACATTTGGATGGCACAGGTATTCTGAGACCCACTTAAAATTGCTGAAGAACACAAAAATATGAAAGTGGGCAAATCAGAAATACAAATAAAGCAGACAAGGCAGCTATGATGAATTCAAATAACTGAAAAAACCCCCAGTATTACTAACTGGAGGCATAGCCTGGGTATCATGCTTAGCTCATTTTTTTCTGTTAGCACCACTTACTTGTTTTTCTCTCTCTAATTAAACACCTGCTGAGTGAGGCACTTTATGAGGATCATGTAATACGATTTAACTATTCAGAAGATGAAAACATGACACATTCTCAACATTTGTTAAAGGAAAATGTTTGGTCTTTTTGGTTATAAAAATGGAATAGAAAAACCTGAATACTTGGGAGCTCTGCTGCTCTCTACATTCTGTTTTCAGCTCTCCAAAGCAAGGATGCAACTCCCATTTTCCATATAGCTTTAATGTCCAATACAGTCAGGGAGAGACTTTTTTTTTTTAAACAAATGTTACTCTAAGCTGTGTTCTATATAACACATATCCTTCATAAGAGAAAAGAAAATTGTCTGGACCTAAGAACTTAAAATAGGCTGGCAAAATGAATTTTCATTGTGTTTGCTTCAGGAGATTTGTGGGTGCTGGTAACATGTCCAGGAGTGACTCACATAATGCAGCTGTGACTTCTTGTAATTTCAGCAAGTCAACTAAGACGGCTTCTATAATAAAGAAAAAGAAATTGAGACCTTTTCTCCTTATATTAATTTCCACTGTGTCCCAGCATCAGTGGCTCTGTAAGGACCAAACATAGCTAAGTTGGTGGAATATGATGTTAGTGTGAGAGCATACTTTCTTAAGAGCAGAACAACATTGTCTGCAATTGCCAGATCCTTTGACTATTTAGCTGATCCAGTTTCTTTAGAAGTTTCAGAACAACTCAAAGGCTGCTGCAAGATGCATGTGTCCATTAGGGAACATCTTAGGCTGTGGAACCACATGGGCATGACTCTGTACCTTCACACCAAAGGCATACAGTGCCAGAGCTCTTTGTGCTAGAGATAATTTAGACTCACAATGGGCAATCTTGAGAATTTATTCCTGTTTTTCATTGCTACATAAAGTCACAAAGCGTGTGTGCTGATGGTATATTTTCATAAGCCACGTTTTGTTTGTATTGAACTCACACTGGAGTACATGCAAGTCAATGTAAGTGTTTACTGGTCTTGTGTTTAACAGCTGCCTGTTCTTGCCAAGTCTGGCTCCCCACAATGCACCTACAAACAATGCTGTTACTACAGGGCTTGTTGATGGCGCCGTTGTGAGTGGAATTGGGACTGGTGAGTACTCCAGCATGACTGGTAATGCCGAGATCAGGTGAGGGGACACCAGGAGAATCACAGGGGAGCACAGGGGGTGCTGCAAAGTCCATCTGGCGCCCCCAGGGGACCACAGGTTCGGTCTTGGGCCCAGGAGGGGGCCGCAGGTTCAATCTGTTGAAAGATATCCAGCGGTGCCTGATATACAGGTAATAAGTTAACAACAGTCTCATCTCTCTTAACAGAGAGGGCATTATACAATTTCCAGTTCACCAGGTCCCAGAAATCGTAAGTCAAAGCAGACTTTGGGTTTCTAGGTTGAAAGTTTGTTTCAAAGTCAGCAAATCTTTCAGTTCACTTTTCTGGATATCTATATGGGATTTATCTTGTAAAAATGTCTCAAGCCAGTTAAAAATGTCCCATTTCTTTTCGGGCATTGTCCAATCCTAATGTTCCCCAGATATCCTTCTCACCTTACTGCATTCAAAGCCCATGGTGAGAGGGAGTGGCTCTTTCTTTCAAAAGAGTCTGATTTATTTATCTGGGGGTTCCAACACCAATAATAAACAGTCCATGAGGGAGTCTTAAAACAAATCCTCTGCCTCAAAGGGCACCAGTTTGTGTTGGAGGTTTACACAAATGGGATGGGACCACTGGGAGACAATCCTCCAGCCTTTATGGTGACATCAGCCTCGTAACAGGGTTTTAGACAATTGAAAGATGGCAACAGCTCACGTCTTGGCAGCAGTGGCCAAAGGTTTCTTTGTTACAGGGCATTTTAAAAACTTTCTAACCAACAGCACATTGCTAAAGCTTACAGGCAATTGTTCTAGCCAATCACTAAAAGCACATGTACACCTGCTTCAAACAATGCTTGCTTGTACACTTTCTATTAACAATAAGCAATATTCCATTATTAAGCTTAAAACTTTCTACTGTCTTGCTAAGCATATTTTTCTGCAGTCTTAAGATCTATCCTAGCCGAACCTGAGACACAAACTATTGTTTCATGTCCTTTGCAGTTGCAGCTAATTCTAAATTCTTCTGCTCTTTCTGTTTCTGGGGCCTGCTTTCACAGCTTTCTGAAAACCTTCTCACCTTTAGTATTTCCCACAGTAACAAACAGTGTTTTGTATGTGATGTTTCATTCTCTTAGACTTTTTGGTTATCTATGAACTGATAGTATGGTGTTGGACACTGTGCACTCACAATCAAGAACTTCTTGTGTCTTTTTTTTGTGTGTTTCTGTTGCCCTCCAGACAATGAAAAGCAATATAAAATATAAATGTGTGATTGCTTTAAAATGCAAAGCTAAAGTAGAAGGTTAAATTGTAATCAACCAGGTTGTATGAATAATGACCCAGATGCATTAAGGAAAAAGTTGAAGTAGTAGTGTGTAGCGCATAGGAAGTGTGCAATGAATTGTAATGCTGTACTTGTGACTTTGTTCTGCTGAATCCTTGACTGCATCTATTACAGGTGTAGTTGCACACACCATCACAAAAGCCCCATCTAAATTGTTTGCTATCCCTTTTACATATTGCTGTAGGTTATTTACCCTACAGGAACCTGGTATGCTGTGGGACTAATTGAACGTGGTCACTTAGTTAAAAAAGTTGTAAAGTCTAAAAACTAAGGTGAAGGCTTACTGCAGTAAGATAGAATTAGTGGGAGCATCCTGGGATATTTAAGTGGAGTCAAATGTGGTATGTGGTAGAGATATTCCCTCAACAGAGGCTTCTTCAGCATCTGAGAAAACACAGCTGGCATAAGATGAGCTGATAGGAAAAAAGGAACTGGATCAAGTAGGTATCCTAAGTACTACCTATTGCAGCTATGTAATGGGCTTTCTTTTTATTTTTAGGTGAAAGGTTTTTCCCACCGCCATCTGGTTTAAGCTACTCAACGTGGTTTTGTATTGAACATTTTAGTACACCTCCCAATAACCATCCTGTGAGACTCCTCACTGTAGTGCGGCGTGCAAACTCCTCAGAGCAGCATTACGTCTGCCTTGCCATTGTCCTCTCAGCAAAAGACCGCTCACTGATCGTTTCAACTAAAGAAGAATTGCTCCAGAACTATGGTAAGAGTTGTGCCACATCATCAGCTAATGCTGACAATATTACAGGGATGCAACAGCAAGTTTATTTTAAACGCAGTAGCCAGAAGAATTGCGTGTGCTGGAACTTTCATTGCTGGTGATACCAGTAAATTTCCTAGACCAAACTATTAGTGCACTCAGGGGCTTGAGAATGAGCTGTCCTGTCTCCAGCCTTGTCCTCCATTGGAGCCTCCAAAAGTCGTTGGTTTTGACAGGCTGTTGCACACTGAGTCTATGGAGGAGCTGAGAGGAGTAGGGCAGCCTTCTGCCTGTTTCAGGCTTAGCTCTTCACCAGACCAGCCCAAATGGTTGTCAAAAACCTGCTCTTGCTTCTGTTCTTTACTTTTGAGTAGGCAGCACTAATAAAGAATTTATACAACTGTTGTTATTAAAAAAACCTCCCACAAACAGCTAAGTGGACTGTTACCATGAAAATAAGGAATAATCTGTAAGCAGATATTCACATCATCAACTGCAGCAGTCTCTCTTAGTAGAAGTCAGGTTCCAAACCTGAAACTTGAGAGCTGAAAACCCATAATACAAAATAGGAACTAAACCTCCTAAATTACAAAGATACTGACAATGCATTCTTTCTCAGAGGACCAAATTCTTGGAGAATGAAGCAAGTTTATCTTCACACTAATTACTTTAGCCTGCACTGAAGCTATAGTTCATATGTTTTTAGTTTAGTGAGCACCTATAATCAAACTCCCTGAAAGAGACTGGATTTGAAAAGGCTTTGTCAGAGAAGATCAGAAGGTGTCTGAGTATAAAGACTGTTTTTTAATTGAACCAGGACACTTTGCTTAACTCAAGTGCTACCCTGTTGTGTCTAAATCGTAGTTGGTGGTGTACTGTTGAGTGCTGAGCAGGTAGGGACCTGAAGAACTGAGAATGGAATTGCTGTGCACAACATATGGATTGACAGTGCTGACAGTCTCTTGTAAGACTAAATGGAGTTATTTAAGGGCCCTTCTTGAGAGCAAGACTTGTGCTCAGAGATATTTGGCTGAGAAGAAGAACTTGAGATTATTTTTGTATCGGAACGTTAGTTCTAAGTACTCTGCTTTTAACATTTTTCTTGTGCTATTTCTAAAGAAATGAGTGTTCTCCCTGTGCAGGCAGCTGTTGTGGTAAGAGGATTAATGTTTTCTTTTCCTTCAGTATGAAAGAATGAAGAGGAATCTGAAAAGTTCATGGTTTCTGTTGAAACATTTCCTGGGTTTGGGGGAATTTGTTTTATCTCTTTTTTTTTCCTGTCGGGGTGACTTTTAAGTAGAGTGGGGGTCACTTTTGTGAGGCAAAAGTGGGAATAAAAAGTCTAGGAGTATGGGTATCATCCTTTCCACAGTGTGAGAAAAGTGAAAAATAGCTCTGTGGGTTTGGGGAGACATCTATTGTTTCTTGGTGACTGCTGCTGTAGAAAATTCTTTAGGAAAACAAAAAGTCTTCCTGTGACTTGCATGGCAACATGAGAAAGTAAGAACTTGAGCCAACTAGTAATTCCAGCTAAAATTTCAAGGGGAAGGCAGAAGGTGAGAAGTAAAATACATTTGTCAAAAGTCTGAATGTATCCTGAGATTTTTAAGCTCTTATAACATTTCTGCTGGTGCCCACTAACTGGTGCTTTTCCTTTAGTTGATGACTTCAGTGAGGAATCATCGTTTTATGAAATTCTTCCCTGTTGTGCCCGTTTCCGCTGTGGTGACCTCATTGTGGAAGGCCAGTGGCATCACCTAGTTCTGGTCATGAGTAAAGGCATGCTGAAGAACAGCACAGCTGCACTCTACCTCGATGGACAGCTTGTTAACACTGTTAAGGTAAAATAAATCTTTCAATTCTCGTTTTTACTGATTGGAGTGATTTCTCTCTCTCTGTGCAATAAAAAAACCTTACAAGAAAAAAACTCAAAATAAACCACCACCACCAGAAACAAACCCCCCAACAGAATACAAAAACCCTAACCCAAGCAACAAACCAAAAAACAAGGAAACACCACATTTATTTGCAAAGGTCAATACCTCATTGCTAGGTGGAAGAAACTGCAGAGAGCAGTGAAGTGCACTGTGGACCTGTCCACTGAGCACAAAATATTCCCAAGCTGTAACACATATCCAAACATCATTTGACACTTGGTACGTGTGGGCTTTAAGGGATAAAGCATAACCTGGTGTGGGGTTTAAACTAGCTAAGGTTGCTGTACTGCTGTAGGTAAAACAACATGTTGACTTTTGAAGTTTACCTCCTAGTATTCCTTTTTCAAGAGGAGGACTACAGTAAGTTGTTATGCTTGCTGACAGCTGTAATACATGAGTGGCTATCTGTCCATCTCTCTGGCTATGCATGTCTACATTCAATAGCTGCTAACAGAATTTTTACAAGGTAAATAGAAAAAAGCCTGTGAAGTTGTTATTGTCTTTATATATTGGCCAGGATCTTACTCATGTATTTGTTTAATTCTTTGAAAAGTTCTGCTGAATTTAGTTCATCACGTTTGTGCTTTAGCTTGAAATGGTGTGATTTCCAAAGGCTGGGAAAGGAGAGACAACACTGCGTTGAGCACCGTGTCTTTAGAATCAAGATACAGCCTCTTTAGGCACAGAATTCTCATGTTCTCCTCCTGTGCTTCCATACACAACTTCATCTTTTGATAGTCACTTCTGGTCCTCGCATTTCCTTTCTGTTTAATGTTCTTCCCTGTCTAGTTCAGTACGGCATCAGAATACCCTACATTACATAGCAATCATTTGATACCTCCCCTGGCTTGCAAAGCCATTTCTGGACAGAATTTCTGATCTTGTCACCATACCCTTGCTCTCTCACTAACTTGCCTGTGTTTTGCTCCCTCACAGCTCCACTACATCCACAGCAGCCCCAGTGGCTCTGGCTCTGCCAACCCGCCCGTGGTGAGCACGGTGTACGCGTACATCGGCACGCCGCCGGCGCAGCGCCAGCTCTCCTCCCTGGTGTGGCGCCTGGGCCCCACACACTTCCTGGAGGAGGTGCTGCCTGCCCCGGGGGTCAGCACCATTTATGAGCTGGGACCAAACTACGTCGGGAGCTTCCAGGCGGTTTATGTCCCATGTAAGTACTGCTCAGGTGGCACCTGGTAACTTGGGCTGGCTGTGCTGGAATCTCTGTGTGCATACTGGCAGAAGAGGTGAGAGAGAATGCAGGAGCAGAGAGGAAAAGCTTGCTGTTCATAGGAAGAAGATTAGTAGCTGCTGTTGAATAGGATGATAGAAATCCGAATTCTTGGACTGAGCTGTGGTAGAAGTGCTTTTGTTCTTCACTTTGGTTTTAAGCAAGTTAGAAATGCTTAATAAAGCTGCCATTATTCATACTGTATGCTATATTTATCTGTAGAAAGTGAAATTAAAAAGGATACAAAATTCTAAAGATATATATATATATGATAGGTATATATTATATATTCTCTTTCAATCTTGCATCTCTCATAGCATTCCAAGGCAGTTTTCCTAGCTAACTGTAGTAACAAGCCAATTGTCACAGGCAAAGATGCAGGTTTACCAAATGCTTCTCTGGCTTTTGATTGCTTTGTTTTCCTTTGGAAGGGAAGTTTACAGCCCTTAGGCTGGACAATATCACATCTCAACTATTTGCAAATTCTTTTTTTATACCTATTCTGCAATATAAGTTGCTTAAGATTTTACTGTTCAAATTAAAACAATGCCAATAGTGAAAGGAACTTCTGTTTTGTCTTTAAGGTAAAGATTCAAAGTCTGAAGGAATCAATCCATCACCAGTATCTTTGGTACCAGAAGAGAAGGTCTCCTTTGGTCTCTATGCACTGTCAGTTTCTTCATTTACAGTGGCAAAAATAAGGAAAGTTTACAACAAGTTGGATAGTAAAGCTATTGCCAAACAGGTATGTTAGGAAATCACTTGGTTAATGTGTATGACTTTTTTTCTTTCTTTTAACTTTCTCCAAGACAATTTACTCCATGCAACCAGGAACAATCCAGTCCAGTCCCTCTCCTGTGGGTGAGGACACCATTCACTGCGTCGGGTTGCTCGAAGTGCATTCCAGCCTGACCTTGAATACTTCCTGAGAATTTACAGCTTCCCTAGGCACTAGATGGCCAACTCTGGGGCCTTCCATGATGGGGTGACAAGGGAAGGGTTACAGATGGCATTTATCTGGACTGCTGTAAAGCCTTTGACATGGTCCCCCACAACATCCTTTTCTCCAAACTGGAGAGAGATGGATTCGATGGGTGGGCTGTTAAGATGGATAAAAAAAAGTGATTGGACAGTTGCATCCACTGGGTAGTGGTCAATGGCTCAGAGTCCCAGTGGAAATTGGTGATAAGTGTTGTCCCTCAGGAGTCCCTGTGGAGACCAGTACTATTTAATACCTTCATGAATGACAGAGAGGGATCAGGTGCACCCTCAGCACATTCACTGTTGAAACTAATCTGAATGGTGCTGTTGACACACTTCAGGGAAGGATTCCATCCAGAGGGATCTGGATGAGTTCCAGAGCTAGGTGGGCCCAGAGGATTGAGCCAGTTGGAGGCTTATAAGGTTTAACAAGACCGAGTGCAAGGTGCTGCACCTGGGTCAGGGCATGCCTGGTACCAATCCAGGCTGGGGATGAGCAGATGGAGAACAGTCCTGCTGAGAAGGACTTGGGAGTGCTGGTGGGTGAGAGGCTGGACATGACCCAGCAATGTGTACTTGCAGCCCAGAAAGCCAAACATGTCCTGGGCTGCATCCAAAGCCCCATGGGCAGCAGGGGAGGGAAGGGATTCTGTCCCCCTGCTCTGCCCTGGTGAGACCCACCTGCAGTGCTGCATCCAGCTCTGGGGTTCCCAGCACAGGAGGGACATGGACCTGTTGGAGTGAGTCCAGGGAAGGCCACCAAGATGGTCAGAGGGATGGAGCATCTCTCCTGAGAGGAAAGGCTTAATCTGAGTTTGTTGTGTTATTCCTTATCACAGTCGGAAAATTCATAAGTTACAGATTTTAGACTTGCTTAAAAAAAAACCCCTTCAACTCCTGCTTTTTTTTTTCTTGTTTCCTTCAGCTGGCAATTTCTTCTCATGAAAATGCCACACCTGTGAAGCTGCTACATAACTCAGCAGGGCATTTGAATGGACCAGCACGCTCCATTGGTGCAGCTTTGATAGGGTATTTGGGTGAGTTGAGCACTTAAGAGTTATTATGCTTTAAAGTTATTAATTACTTGTCAATATGAACTTCGGTCTAGAAGATAAATCATGTGATTGATGAATGTTAATGGTGCCTCGTTGTATTTATTGAACATTTTTGTATTTTATGTATATATTATGATCTCTTTTTTTTGCTCCCATGGGATGCTTGTTTCAGTTTATGATTCATCATTATGAAAATATATTCAATTACTTTACCTTAGGTTATAAACTATTGTTCTGTATTTCCTTCACTTCCTCTTCTGAGGTGTCATAATTCTTCTAGTAACATTCTTTTTATAATTCAAGTAATGCTAAAATGAAAATTGTTTTCATGTTTTCACAACTATTTCTTGCAAAAAATAGATTTGAATATATTTTAATTTTTTTTCTCTGTCTATGCTCAGGAGTAAGAACATTTGTCCCCAAACCTGTCGCCACTACACTGCAGTACATTGGTGGGGCTGCTGCTATTTTGGGACTTGTAGCTATGGCATCAGATGTGGAAGGGCTGTATGCAGCTGTGAAAGCCTTGGTCTGTGTGGTAAAGAGCAACCCACTGGCCAGCAAAGAGATGGAAAGAATCAAAGGTTATCAGGTATGTAAGAAATGTCTTAAAACAGACCAGGCTGAGTGAATTGAATTTCACTGTTTGTCGTCACAGTTCCCATGGAAATCTCTCGTTGTGTTGTAACCTGAGTTTCTCTTTTAAAGTTTCTTGAGTTCTTGGTTAATTAGCATAGATGAATTATTTAGGATGTCTTTTAAAGGTGAGGACGAAAAGTTTTTTGCTAAGCCGTTGTGCACTTTTAGCTGCATTGCTGAAACTGAGCCTTCAGTAACAGCACAGAAGAGCACAACTGTCATATTTACATGATTCTTTTCTTGTGATTTCGAACCCACCCCTGCAAGCCCGGGAGCTGGTGTCTCTGATGTGCCAGTAACAGAGAGGTTAAGGACACATAAAAAGATCCAAACAAGTGAACTCCTAGAAGAATGCTTTTAAGGAGACTGCACACATTTTGTAGTTAGTGATGCTGTTTCCTTTCAAGCTGAAGACATTAATTCTCTGTTGGGATGGGGAAAAGGCAGTCAGTTATGCAGAAGGATTGGTTGACTGATTTGAAAAGGTCTTCACACGAGCAATGCGTTTCATGTTTCTCCTGGAGGCTGCTTTACTGAAATGGAAAGTTCTGTGTTTTGGGCTGTGTATTTACAAATGCTAATGCCTGGTGCAGTTACATCAAAACATATCAATCCAAGGAGTTTGGTGCAGACCTTGGCTTGCTGTAACCAAACAAGTCTAGACAGTGTCCTTCGTGTACCATGAGTGGATCATTACAGATGACCTTACATTCCACTTGTATTGACATCAGCAAATAGTGTGGTTTGAGGGAGATTCCCAGAAATCTGTATTTCTTTAGTGTTTCAGTGAGGATGGTAAAGCCAAACAGGCCAGGATGATGAGTGTTTAAACAAGTTTGCTTCGGAAGACAAGAAACTGTAACAGTATATCTGGCAAATGGTTCTTTCCCAGCCCAGATTATATGAAGTTAAACAGAAGTAGAAACTGCAGTCATGCCTAGGGGAACAAAGCATAGCAAGAAAAAAAGAGACTTATTCAGATTTATGTTACCTTTTTTCAGTGCCAGAATACCTCTCATTTGGGCATGCAGGGCTCTAGGCCTGCTCCATTTGTCTGCCATGTCCATGTTTGCAGTCCAGGAACACAACTGTTTGAGGATGTGCTATCTTAAACTGTGGCTGACTGCCAGAGAGCTGAGAGGGGTGTGTGTGTCCCTAATCCTCAGGTCCTGGATCCTGTCTGTGGTGTAAACAGATGTTTTATGAGCTGGAGAGTGTCCTGGATATGCCACTTTTGCAATGAACTGCAATGCCACTTTCAAACTCTTTCATCTACAGTATCAACCAGCAGACATACTTTCAGGGCCTTCTCAGAAGGGGCAGAGACATTTCATCTGTTCTCCTGCATGCTTAGACAACATTGTTGTGTGCTCACGGGACCAATTCCTTTTCTGTTTATTTGTTCAAGCTGCTGGCAATGCTGTTAAAGAAGAAGAGATCCCTTCTGAACAGCCACATCCTCCACCTGACCTTTTCCTTGGTGGGAACTGTTGACAGTGGGCATGAGACATCCATTATCCCAAATTCTGCTGCCTTCCAGGACCTGCTCTGTGATTTTGAAGTATGTAGAGCTGCACAGAAAAGTGATTATGATGCTGGATAGTGATGTAATCAGATGTTGGTAGTGTACTTTAAATATTGAACAATAGCAAATTAGGTTGTTATCCTGAGAACTTCATATTTCTTATATAGTACAGTAGAGCAGCTGAGCAACAAGATTATTGTTAACTTTTCCTGCTAAAATGGCCTGAATCACTGCACAAGCAATGGGTGGGTGCCACAGGTGTTTCTGCTTTTGGTTGTTCCTAGTAGATAATATTCTATGGTTTTCTGTTCATCCATTTCTTTTCACATGTGTGTTCTGCTGCAGTACATGTATCAAGGCATGAAAAATGCTTTGAAAGCAAAAGTAGGAGGTAAATATTCAACATAGCAAATGGGGAATCACTTTATCACACATCTCCTGCAAGGTTAATAGTAAGGGAGTTAACATTCTGTTTGCATGACCTATGAAATATTTAAGTGTTGTGCTAAAGTAAGGAAAATAGCAAATTTCAGAGAGAAATGCTAATGCAGTAGAGGCTGATAAAAGATTCCCAGAACTTATCCTTTTGTGTGTGCTCCTTTGGCATTATCTGTACCTGACATAGACTGACTAAAAGAATTCTGACTCAGATACATTAAAGTAAATTAATAAAAACCCTACTACCACTGCTAAGCTATCTGAGAAGATGCTGACTTAATATTGCAAGTCAGTTTTGCACAAATGACTCAATAGACTTAACCATTTTCTTTTTTATAGATGTCTATTTGAGTATTTCAAAGCACTCCTGGAAACCTTATTTAGGAAGAAACTTCCAAAAGTCTGAGATTTTGACTATTGTTTTTTCAGGGTTTTAAAATTTATTTTATTCAGAAATCAGTGACCCAAACATTTCACTTCATTTGAATAAATTAGATGTTCTTACTCATGCAGAAGAGGGAAATTAAAAGATTTGTTCTCATCATGCTAAATTATAAGATTAGAAGAAAAGCAAAGCTAGAAAGCTTTAATTCTAAGCCAGTTTTATACACCAGAGCACAAGTATTAATTATGTTTTGTTCAATAGCAAATCAATTTCAAGATTTGCAGCTGTAACTGTGAGCTTTCTGGCTCTTATATCTTCTATTACTTTTATTGATGGAACAATTGATATTTTGGATTTTTTGGTAGAGAATCTAAATAATTTAGATTATTTATTTATTTTATTTTACAATGCTGGGTAAAAAATAAAATCAGGGAAGACCTTAGTTTAATCTTGGTGGAAGGTAGCAAGTTAATTTTATGAAGACATAAACCTTCACTTAAACCAAATAAATTCAACATGGCCTTGTAGACCCCAATAGCTCCTTTAGAGTCATTGCACTGTCTTTTTAAAGTTTGTGCAAAAAGACAGTGTGTGACCTTTTGTCTAGATCCCTTTATAAGTTTTCAGCCTTGTTAAGGCCTACCCTTACAGAAAATATTTTTGGAACTGATGTGTGGTTCTTCATGGCCAGGTAAACAGCCATGTATATGAATGATTTAAATCTCTTCATAACCTTTGACTTATTAATACTTGTTTTTGACGTGCAAGTCGATTTGTGTACAACAGATACTTTTTCCTGTATTTCAGGTCTGGCTTCATGCACCCTATGAGCTCCATCTGTCATTATTTGAGCACTTCATTGAACTCCTCACTGAGTCGAGGTATGCACGGATCCAAGCCTAGAAATGGGGTTTACAGAATTAGGTGATACTTAGAGGATACTCCAATTTTAAATGGCCATCTCATTTTTTTTCTTCTTCCAGCGAAGCAGCAAAGAATGCCAAGTTAATGAGGGAATTCCAGCTCATCCCAAGACTGCTGTTGACTCTTCGAGACATGTCCCTGTCCCAGCCCACTATTGCTGCCATTAGCAATGTGCTGAGCTTTCTGCTCCAGGGTTTCCCCAGCAGCTATGACCTACTCAGGTAGCCCACACCTGGATAATTCTGTCTTGCTTGGTTCTGTTACCTTGGTCAAAAGTACTTCATGGTCATACTGCTGAGGAGAGCGTAACATAGAATGCTCATGTACTGTTTTCTTTTTTTTCCTCTATGAACTAGATTGAGCTAAACATCAGCAATATGTTGAAGCCTTGATTTGCGTATGATTTTCAGTTTGCATCTGACCAAGCATGGTTGAATGATCAAACTGGTTTAATGTTCTACAGGTGAAAAGTAAAGGTGCTGAACAGCCCCTTTTGTTCATGTAAAGCTCTGAGCACTCTTCCTGAATACCATTGAATATTATTTGAGATGGGCTGAAAAGATACTTCTGGTTAAAATGCAGTTTTGATTTCTATCTTGAATGCAAGGTTTAGTTCCAGATTTTTCTTAATCGTCTCTGTATGAAAAGATATTTAAGGCTGTCAGATATAGTAAAACTAATTCTGACTGATGAAAATTATGCTAGTTACTGCAATTCATATGTACAGGAGTATTTTAAGTGCTTTAAAATAGTTTAACTCCTTGATAACTTGATTTTTTTTCCATATCTTATTTCATGGAAATGGATAAAATATTGCAGGGAGCTCTTTGCATATGCGTGGTCATGTTTTCAGCTTCTTACTTTTAAGTACAGTTGAAGGAATCTGAAGCCTCAACCTGAGCATCTTACCTGTCTTTGTTTTAATTGTACGAGACAAAAAATGATTCAAGAACAAAACTTGATTTTATGCTCAAATGGTTACAGAATAGATTGTAGACCAGTGTTCCCTGGTCTCCTTCCCGGAAATAAAAAATGTTGCATGAGTTGGGAAAAGTTGGAGTAGCTAGGGATCATTTCAGGTTAGTTGCAGAAGAAAGAGCAATTTATTGTATCTCCTTTCTTGGAGTGGTACATCAGTGTCTTGTCATGGAAAACCATGACCCTGTGTTACATAACCTCAAGCTATAGGCATAAATGTTCTTCCAGGGTTGAGTAACCATTGTTTTGATGTAGTAATTGTTCATCTGTAAGGGATTGAGAACAGTGTTTTGTTCTCCTTTAACTTGAGGTGTTGCTTTTACTGGGACTCAGCAGTATCTCCCAGTTCCCTTTCCTGAATCCTAGCATTTTCAAGGACCCTTACCTGCAGACTTGTCTGCAAATATTCCAGTGATTACTACAAGTTAATTTGTGTTTTGGCTACTAACTTTAAATGAAGACCATTTTCATCAGTCTTCAGATGTGAGAAAGCTGACATTTTTGGATATCTCCCTGTCACTGGTGTCATGGTTTTATATTTAAAGTGAATTATTGATAGATGAGAGTGCATCTGTCATATCAATGACTGATGTTTTTTCTGTATCCATCAAGGTTTGGACAGTTCATCTCTTCCACTTTACCTACGTTTGCAGTCTGTGAGAAGTTTGTGGTCATGGAAATAAACAATGAAGAAAAGCTTGACAGTGGTAAGTGTTGACAATACTTAAAAGCAGGAGAATAAAATACTTTGTGGTCTCTTCTGTGCTTGAATACAAAAAATGTAGAAATAGTGTCACTAACAATGTTGCAATTTTGTTATAACGTGGCTGCCAGTTCGTGGGGCTTTAGCTTTCAGTATTGACTGCAGAGCACAGCAAAACACTTGTTTTTTTGTTTAACACTGTATAGTTTTGTTCTCCTTCCTCCACTTGCTCCTTGCAATCAGCTGTGCATCTCTGCTTCTTTGTGGGAAAAGGAAAAAAAAAGACAAAAAACTGGTTACTAGGTGCATCAGTCCTCCAGGTGTGGAGGAAGTGAAAGAATTAACTAAGACAGCCTAGTAATTTTTTTAAGGTAAAAAAAGAAATGTTACCGTCCTTCAATAATTCTTACATTGAATTGTTTTGAGACTATTTCTACCCTTATTTACCTTGTGCAATTGCATTTTCAATCAATTTCTCTGAACAGAAATGTTTTAGTCCCACAGTGGATGTCAGCCAAATAAATAGAAGGATTATCCAAAGAACCTCTGTTTCTACATCTCTTGGGGAATATACTGGTTCAGAGGGACAAGTGAGAGAGAAATTTCTCCTTTTACAGTTAGTTACATTTGTCTGGTGTCACAAAGAACAAGGTTTGGGCAGTCTGCACATTCTGGAGAGGGAAGTGATAGGATGAGGGGGAATGGCTTCAAACTGAAAGAGAGTTGTTTAAGATTTGTTATACGGAGGAAATTCCATGCTGTAAGGGTGGTGAGGCACTGGAAGATGTTGCTCAGAGAAGCTGTGGATGCCGCAGCCCTGGCTGTGTTCCATGCCAGTTTGGATGGAGGCTCTGAGCAACCAGAGGAAGTCCAGTGGGAGGTGTCCCTGCCCATGGTAGGAGGAGTAGGAACTCGATGATCTTTAAGGTCCCTTCCAACGCAAACCATTCCATGGTCCAGTGCGATTCATCACTTCCTTCCTGTGCCTCACCAGTTCCTTCTGAATAGTTTTTGGCTTTGTAGTCTCAAAGATGAGTAAATTTGAGCTTTTTAGTGAAAAAGAGGGTATTGGGTATTGGAGAGAGATTCAGATTGGTGTTCTCATTACAGGCCATCAGTTTTTTTGTTTGGTTTGATTTTTTCTTTTCCCCAGGCTAACAGCAGCATGAGCTTTTTTTTTTTGCCTACATAGGGAGGGACTGAAGAACCTTGGGAAGAAATTCAGGGTATGGCAGAAATGAAAAGAGAAACTTTTAAGGCAAAGGGCATGAGGTTTTTAGGCTACTGGTGTTCACTACTTCTATTGGATTTCTGCCATAAAATATCCTTTGTTGTCTGCATCTTGTGCACAAAATCTTGGTCCAGAAATTATCCATTTATCTATCTGTCTTCATTTTTGCATATGTTGCCTCAAGCTGTGCTGCTTTTTTTTCTTTAAATAATGTAAAAGCAGGGTCCTCCTTTGACAGCATAAACTACAGGAAGAGGGATTTGCCAAATAGCTGTAAAGTTAGTCCTGAGCTGTATGGATTGGCTTGGTTGCAGTAAATCTGTTTTTCAGCTGATGATGATCTTGTGGATGTGTTGAAAGAAAAGAAAACTAATTTTTCTCTCCATTTCTTAGATTTGGAGGAATTTGGGAAGTATCAGGGTCTATTCCTTACAATTTCCACATCCTCCCAACCACTCCACTTTCAAAATACAAAACGTTTATTTAATTGCCGTGTTTTGCAGTTTTGAGAGAAGGGAGGGATGGGAAGGAATGGTGACAGACAGTGACCACCTCAGTTCAGATTGTTGTCTGAGAAGCTATGATTATCTTTTACCTGTTCTTCAAGCTGCCCAAAGTGTGTGACACTGATAAGGAGGCACCAGGCATTTCTCAGCACCATATAATGGGCTGCTTGCACTTCAGCACAGCTTCCTTGCAGCCTGAGTGGGGGTCAGGTTGTATTTGCTTATGTATGGAATTTATGAATGGCCTTTAAAATGCCCAAGTTCCAAAATCATAATTTTGCCTCTTTTTTTTAATTTGGTTTTTTTTTTAATATTTAGGAACAGAGGATGATTTTGGAGGACTTGTTTCAGCTAATCTTATTCTACTACGGAACAGGCTTTTAGATATCCTTCTGAAACTTCTCTATACATCTAAAGAAAAGACAACTGTTAATTTGCAGTAAGTACAAAAATCCCTTGAGGCAGAGAAAGGATGTAATTTTTTATTTCAAGGGGAAGAATTGTATGGCCTCCATTCAATTCACTGGTTGAGTTGCATTTTATAGGAGCTGTTGAATGATTTATTCAGGTGTCACTGAACTACTCTCAGGTATGCTAGTAGAAATGGGATATATGATTAATTTTGTTGTTTTCTCTTAACTTCATGCATGGCTGTAGAAAAAATAAAATCTGTCAAAGAGAAAACTTTTGTTTTTAGAGAACTGGGATAGTCAGCTTCAATGGGGGTTATCACTAAGAATATCAACCCTAGAATGCCGCTTAAAATTGCAAAAAACCCCTTCCGAATACTCCCAAGCACTCTTCCCATAATAAAAACAAAGAAAGAAACAACCTTTCTTCATTTTTTCATACCAGTTCATTTGGAAAACTTTTTGTTCAATGAAAAGATTCCAGTTCAGAATTCCATATTTGTTGTCAAAAGCACCAATTGGAGAAATCTCATGCAATGGAATTAGTCCCAGGAGCTGTATTTAGTCTTTCCTTTCTTCTAAACAAATGCACATTAACTGTTTCTTTTAGCAAGAGTTGATAAGTGATATTTCTTGTTTGTAGCAAACCTAACTAAAAATTTGCTTCTAAAGTTTGCCCTGCCATGAGAGGACATTGATTTTTGCTGTCTAGAAGGAAACAAAATGCTGTGAAATGTGACTTTTTTTTTTCCTCCTCACTTTACTTAGGGCTTGTGAAGAACTGGTCAAGACCCTGGGTTTTGATTGGATTATGATGTTTATGGAAGAACACCTGCATTCCACCACAGTCACGGCAGCCATGCGAATTCTCGTGGTCCTGTTGAGCAATCAGTCCATCCTTATCAAGTTTAAGGAGGGTCTCAGTGGAGGAGGCTGGCTGGATCAGACCGATTCTGTCCTGACCAACAAGATTGGTACTGTGCTAGGTAGGCATCTCAGCCCCTGGGGGCTCAGGGATTCCTGGGAGTGCCTGTGCTGGGCTGTTGAGCTGTGAGTTATTGTGTGGATGCTGTCTGGCTGAGGCCTTTCTATCACTCTTATCTGTGCTGCCATCAGATGCTTCTGCACTTCATTTCTCTTACAAGCAAGAGAAGGCACAAGAGTGGTTTGACAGAGCTGCCCTTAGCTGACATGATACAGATTCATTTTAGTTCAGCATTGGCTCATCTGCATGAAGCCTGTGTAGCTAATTGGTTTTTTTTCCCTCTTACCATCAGGGCAAGGTTAAGTGTGTCCTGTGGGCAGGTATGGCTGAGCTACATGCAAAGGAGGCACAGAGCAGCACCTTATGCACACAGCTAATAAAGATTCAGTAGAATTTACTCTTTTACTTTTAGTAGAGCATTGTGCAGTGTTGTATCTGAGCTGCTTTGACTCGTGACTGCTGTGTCCATCAGATCTATCAGTTTGCATTTTTGCTGTCTTGGGAGTTTCTGTGTTCACAGTATCATCTCAGCATTCCTTTTCCTTTCTCTCTCTCTCCTGCATTCCTG
This sequence comes from Illadopsis cleaveri, assembly GCA_013399915.1. Classification (NCBI taxonomy): domain Eukaryota; kingdom Metazoa; phylum Chordata; class Aves; order Passeriformes; family Timaliidae; genus Illadopsis; species Illadopsis cleaveri. The sequence continues at coordinate 601,716 of VXBB01000838.1, read as the reverse complement.
TGTACGCAAGCACACTTTCTATTAAAGGCTTTTTTTTCCTGGTTCTTAAATCCTCTGTTATCCAGGTTATCACACCTCTCAATTACCCCTTGTGACCTGGAATTGTGTACAAGGCTATAGTGCTACACTTTGAGCATCTCTGATCTGTCTGAAATATATCTTCAAATGTTTGAAATAATGTTTGTCAGCTCTTTATAGAGAGGTGTAGTGGCAGTTTCCCACCGACCTGTTTTTTTTCCAGTCAAAATAAAATAGTCCTTTTCAGATGAATGTCTATTCAGGCCCTGGTGCAAATTCATTGACATTAAATGAGGGTCTTTCATAAGCCACAGTAGCCTTTAGATCAGAGCAGTGGTATCAATAGTACTTTTAACTTCATTGTTGTTCCTAAAATTACTGTTCAAGGAGCCACCTGTGTTGCAGCAGTACATGATCTGTTACTGCACTAAAAGTTTTTCAGAATTAGTTTACTATAAGGAAGTAATTGAAGTGTTATTGAAGTGATCTTCATTCAGGAAGAGGGCTCTTCCTGAAATGAAAATACAAAACCATAAAAAGTGTTTCTTTCTGCTTTGTAACTTTGATAGATTTCAAATATAGTATCTTGTTATTTTTCACTTAAAGAAAACTCTCTTTTTACTGTTTCCCACAATATATCCTTCAAGATATTCAGCTACAAGCATAGGATGGTTCTTTGCATTGCCAATGAATTAGGAGGATTAAGGAAAACAGTTTTTCAGAAGCTGTAAAACACATGCAAGTATTTATTGTTAAAATAAAAAGCATCTGTTGTTTGGCTCATTCTGATTGAGGTTCTGTATTTTATTTGAGAAACAATTTTGCACATGCATTTCCCATGCATGGTTGTGCTTTAAAAACTTACAAGCCATTTTAGGGAATAGACTGTTCTTTATTTAGTATGTAGTTTAAATGTCTAATAGCATAAACATTTTCTTCTGTCACAAAATCTAAGTAAGATCTTGATTTACGATTGCATTTGAAAGCATTTTTCGAATTTCTCTGTTTTTCCTGTTAGTATCATTTTAATTGAATCCAAGCTAGACTGTTGTGAAAAAGATATTATTAAACTTGAGTCTCATAACCTGATAGTGACAGATTATCTAATTTTTATACACTGATATTTAATAAATCATAACATCCTGGCTCCAAGATTTCTCATGAAACCGAGTACAATGCATTTTGTTGAAGGTTACTGATGAAATTTCTGCAACCATGTGGCACAGATTTCATTAGTCTGATTCCTGATAGATGTTTTCTGTTTAAAAAGTCAATTTCTGGTGGAAAATGTATCTGTATTTGAGCCTCAAAAAAACCACCTGACCTCTGGCAGTGTCAGAACAGTGGCTCAAAGTGCTGATGTGGAGTTTGAACTGTCTTCCTACCTCTTTCCTTGCTTGAAAATAAGTGCTTCTGCCACCCAGGTGTATTATTTTATTTCTTTTCTTTAATTAGGAAGTTGAAATATGTAGGTAGAAGCATGGTCACAAAAGGTGGTTCTGGCAGCACTTAAATAAAATAAAACTATTTAATGCCTACTACCAGCTGGTTAATCTTTAACAAAATACCTGAAATAAGATACCCCTGAGACTTCTCTGGACACATATTAGCTGCCCATAGAGTTAAATGGACCATGGGTTGCTGCTTCATTATATAAATCTGTAACTGAGATTAAGGTGATATTTTGCTCTCAGCCAGCAAAAGATCTATTTTCAGAGACCTGGGTGGTTTAAAACAAATTGTGGTCACAGCCAGAAAATGGATCTGTGTGTGTAAGCAGTTGTATTAAGCAGTCTGTATGGAACAGTGTCATCTCTGTGGTACTGGGAAGCAGTAATTTCCTTTGTTTTTTAATTGTTTTTAAAAAATGAGACCTCTGAAGCAGAACGGTGTCGTGTGTGTGTGATAGTCTGTATGCACATGTTTTCTTTTTACACCATTACTTTCTGAGGAGGTGCTCTTTGAATCTCACCAGGTGAGCAGGAAGGGTGCTCACAGGTGATCCCCTCTTAACCTTGTTGGCTTTGTGTCTTGTTTTCTGTCACAGGGTTCAATGTCGGCCGCAGTGCCGGCGGCAGATCGACGCTGCGGGAGATTAACCGGGACGCTTGTCACTTCCCAGGCTTCCCCGTCCTGCAGTCCCTTCTCCCAAAGCACACTAATGTGCCTGCACTCTATTTCCTCCTCATGGCCCTCTTCCTGCAGCAGCCAGTCACTGAACTGCCTGAAAACCTGCAGGTCAGTGCACCTGTCATCAGCAGCCAGTGTAATCAGGGTGCCAAGGTAGGGATTATCCAGCAAGATGTGAATGTGATTCTGTCTGTCGTGAAAGAAAATAATGGATTAACCAGGTCCTCTCCTTCCCTACAGCTGATTCACAGTCATGATGTGGTGTTTAGTGCTAAGCTCTTTGGGATGGGAGTATGTAGAAGCCAGCTTGCTATGGCTTAGCTGTCACTGGTGTCACTCTGGTCCATTTGGGGGTCAAATGACAAGCAGATCCCTAGTTCAAGCTGGCTTGCTGTGGGCATTGAAGGGAACATGATCTTCTGCTTGCTTTCTTTGGTTGTGAGGTGGTTTTTTTTGTTTTAAAGAGTGGGCAGTTGCTGTGTTAGAGTTCATGGGTTACAGGCAGAACAAGGTTGCTTTTATTTCAGAAAGTCTCTGTGGTTTTATAGGGAGACAGCTCAGTTGTTGCTGGAAAATATTGGTTGTTCTTATTCCGAACAGGTTATTTTGGGCTTTTTTGATGTGAACAGATATTATATGACCTACAACAGCCCTAGGAAACCCCAGTGTTGTGCTTTATGAGGAAAAGCCACACACACTCCAGATAGACAAGGTGCCTATTTAGAATGAGTGCAGTGCTAACATTTGTTTATCATAGAGAACTGAAAAGTAAAACTTTGAAACCAGAAGTGCCTCTGCCTCCGTTCTCAAGAGGAATACTTGACAGCACATTCAGCACTCTGCTACCATAGGGTAGAGGGATGAAACTCACTCCTCTGCCTTACAGCATTGAAGTATGACACTGTTAAACTGAAAATAATTCAACTACATGGTAGCACTCTTAATGTTAGAGGTGGACACTTGATCCCTTTTTATTTTTAATTAATTTAATTATTTAGACTTGCTGGAAAATACAACTTGATTTGTTTGTGTTGTTCATATCTTTTTTTTTCCTGTGGGGATACCATGTGGGTTTTACTGCTAGATGTGAGTCAGCTGAGTTGATTGTGCAGCAATTCTAAGTTGAATGTGCTAACAGTTCTTTTGTTTCAAAACACTTACTTTATGAGAAATGAGAAGTGAGAAGATGAGAGTTGCAGTTTCATTAACTCATGGTTGAAAGAAATTTTCTTCAGCGACATGACCTTCATATGAAGTTTGGTGATAAAGTTTGGCAGATGTAAAACAACTAATTTTTTATCTACTGCCAAATGAGTGTATTGTATCTGTAATGAAAAGCAGTATACAGTTGCACAGGAGAAAGGGATTATTTCATGTGTTTTCTTCTCTTTCACCTCTTACAGTTTGATTTAGACTCCATTTGGACATTCATATTTGGAGTGCCTGCCTCCTGTGGCACTGTTACCACCTCAATACACAGTGTTTGCACAGAAGCTGCCTTCTTGTTACTGGGAATGCTGAGGAGCATGCTGAATTCTGTAAGCATAAAAAATTTTGCTGGTATTTCAGTATACTGTGTTGTTCAAGTTTTCCACATGGTCAAAAGTCAAATTAGAAAGGTCAAGGTTTTGTTTTAGTATCATGACAAAATTAGCTGTGAGTTAGGCTCATAATACTTGGGTGAAAATTGTAATTTTCTTGGGTTTTTCTATGTTACTTTTTTCCAGTATCTGTAGAAATATTAGTAGCCACAAAACCAACTGCTTTTTCACAAAAAAGCTGGGCTTTCTGTTTAGCTGCAGTTAAAACAAAACAAGAAAGCAGAAGGATAACGTGTCCTTGGCAGAGATAATTGAATTTCTTTCCCAATTAACATCATGGGAGAATGTTTGAAACTCTGTATCCCATCTGCTCAGAGCTGTGTGAGTTACAGGTTTTGTTCATGAACCTTCCCCATGCAGAGAAGTCCCTGACTATGAATAGCCCCATGCCAGAGGAAATTAATTCACTGCCAGAGAAATGTGTCATCTTCTCATCTTTGAGTCTAATGTCAAGAGTAGGGAAAGTTGGTTTCTCAGTGGGAAAATGTTGTATTTCCTTAAAGCCAAAATGTGTTGTCTGCTGAAAATTGCCTCCTGAAGTGCTTGAAAAGCAGCACCTGTTTGGTTGTCACCTGTTGGGTTATCATGTGTATGCAATATTCTCTATTGCTTGCATGTTTCTCCCAAGGTAACGTGTCCAGAAGCATCTTGTGGACAAGTGTACCTGCTGCAGTACCTGTTTCAGTTGTCACATGTTCTGTCTCTGCTGGTGACCCATCATAGTGTTTTGTCCTCACCCATTTGGATACAGTTGAGACGTGCTTAGAGAAATGTGCTGTCACCAGATATGTTCAGCTGTGCCATTACATTTTGGGTTGTCTCCAGTCTGGTCATGTTTGCTACTATTTCTGAGTCATTACATGATAGGGCACACATTTTAGCTTATGGTCAATGATGTGCTGTAAAATGCAGTTGGTCTCCTGTTTGAGATGTGCTTGAAAGTGTGCTCTTCCTTTCTGAAGTATTCTTGGATTGGTGCTGTCTGTGCTAATCTGGTGTTTGTTTCTCAACGCAGCCCTGGCAGTCAGAGGAGGAAGGCTCTTGGCTTCGGGAGTACCCAGTCACCCTGATGCAGTTCTTTCGGTATTTGTATCACAATGTACCCGACCTCATTTCCTTGTGGATGAGTCCAGAGTTCCTGTGTGCGCTGGCAGCAACAGTGTTTCCTTTCAACATCCGACCTTACTCTGAGATGGTAGGAAATCCACCTACTTGCCTGGTCTATTTTTCACGAATGCTACTTTTGAGGATTTATCAATTACTAGTCACACCAAGATAAAGCTCTACTCACCTTGCATAAGAGGTCATCATCAGGGCTGAGCTGAATGTTTTGTGCTTAAGTTCTGGAACTGAGAGAAGAATGTGTTAAACTACAGGGCAGTTGTTGTGCAGGGACATCAAAAGCAGCATTTTAGGGGCAGCAGTTTGCTTGTTTTCTAGTGGACCATTATTTTCAATTGTATGAAAAATGTTAGCTCAGATTTACAAAAGCCGAACAGACTGAGTCAGCCCTCTGCTCTGGAGGATATCATGAAACCTAAAACTTCTTTTTCCTCACACTTCCCATTTCTGCTTTTGTGGCTTAACCACAAAACAGTGTTCTTGTATTTCCTGAAACTACCGAGTTCAAGCCAGGAGAGGGTGCAAATTCAACTTTGCTTGCATTGCTGCCTGAAGTTTTCTTTGAGCTTAGTGTCATTTGCAAATGATACTCTTTCTAGAATATGAATGGAAAGGGAAAAAAACAGACTTTGTTAGCCAATATCTAAAAATAAGTCTATTAAGAACATAGAAAGATAATTAGTCTAGAGGTTGCCAAATGCTAGAACCATAGAGAGTATGATAAAAAACTTCAGGAGATAATTACCAGTGGTGTGCTATTATTTTTGTTGTCAATAAAAGTGGGAGACCAATTTTTAACAGTGCCTGCTAGTGAGTGTCTCATACAGACATGGGGTTTTTTTGCTTTTTTTCTTAAACTTGCGTTTCAAGTAGATTCAAAAAGAAAGTGCCACTTACAAACTGGTGATGCTGATTTGGCATTCACCTGTACAGAGTTTTTAGAGGAGCCTTGTGTCTCTGAGTAGGCTTTAACTACTAGATCCCTTGAAATTCTGTGTAGCTGCCTGGCAACTTGAGCTCTTTGCTGTTTGAGGGTGCTTCTCGCTCCAAATTGGTTTACTCCTCTGCCCAGTTGTGTAGTACTTACCAGTGCCTGGTAAAATAGCTGAATCACAGCCAGATTTCTGCAACAAAACGTTATAATCTAAGTTCAGCCATGAGAGAAGGTTCTTAATTTTTTAAAAGGTGTTTCAGCTTTTCTGAGATTGCTATTAAAAACAGAAAGAACACATATTTGGGCTTCTCTTAATTTCTGGAAAACACTCTCCTGCTAAAGCAGACCAAATGTTGGAAACATTTGGTTACTTGACGTGTAAGCTGGTGATGCAGGAGGCCTGTTGAGGGAAATCATGTTGCCTCCCCTTTCATTTAAAGAAGGGAGTTGCATAAGAAGAGTCAGTCTTCTGCATTTGACAGCTTTCATTACTGTTTGTGCTTTTGTTAAGAGCTAGCCTTTCAAAGGTTTCTGTTCATCAGAAATGGGAAAGCTGTGGAGACCCTTTTTTTTTTTCTTCTTCTTCTTTTAGAGATTTTTGGGAAACCGGCTTACCCATAACTGCACTCTGATGAAGGTATTGTATTAAAAGAAAAAAAAAAGGCTCAGTTCCTTTTTTGTTTTATGTTATGTAAGCTTGATGGCCTTTTTTAGTTGGCTTCTGTCTTGATTTTATTTTAACTGCTTTAGTTAATAATTTTTTCAAAACTTTTTTTTCCCTTTTTTTTTTTTTTTTTGCAATGACAACATTTATTTTTGCCAAGTATCTAGAAATCACCCAAGTCATTCTGTTGGTCAGGGAGCATGAAATGTAACTCATGCCAGATCATTGTTTGCCTTGGGAATCCAAAACTGGATGTTTCCATATTGGGGAACTGATCCTGAACATCATCATTTTCTAAAAGGCTTCTTAAGAAGCAAAATGTGAAGTGAAATGCCCTTAGAAAGACAAGCAAAGAACAGAGAAGTGAAGAAACTGCCATTAATTAGCTGATCTCTACAGTTTTAACGTGGTGCTTTTTACAGGTCACTGATCTTGATGATGAAGTGGGGTCCCCAGCTGAAGAGTTTAAAGCCTTTGCAGCTGATTCTGGCATGAACAGGAGCCAGTCAGAATACTGCAATGTGGGCACCAAGACCTACCTGACCAACCACCCTGCCAAGAAGTTTGTGTTCGACTTCATGCGTGTGATGATCATTGATAACCTCTGTCTCACACCAGCCAGCAAACAGACTCCACTGGTGGACCTTCTCCTAGAGGTAGAGTTTCTTTAGGGTTTGTGTTTTGGTTTGGTTTTGTTATTTGAGCTTAGTTGTGACACCTTATTTCCCTGAAATGTTTTTTTCTATTACCTTACAAAGTTCAGCTAGTGATGATCTGAGATTCAGTGAAATTGTCATGAAATGGTAGTGGAAAAAAAGAAAAGAAACACTAGTGTTTAATAAAGAGTAGTTTGTTCACCTTTCTTTAATGACATGGAAAACCAGCATGAGTTCTACCTTTCCTCAAGTTTTATTTTTGCAGAGTATGATTCAGTGGTTAAACACCTTTCCAACCATGACATCTGTATTGACATTGTTGAAAATATAAAACCCCTGCAAAAATATTAGGGTTTCTGTTCTGTTTGTATTAGATAAAAAGAAATTGTGCCATAGATGGTGCCAGTTAGATAAAAAGACATATGGGGCCATATACTATAAAGCCTCACAAAATAACTGTTATCTTTCTGTAAATCAATTTCTGAAGTTCGTGACACTTGAAGAAAGCATTGTCCTGCTAATGGTGAGGCAGGGAGGTGAGGAGTTTAGTTACTGTTTAACTGTCTGCACATTCAGACAGTACATTTTAAAATGTTCACTTCACATTACTTCTCATTCTCCTTGACCTACCTGTTAGTTACCTCATCTTACGTGTTGCTGAGTCTCCCTGATTTTTTTTGAAAGCCGCAGGAACTTTGGACCATGCTTGCATGCTTGTGTATTTCCTAACAAATTTCCTGGGGCAGCTAAGCACCTCTTTGCTGTCACAAAGCAAAACCAAATGAAATGTCAGAAGATGTCAGTTATCCACAGACACTGGGAGGTATATTTGAGACCATGTTCTAGTGGCTGCAGTTCTTTACAGCTCTTTTAACTTGTTAGCAGTTGCCAGTGTTACTGGCCCCTTAGCATTAATAGGATTGGGTGGGTACACACTGCTAAACTTACTGTTATTTCTCTTTCTACAACTTGAACCTTTGATCTGTCCCATTTACTCATTGTTTACTGGAGGAGGTGACTTGTGTCACCTGAGATCACAGGTTGACCATATATTGGTAGTGGAGAGTTTCATGCACCTTTTCAGAATGTGTTCTTTTCCAGTTCCTATTATGGCAGAAGATAAATTTCCTGAATTTAAATGGGAATAGTGCCTACTCTGCAGGACTGCATGCAGCCAGCGTACACTTGACACATGCTTAAATATTTTGAAAAAGCCAAAACTTTATACTTGAGACAGAATGTGAAGAGAAAAAAAAAGTAGTTCATGGGAGCTGAGAGAAAAGGGAATCACCTAGAACACCCTCCCTCCCCCTCTTTTTAGCTCGGAGATATTAATTATCTTAATATTATTTTAATACCTTTTTTTAGGCTTCTCCTGAAAGATCAACACGAACACAGCAGAAAGAATTTCAGACATATGTTTTGGATGGAGTAATGGACCACCTACTTGCAGCTGATGTTTTATTGGGTAATATAGCAAAGTTCGATAATCAATCTATTGATTTGAACACCAGGTTTTGATTCTGTGATTATTTTTTAAATTTTTTATTTATTTTTTTTAAAGTATTTTATTTTGTTGCAGCTTGATCATCTTAATTTTTTTTTCTCCTGCCCTTTCCTTTCCTTTGATGTGTAAATGGTGTTGGTGTGCTTGCATGTTCCCTCCCTACCTTGATTGTGCCAAAGCTGTAAAATGGGTTATTTACAAAAGCTACCTGGCCTAGGGGGCCCAGTCACATTTCGTGGTGGCTTGCTGGACTTCCCAGGAGCTCTTGGGCTGCTCTGCCTCCATCCCAAGTGTCATGAGGGGTTGGATGCCTTTCTCTTCAAACTTGCTTGTAAGGCTCCCCATTTCTTGCCACAACAGTAATTTATCTTCCTGTGGGTGCAGTGTGTTAATAAAATAAATCCAGAGCCATGTTTTAAAAATCCAGAATATTTTTTTAAAAGATGAAAGTCCAGAACCATGGTTCCTTACATCAAAGGGAAAGTCCTACTGTAGGGAAGCCATGAGATTTTAGCTTTCATTGACTGAATCTCTTTGTCTTTTATGGAAGTCTGGAAAGCATAAACTAATATGAATGTATTTATGCAGGTGGTTTTGTTTTTTTTTAATAAATGTAGTAAACTTTAGGGTTTTTTGTTACCTAGGTGAAGATGCATCTCTGCCTATAACAAGTGGAGGAAGCTACCAAGTGCTGGTGAACAATGTGTTTTATTTTACACAGCGTGTGGTAGATAAGCTTTGGCAGGGCATGTTCAACAAAGAATCCAAGCTTCTAGTGGACTTCATAATCCAGCTCATTGCACAGGTAACAGGGCTGTTGTACTACCCTGCCTGAAAAACCATTTTTGCAGGTTATGTTGAAATGCATGGAGTGATGTCACTAAACAGTCTGCTAGTGATACATGTTTGGGTCAGCACAGAAATATGCTTTTCGTTCTCAGGATCACTCTCTCTTTAATGAGCTTTCTTAGCATATCTTTCTGTGAAGAGCAATTGAGTAAGAACTGCTCTCAGATCACATTATGTTTTAGAAATCCTCCCAAATAAACGATGAAATATGCCTCTCATTAATTTTGAGAAGCTCCTTAAATTCACCTTGTAATTTTTGGGAAGCTCCCTCACATACTTTTATTGGTGATTGTTAGAAGACTTACTGTTAGAAATTAGCAGCATCTTTATAATTGTCAAAATTCTAAGTGTTTAATCATTAATGTAATTTCATTTCCTGAAATTCATGGAATTGACACTTACAGTAAAATGCCAGTTTCGGAAAATGAACTTGGGTCAATTCAAGGGAAGATTGTGTGCCTGTAAAATGAGTTGATGCTACTTCTGATCATGTTTTTTTTACTTCCCATCAGTCAAAAAGAAGATCTCAGGGACTCTCTCTGGATGCCATTTATCACTGCCTGAACAGAACCATCCTGTATCAGTTCTCAAGAGCGCACAAAACTGTTCCTCAGCAAGTGGCTCTCCTTGATTCCCTAAGGGTCCTTACTGTGAACAGGAACTTAATTTTGGGACCTGGAAATCATGATCAGGAGTTCATCAGCTGCCTAGCTCACTGCTTGATTAATCTGCACGTGGGAAGGTAAATATTTTAGGCAGAAGTACATTCTAGAACCAGGGCTGGGAAGTACTAAAATGACCTCTTTTTTTACTCACCTTGCAAATAAGTCAGCAAATTTTGGAGGGCTGTTTATAATTTTCCAGCCAGTGAATTGCAAGCAAGCTTAAGAGATTCATTTTGAGACAAAATTAGGTTTGGAGATCCTGGAAATAGAGAACATTTTTGCCTCCTTTTGCAGAGGTATTTTAAATACTGACAAATGTATTTATCCAACTGTTTTGTTGTTAACCTTTTATAAATCAAATTGTTTTAAAGATAGAAGGAAACACTGGTGCTAGGTAATTAATAGTCAGAGGGTCCTGTCACTGGATTTATTGTCTGTTGAATTATTTCATACAAGTTCAATATCTTGGTATTTCTTCCGTATAGCATTGAGTAAGGCCAGTCATGCATTAAATCAGGTGTCCATGACAAATGCTGTAGACACCCTCTTTCCTGCATTGCTGCAAATGCCAGCCTGGCATTTTCATTTGTTCTTTCCAAGAAGATGCACAACTTGTGTTTTATCCAAAGACACTTGGCAGCAGTCATCAAACTCCAGTATTCTCCATTTCTGGCCTCGTCTGTTTTGTGTTTCTTCAAATATCACCATCTTCCTTTAGTGACACCAGTATCCATGGCACATCATCTCTTCATAAACCTTCAGTTCAGCTTGCGACCACAGATTGTCAGAACTCAAATGGACAGAAGTGAAGATGCTTTGCTGTAGTAGTGTGTATTAATCTTTGTGAATCTGATGCACAATCAAATGCTTTTTCTTGGCTTGGGTTTTTGTGTCTTTTTATTCTGATGGTTGTTAATCCATTGTGTGTTTGTAGCAATGTTGATGGGTTTGGATTGGAAGCAGAAGCCAGGATGACAACTTGGCACATTATGATCCCCTCTGATATAGAACCAGATGGAGTCTACAATCAAGATGTCACTGAAGGTAATCTGAGAATGACAAAGCCACAGATGTCTCATGATGCCACTTCTGTATTGTCATCACTAATCTTTTACCCGAGTGACTTGGGACAGGGGGGTTGTGGTATGTGTATGTTACCCAGTTACTCTCTGGAGGGGTGTGGGAGCTGTGTGTGTGTAAAAATATATTAAAAATAGATGAAAAAACTCTTGGAAATACCAAGATAGACACATTGAGGATAAATTACTGTTTTGTTAAAATAGTAAGAGCTCTCATGGTTTTCTGGACATGCTCCAGAATTAGAAATACAGTTTTATATGCACTGTTTTAAATGCAATAGAAGTGGCTTATTTTAAGATAAGAAATATATGGTATAAACTATACAATTACTATTTTGTGGCATGCTTACAATCTTTCACTCAAAGGGAATTTATGAACTAGCTGTGGAAGAAAGTATGCAGTGATTCTTAAATTGTGTATAAAATATTTATGCAGGTACTTAAGCACGCATTTTATGTAAAAATGCTGAAGCATAATGTATGTATAGAAATATATATATTTATAGACACAGACTCCTATAAGGTTTTTTCAATCTCATTTTGTTAATAAATGGATGTGGGAGATGAATCACAACTAATCAGAGCCAGTACTTCAAGTTCACAGGGAAAAAACTGCCAAAATTAATTGTTAGATGCTTTCTGATAGCATACAAAATGGCAAAAAAGGCACTCTGGCCAAAGGCATTTCACACATCATGCAAGGGGGGAGAAACTACAGTGTAATCACAGAAATTATTCATTTCACTACTGTAAAAATACCAATTCTATGAGCACTGTAGAGAGCTTGCTGTTTGTGATCTTGTACTTATGCAGGTCGCCAGCTTCTTGTAAAAGCCATAAACAGAGTGTGGACTGAGCTGATCCACAGTAAAAAACAGGTTTTGGAAGAAGTTTTCAAAGTGACACTACCTGTCAATGATCGTGGCCAAGTGGATATAACTGTTGCCAGGCCTTTAATTGAGGAAGCAAGTTTAAAGTGTTGGCAAAATCATTTGGGTAAGTCCTGGCTGAGGATTTATCTGTCCTGAAGGGTGGATTTCCTCAGACTGAACTGTATGCACTGGATGCTTTAATGCAGCCCTGACTTTTTTGTAGCTCTAAACACTATAAACTGGCACCGTGTAACACAGAATCCTTCAGAAACTGGACCATAAACAGGATATTCTTGCACTCCAGTGCACAGGGCCCTCTATGAGTCAGCAAATAACATTTTGTGAATTACAGTGGTAGAGGCATTGAGCTCCTCCCATCAACTCTTGCATTGGGGTGACCTCTGTTACCATTCCAGGATTAGAGGCAGGCAGGGAGGGGGATCCTCTTGAGCATGTCTGGGTGCAGCCTGCAAACTCTTGGTCTGTTGGTGAGGTGGGAAATGGGTGGCTGAGCAGTCCTTCTCTAGCAGCAGTGATGCTATGGCTAATTCTTGGCTGGGAAATCTGTTCAGCATGGGAAGCAGTTCTGCTGGAAAAGGACCTGGGAATCCTGGTGGACAAGTTAGCTCCGCATCCATGTAATAGAGATCAACTGATGCTTGACTGAATTAGCAAGAGTTTAGACAGCAGAAATTCTGTAGATGTGACTCATTTGATGATTTCACGATTCTGAAATTAATGAGGTTAACCTAGATGTACAGAAAACATATTTGGAAACCTGGAATACTTGTTTTTGCAGTCTCTATATTTCTGTATGTTCCTGGCTGATGTTTGCTCAGGTTTCCAGTATCTTCCTGATGGCCAGTATATTTGCAGAAATAGTTTGAGTAGAGCTACACTTCTTTGAAGCAACAGAAAAGGTCATTCTATCTAAAAAAACAAGTATAATGGAGGAGGGGGAAGAAGACCTCTAAAAAGTGCTCCCAACACTTTGTTTTTCAGCTCATGAGAAAAAATGCATCAGTAGAGGAGAGGCTTTGGTTCCAACCACACAGTCCAAACTTTCACGAGTCAGCAGTGGATTTGGCCTCTCTAAACTGACTGGGTCCAGGAGAAACCGCAAGGAGAGTGGGCTGAGTAAACACAACCTCTCCACACAGGTAATTTCTGTCAAGTAATAACCTGCAGTCTAAAATCCAGCAATGTGTGTTCAGGATTTGTGGGAAATATTCCAAGGTGGGGAATCTTGCAGAGTGTGAAGTATTATCTTGTGCTTGGTTTTCTTTCCCTTTTTTGACTATCCAGACACTGGGTTTCTTGCTTCTGTGTATCCTAATTTAGTAGGTCCACCTGCATATCTGTAACATTAAGCCAAGAGTTAACCCTTCATTGTTGGTGAGACTGCTCAGCTGCTTCTGGTTCATGACTGTGGTAGTCTGGGTCTTAAGTTCTGTTTGCAATACTGCACTGAAATGGAAGCTGTGATGCAGATGTTGGTCCTTTTTTCCATCCTGCCCTCAAGGTGGAGAGAGGGGTTTGAAAGTTTTGAGGAAAAATATGTCGCTAGTTCTCTTTCTGAGCTGAAAATTAGTCAGTGGCTTTGAGAAATTAATAAATTGTCAGTGCTCTGAGTCCTTTTCCTGGTGAGCAGGCATACAGTGAAAGGGAAAGGGAAGAACTTAACAAACGGAGCTGGCAGGAACTGTTCCTGGTTATGTCAGGAGAGGAAGCAATAAGTGAAAACAGAGATACCCTGGGACAAAGTGAGGAAGGATGGGTGTCTTGAGGATTTCCTGCAAACTAGGCACCGTCCACAAAATATTACTTAAACGGAAGAAGGGAAAAGTCTTTCTCAGTGCCAGTCTTTGGCTGTTCAGGAATGTTCCAAATGTTTATTTTAAAGAACTATTCTTTATGAGTAAGTTTAGCAAGGTGATGTATTCATAGGCTTTTCATTCAAACAGGCTCTTGTTTATAAAGTGTTATTCTGTCACCTTGTTTTTGTCTTAGGAAATTTCCCAGTGGATGTTTACTCACATTGCAGTGGTTCGGGACCTGGTTGATATGCAGTATAAAGAATACCAGGAGGTATGGATGGCTTGCAGTGTTAATTACCTGACACTGATACTTTGGCCTGTTAGGTTATACCAATGCCATTTCTCAATATGAGGCTTGTGAAATATTGGTTTCTCATAGGTGAAGTGCTTGGATGTTTGCATACAGTTGTTATTTTTAAGGCGTTTTTAGATACAATCAAATAAATCAGGAAACTCATTTTGATCTGGTTGTAGATGAAAACTCTTGTAGCAATATCACATGTTAAATCTGAAATTTTTTTTAGAAGCTTAAATTCCTTAGAAGTGTCAAAAAACCCAAAGCAGGGAACAAAAAGAGAGAGACTGGAGATACACTGTCTTCCTAAAGCATTGTGGAAAAACTAAGAGGAAATGTAGAGAAGCATTGTGTCTAAATGCTGCTTTCATAGTAGCACAAAGAAAATGTTATGGTATCATGCAGTGATAGAAAGTGGCTGATCTGTGCCTTCCAGAATGAAATTGTTCCACCCTGTGGTGTCTGCCAAACGTTCCCAAAGATGTTTAGTTCAAACTGGTTGCTGAGCTACACGCTATAAATCTTAAGAAATAACTTCTGAGAGAAGCAGGTCATTCAAAGCAACTGGTTAAAAATAAAAAACCAACCACCAAACTTTGCTTCATTGAACTTCTGTCTCCTGTGCAAATCAAGATAGGAAGTCCTCCCAAACAATTTCTGGTCTGTGCATTTACACATCTCTGTGTTCAGCGCCAGCAGAACGCACTGAAATACGTGACGGAGGAGTGGTCCCAGATCGAGTACGAGCTGCTGCGGGAGCGGGGACTCTGGGGGCCGCCCATCGGCTCCCACCTGGACAAGTGGATGCTGGAGATGACGGAGGGTCCCTGCAGGATGAGGAAGAAGATGGTGCGCAATGACATGTTTTATACTCAATATCCCTACATGCCCGAGGCTGAGCAGGAAACAAACTTGCTGGTAAGCGTTCAGGAGTTTGGGATGGGTCATTGTAGGCCCTGTTGCAAAATGTTTGGGGATTTTTTTGATAGTTTTTTCTTAAGAAATATATTTTACTCTATTGGTATGACCTGGTAATCTGTCTGTCTATCTGTTCCTAAATGGTTGGTAAAGTCTGGTTGTTCCTCATGATATATTTAGGGAATGGACAGAATCATTTGGCTCAAAAACCAAGCAAACTTGAAGAGATTACAACATAAGGGGTGCTGAGTGATCCTGCCAGCAAACAGCACAGGCCATCTTCACAAGCCTCCAGAGGCTGAACGTACCATGACTGTGTGTGGTTCTGTCTGGGTTCTTGACCCTAATCTAGATAATGTGGAAAACAGTGATCTGAAAAAAAATGTAAAAAGGCTACAGGCCTTGGTTTGGGTGCACTTGGGAAATGTACTATCATCAATCCATGAAGACAAAGGTGGGCTGTGTAGCAGAAATACATGTGGCCTTTGAAAGCTTAGCAGTTAGGTCCTGTTGATGGAACACTGTTTTCAATAAATGAAGCAGTCTTTGTTGTGTCTTTTTAGGCATCCATGTATGCATGCAGGATTTTTTCCCTCAAGTTATGCCTGAGTTGTCAAAGTACTTCAAAAAAGCAGGGAAAACATAGAAGTCAGTCAATTTGAAACTATTAGATATTTTTGCCTGCTTGTAGTCTGACACACAGTAGCTATAGTGACAGTCTAATTCACATGAGGTAGAGAACATGCCATCATAGATTCTTCTCAAAAGTGTTCTTTCTCTGATGCTTATGTAATTGATGCCCTGTTTCCAGTCTGACTTCTCAAGCAGACTTCCTGAGACATCTGATGATACCATTCCTCAAAAGGTAAAGAAACAAGTACACTGACTGAAAGAATGTAAAATAAATACAACTTCTCCTGCATGTTAGGCAGTCTTAACAAGGCTTCTACATTTGGCTTTCAACTTGCTCTTTCAGTAAATAATTCCAGACCTAAGGGTTTTTTCAGTAATCACATTAGAAGATGTTACTGTGCTGTCCTCAACCTTCACCTAATAAAACTTTCTGTAGACTTTCCCTTCTTTGCTGCACACTAACAGGCTGTATTGGGCTGTGCTACCACTGTTCTCACTGTGTGGAGTGTTGTGGCTTTGGGACCTGAAACTATTGGTCAGTGGAACACATTTAGTAATGGGCAACACAGCACTTGGAAGCACTTTTTAGGACAGTGTTTCCTTCTAAGAGAGGATCTAGGGAGAGTTTTTTCTCCTTTTTGGCCGTAATGGGCTTTAAAAGGCTGACTTTTGTTAAAGCCCATATTCACTTTGTCTCAGCTGACTCTTCTCTGTTTTGCTATTAATAAAATTCACACATTTGCTTAGAAAATATGAATCCTGTCTTGGAAAGAACAGACATGCTTGGAAGTGGCTTCTCTGCAAGCATTTCAGTATTATGCCTCTCTCTGTTAATTGGAGTCACAGTCTTGCCCATCACTAAGTACAGTGTGTCATGTGCATTCACTCGTTTTGAATTACCTTCAACAATAAACTAATTCATATAAATGCAAGTAATTCTATTATACAGAATATAAATTGTTACTGTTTTCTTTTCTTCACCTTAGCAGTGCTATAAAGGATTTGTAGGTTATGCATAAGTTGTTTCCACAAATATTTTAAGCATTGTTTAAGTGGCAATTTTGTGCTGATAAGGAGTGAAGACTTGGTTAAACATAAGAGATCAAATTAAATTACAGTGCCTTGAATTTTTGATTCTTGGGGGCAGCCAATTTGACCTGAATAATAAATTTCTGTGTTGCTGATCTTAGTATCTTTATCATCCCAAGCATCAACTTGTGATAAAGTTAGTTTGATTTCCATTCTGAATGTTGCTTCCTTAATTAAGTGAGGAATGTAAGAATTACCCTGTGATGGGAGTTGGGACAAAGAGGAAGGAAACACCACACACACAAAAAAACCCCAAACCAAAACAACCGAAACAACAAATTCTCAACAAAGCAAAACACCTCCCACAAAAAAAAAGACCTAAAACACCACACAAAGGTACAAACAATGCTCAAAGAATTACTTCAGGTACATGCATATTCTCATGCCAGTGTCCTGCCATAAGCCATCAGAAACTAAAAAAAGGAGCAACTGAATTAATGAAGAATTTTTGAGATTTAAAGCCAGTCCCTGGGTGCTTTTAGTTCATACCAGCTTCCCCATCGCTGTATCTTCTTGAGGCAATTTTTTATTCAAATTACTGCCTAACAAAGAAGTCAGCTGGCTGAGAAATAAACTGCATATGTTGGTAGGGAGTAGAAAGATGATGAAGTGGCCTTCCAAGCACAAGAATCACAGCCTTTTATGACAGTTAATAACATACTGGCTACACTTACTCCCCATGTTGTAGTTTTATCTGCTGGCTTTTCTGCACCCCCATTATTGCTTGAGTGGCTCTAGAGCTCCTTGCAAATTAGCCAACAGATCAGATCTCCTGAACAATCTCGGTTCCTGTCGGTGTCGGTGTATGAGCACGCACAAAACACTCAATGGGCATGCACTGTGCTGCACACACCCTGCTCCTGAAACACCTTCACTGAGGGGCTGAGTGAGGACTTGGCTGACCAATGGATTTCTCCCATTATTCCCAAGAAACCTGCTCGCTACCGGAGAGCCATCAGTTATGACAGCAAGGAGTACTACATGCGCCTGGCGTCCGGAAACCCCGCCGTCTTCCAAGATGCCATAGAGGAGAACACAGTGGGGGAAACAACTCAGCAGGAGCCAGAGCATGGGGAGGACACTATTGCAAGAGTCAAAGGTTAGATGGCTTGGTTTGTCACCTTCTCAGGCTTTTGCATGAAGACAAGTATGAGTCCTGCAGGACTGTTGTTTTTCTCTCTTAGCATTGGGTCAGTAATTTGAAAGATTATTGGTTTTGTGAAGTTAATTTTTTATTATTTATCTTTTTTCTTTTCCAGGCCTGGTGAAGCCTCCCCTGAAACGATCTCGCTCTGCCCCTGATGGAGGAGATGATGAGAACCAGGACCAGTCACAGGATCAAATTGTTGAGGGGAGTTCAATTGATGAAGATGAGAAGACTGACAATACAACTTTGCTTCGACTTCTTGAAGAAGGAGAGAAGGTACTGTGTATTTGAAACACACTAAGAATTTAAGGCATTGGAATTTCTTCATTATGTGTCCTAAGCGTGAATAAGTGTCCTATATACCTTCTTTAATATTGTATATTTCATCAGCTTCTTCCTTAAAATGTGTACTTTGTCTGCCTGACCCTAAAACTAAAACGCTGCGAGGCTATGAGCTATCCCATGCTTAGTTTTTTGTCCTGTCAACTTAATGATCAAGATAGAAAATAAACATTGAAAATATAAGTGCTGAACTTGGCACACTGTTCCTAATTAATTGTTGCTTTCATTAGAATGGGAAACCTTGAAAAATAGTGTTTTATCCCCAAGATCAGTGTTGATTTACCATGCTGTGCATTTGGTATTTCAGACTTTGTCCATCTGAAGTATACCACTAAATAGCTTTGTGATCACGGTTGAGTAGGCTGGAGGTTCTAAAATATGTTCAGGCAGCATAGTGCAAGTGGATAAACTGGTAAATAGATACGTTTATGTCATGCCAATGAGGCTTTATTCAACCTCCTCCCCAGTTACCAGTCACTGGCATTAGGTCTGATTAAAGGAGCGACTCACAAGAATTTTGCTGTATGTGATACAAGTGCTAAAGCAGTGTCTGGGACTTGTTCTAACAGAGCAGTGGTCTGAGCCTGTGCTCCTTACCCTGCTTTCCCTAAGCATCTGCTTTTCCTCCCAGATCCAGCACATGTACCGCTGTGCTCGGGTTCAGGGCCTGGACACCAGTGAGGGGCTGCTTCTCTTTGGGAAAGAGCATTTCTACGTCATTGATGGGTTCACCATGACAGCCACCAGGGAGATACGGGACATCGAGACACTGCCTCCAAAGTGAGTGCATTCATAGAGGGTTTCCTTGATCCTCACAAGCTGAACAAGGAGTATTCAATGAGGTTTTTGAGGAGTCAGCTCCAAGAGAATGTAAGATGCAGGAAGACCTCAGGTGCTGAGTAGTTTGTAGTATGGTGTATTGTGAAAATCAGCTGTTTCTGTAACTGGACTCTTATGTGAATTAATTGGATAATTCTTTTAATTTCTCTTGTTTTTAATCACTTCCCTCTCGCCTGTTTATGTTCCTTTACAGGATGCATGAGCCAATCATACCTAGAGGAGCAAGGCAAGGTCCAAGTCAACTCAAAAGAACTTGCAGCATTTTTGCATATGAAGATATCAAGGAGGTGCATAAAAGGAGATACCTTTTGCAGGTAACTTGGACACCATATTTGGATAGGGGGAGGCATATTTGGAGTGTTTTGATGATGTAATTTTTAAAAATGAAAATCAGTACATAACTGAGGAGCATTTGGAAAGTAAAGCTATTAACTGTGATGAAATTGAAGTGTTTAGGTTGCTCATCCTTGTTGAAACTTACCCAGGTTTAGTTTATTGGAGGTGTTAGTCGGTGTCAGTGGTCCAAAAACAAAACATTTGGTTGCACTAAGCAACCATAATTTGGTGCCACATGTAGTATGACTAAACTGATCTGTGCCTGACCTTCAGAAGTGACAAGAAAATAAGTTCGTGTTGACATGGGTTTGTCCTCTTTGTTTTCAGCCAATTGCAATTGAAGTTTTCTCTGGAGATGGACGGAACTATCTTCTAGCTTTCCAGAAGGGGGTTAGAAACAAAGTTTATCAGAGGTATTGTAAAATAAATTAGAACATTTAACATGAATGATTGCAAATCCCTCTGTGGAGGCTTTTTTGGTGCCTGCTGCAGAAAAGAGCCACTAGAAGGCACTACATGCCTTCAGTGAGAAGAGGCTCCTGCAATTTTGTTGGAGATGTTGTGGAGCTGCTCAAAAGGAAGTCTGTAACTGTACTAAATGCATGCTGCTTCTCAGGAGATGACATCCCAAGGACAGAAACACTAATCATAATCTTTTAACTGCAGGTTTTTGGCTGTGGTGCCATCTCTGACCGACAGCTCTGAGTCGGTGTCGGGGCAGAGACCAAACACCAGTGTAGAGCAAGGGTAGGTGGTTCTGTTCCTCACAACCTCTGTGGCTCATCAGTTGCCAATAAATGATGCTTGCATTGATGTCAGGATTATCTGCAGAATATCAGAATTAACGTTACCAGTATACAGACACATTCTGAAAAGAATTGGAGTCCAGAAGCCATCAGATTTATCCAAGTTGTTAAAAATATTTTACTCATCAGCCACCACTTGCACTGAATTGCATAATTAACATGCATAATTTTTACAGTGTGTGTTTAGAATTCTAAAAAAGCTACTGCTAAAGCAAAAAGGAACAGAGACATTCTTCTAATTGTTGCAGTTTGTAACTTCTAATCTTGACATTTTGGGTTGTCTTGTGAAGATGTAACTCAGGTCTTACTGGAAAGTCAAAAAATTCATTTTTTTCTTCTTCTTCTTGTTAGGTCTGGCTTGCTTAGCACTTTAGTGGGAGAAAAATCTGTTACTCAAAGATGGGAAGTAAGTATGAAAATGTTGTGGTAGTTTTTTGTATTAAATTCCACATTTTGTAGTGATACACAAATAATCAGTACACATAAGTTGCATCCTCCTATTCTGACAGATGGAACATACTGGTATAAAAAGCGTATCTCAGCATTTAATTTCTAGTATTTCATGATATCATGATCAAATAGGAAATGGTTCTACTACTGAAAATGCAGAGGAAGGGATATAGTAAAAGTAGACTGAGTGTTGCAATATTGGAGTAAGTTTCTAAGTTTGGGGAGGTCTGCACATTAGCAGTCTGGCAGGTTCACGTTTGGTTGTTGTAAAGTGAAAACTTTACTGTGCTGTTATCTGTCTTCCTTCAGAGAGGAGAAATCAGTAACTTCCAGTACCTGATGCACTTAAACACTCTGGCTGGCAGATCCTATAACGACCTGATGCAGTACCCTGTCTTTCCCTGGATCCTTGCAGACTATGACTCAGAGGTAAATAAAACATCTTGTCAGCCTTGTTAGTAATCTTTTATAAGTTGGAGGTTGCTATTTTGTTTCTCCCACTTCCCGACAGGCAGGGTATTGGAGAATCTTGGCTGTGCTGATTTTTTGTTGGTTTGTGCACAGATGAGGGCTGGGATCCAGAGAGACATTTTCCCCTCTGCCTTGCAGCAGTTTCTGTAAATGTTTGCATTAGGTTTAAACTGAGTATCCCAAAGTATGCTAAGCCCACAGAGAAAGCATCCTTGTCCAGAAGACTGTGGTAGGAGCTCCTATGAGATCTGGCCCACAGTGAAAGAATTTGCTCTTGAAAAAGGTGAAACATCCTATTAATGCTTTTGTGGAGAGCCATTGCCACCAACCAGACCATTACATAAAATATTGTGAGGGGGCTTGTTGAGTAGTTGTGAAAAAATTAGAGGGAACTGGGGACAGGATAAGAGGAGCAGGGCAAAAGTTATGCAGATGTGCAGATGCCCAGATGTGATTTAAAATAAAACATGCTGGCTCTCTTGGATCAGACTGAAGGGCTGTTTTAAGCATATCCAACGTTGCACTTGCTATGTGTGTAGAAAGCAGGGATAACAGTCTTAGGAGGTAGGTGGTGTTAACTCTGGTAATCAGCAGTGTTGAAAGGATGTGGTTTGGTTTTATAAAATTGTTGTCTGTTTTATTTTTAAAGGAACTGGATCTTACAAATCCCAAAACATTCAGAAACCTGGCCAAGCCCATGGGAGCTCAAACAGAGGACAGGTTAGCCCAGTACAAGAAGCGATACAAGGATTGGGAAGATCCCAATGGTAGGTAATCATCCATGCTGCAGAAAGAGCAGAGGAACATATGCCTGTCATCATGGGAGGGACTCACAGATGTTTTTATAGTGTGGGTAAAGAGATCTGGATATGGAAGTGCAGAACTCTGCCATGTTTTTTTTGTGACTATCCAACAAAGACTACACTAGAACAAATGGACATTGGCCTTCTTGCTGTGTTGTTTTAAATCCAAATGACAGCTTTGTTTATATGTAGAAACAAAGAACAGTTGCACATTTAGATGAGTTTAACATTATCTAAAGACTGGAATGGGCAGGAACATGAAACACACAACCAGCTGCGTCTGCTGTGTCAGCCTGCGTCAGCAGTTTGATTGCTGCTGCAGGAAAATTAGTAGTACAAAAAATGCAAATGCTTCTGCATTGGCAGTATTCTAGCTTTTTCATTTCTAATCTTAAATAATGGGGTTTTAGCTAAGGAAACAGCAGCTTCTTAGCTAAAAAAGCCTCAGAATGAGATGTAATTAAGTTGCCTATTCATGATTTTAGAGCTTCCTTATATATTGAAAATAAAACTTTTGTGTTTGGCAAGACAAGTTTTCTTGTGTGCTTTCACTGAAGGTAGAGGCCTGTTTAACTACTGCAGTGCTGTTCTGTGTCAAACAGCAGTAGGTGGCAAAGACATTAATTTCTAGAAACAGATCAGTATTTTCTAAGTGTGCTTATCCAGATGTTTTGCCAGGCAATTAAGAAAGTAAAAGCTGTACAAAATCTGTAGGCAACAGTTCTGATGTGTATTTCTGCCCAAGATTTTAAATCTATAGTAAAAAATAAGACCAAAAATTTAAAAAGATCCTTTTAAAAATGTTTCTTTGTCAGAAAGCACTGTAGTTGCACTGCAACATTTCAGTTAGTTAAATTAAAAACTGTTTAAGCATTCAGTACTGCTTTGCAGAACCCTGTTGAATTACAGCTACTGCACTGCAGCCCAAACTCAAGTGACAAAACGTGAAGCTTTCAGTCATCTGAGAATGCAAATTACAAATTCCTATTTTGAATGTGTCCAAGGCCACAGAGTAATTAAAATACAGTGTTAATTTTTTTCCATTAGTACTGATTCTGTCACCTAACTACTTTTATTCTCCTATGTGTATGGTTTTTAATCTGCAGGGGAAACCCCAGCTTATCACTATGGGACCCACTATTCCTCAGCCATGATCGTGGCTTCCTACCTTGTCCGGATGGAGCCTTTTACTCAGATTTTCTTACGGTTACAGGTAAAAATTACATCACCTCACTTCAAGTTTCTTGCCTTCTGTGTATTTCAGGCATCACTGGGAAATTAGATCAGTCAGCTTTGTTTTCATCAAATAACATAGGAGAAATAGCAGAGTTCTTATTGCCTGACAGGTTTTTGATGTGTCTTTTTAAAGGACGTGATGGAATTCACCTTTTTTTTCCCTTGTAGTTTGAACATCTTTCTGAATGCACACAAAACAAAGTATCAGCAGATAAAAACCGAAACAAGTTTTATTGTGGAAAAATATTTTGCTGTTTCTCTGAAAGAGGCTAGACTTGTGATCAGACAGATGACTGTTCTCTGAAAGTTCTGTATCTATATTTTCTGTTATCATGTACCTGAAAGCAATGCAGCTGATCAGATTGGTTGTGTGAGAGAAAGAAATGTGCTATGTTCTAGTGCCTTCATTTGGCAGAGGGTGTTGTGATTTGCCTTCCTGGCAAAGGCTGCCCTGCTGAGGGGTGCTGTGCCACTGACGTGCTGCTCTCTGTGCCCGGCAGGGCGGGCACTTTGACCTGGCTGACCGCATGTTCCACAGCGTGCGTGAGGCCTGGTACTCCGCCTCCAAGCACAACATGGCCGACGTCAAGGAGCTCATCCCTGAGTTCTTCTACCTCCCCGAGTTCCTGCTCAACTCCAACAATTTTGACCTAGGTAAGCAGTGACAGCTTGATAGCAGTGCTGTGGGTGGGAGAACAGAACCAGAGAGACTTCAGATATCTTCTCCAGCAGTGAGTATTCATTTTGAGCAGTTAATGCAGAGTGTCTTTTGAGAATTGCGGAACTAGTTAGTCCCTGAAAGGATTTTTGGAGTCGAGTATTTTTGTCAATTTTGGATTTTTTACCAGTTCAAAATGCACAAATAAACATATTTTACTTGGAGTTTCTCTGCTTTGCATTTTTCCATGTAACCTATTCCATGATGATATTCGCCATCCTTGCTGTTTATTTTTTTAAGCTTCTCAAACTCTGTCAAATCCTCACTTTTAGAACTTCCTTTGAAAATATTCCTAAAAATTTTTTGAATTGTCACAGCTTTTGTGACAGTGATTATTCAACAAGAGCCAGTCATGTAGGAGACCTGTTGGTTGGAGATGCATGTAACTTACTATATGTCACTCTTAACAGTGGCATTAAGCTCTTATATTTTGAGCTCTGTGCTGTGACTCTAATAGCAATAATAAAGATTAATCAAATCATAGGTTTTAATGGCCTCAAAGCCTTTATTCAAAATCTATTGTAAGAGATTGGAAGCACAACCTTACAAAAAAAGAAAAGCAAAACCCAAAGAACACCCTGCAAGACCTCTCCCAGCTATATTTTACACAGAAGAATGTGGGTATTACGGAAAAAATGTTGAGCTCTTGTCCACTTATCTTTGTGTCTGATAATTTTGGACTGTAACCATTGCAAATTCTTCACTGAGCATTTGGACCAACAGTAGAAAAGGGTTTTTTTAGGAGCAAGTGTCAAACACTGAGATACTTTTGATTGTGGTAATTTGTAGCAATCCTACTCCCCTTCCTCCCAGGTGAAAAGAAAGGAAGATTTGAAGTTTGGTGATACAAGTAATGTTTCTGTTGGACCATTGCACTTTTTTTGTGTGTGCCCCTGTAAAATTGGAAATTTATTGGTGTTCCTATGAGTTAATAGGAAGTGTGGAATTGTTTCTTGACAACAAGTGACAGAAAAAGAATATAACTGAGGAGTTTTACCAAATTTATTTTTGGTGATCACAACATGCCACAGTTTAATGTCCAGGGTGAGAAGAGGGCTGTCAAGGACCAGGTGAACATACTGTGCCCAGGCCATGGGCACATCAGGAGAGTTGCCAGTATCCTTGGGCATGGAGCTTGTGGGGGATACCAGTTAGCTCTGCACTGTTAGGAGATTAGTGTTTGGCTATACATCACAGGAGTTCAGGCTGTTCTCAGGAGTAAAACGACAGTTTCATTCTATGATATGTTATTTTCCTCTTCAGAAGCCTTAGTGAGGAATATTTGGATTCTTTCTCCTGAAAGCAATCTTACATGAACAATGGAGGTAGAATTTTTCATGGTTTTTTGCCAGACATTTAAAACTGAGACAGTATTTTAAAGAAAAGACTGAAATGGCTTCCTATTCATACAAGATACTAGAATTTGATTTTTTTTGTCACTTTTTTTTCACCTTTGCTGTTGCAGTTCAGTCTCAGTGCTTGTCTAAATTTTTTCCTTCTTTTTGTTTTTTGATTAGGTTGTAAACAAAATGGGACTAAACTTGGTGATGTAATACTCCCTCCATGGGCAAAAGGAGATCCTCGTGAGTTTATCAGAGTCCATCGGGAGGTAATTTGAATTTTAATGGTTACAGTAGAAAATGTCGGTTGAGACTTTCCACTGCACATTAATCTAAGCTCAATTTGTGCAGTCACAGGCCAGTCTGTGAGTTCAGGGTTGGTGTCTGATAGTTGTCAAGGTCTGTAGAACCAGTGTTTCCCTCCCCCTTCCTCTTTGGCTACAGAGTACTTTGAGGCAAGATTTGCTTCAATGAAAAGCTTTATCCAAATGTAATAAAAATATGTCAAATCATGTTCTGCATTTTTCATTGTGGCAAGTGTAGTAAACTCAACCAATGAGCAGTTTGTCTCATTCTAATGCATGCCTTCTGAATTTCAGGCTCTGGAATGTGACTTTGTGAGTGCTCACCTGCATGAGTGGATTGACTTGATCTTTGGCTATAAACAGCAAGGTCCTGCTGCAGTAGAAGCTGTAAATGTCTTTCACCATCTCTTCTATGAGGGACAAGTGGACATATATAACATCAATGATCCATTAAAAGAGACAGCTACCATAGGATTCATTAATAACTTTGGACAGATACCAAAGCAGGTATACCCTTTGTAGAATTCTTATTTTCCAGTTAACACTCAAATTGAAATGTGTTAATATAAGAACAAGAGGATGTTTTAGGAGTAAAACTTCTTGGGAGTGTTGATTCATAAATACTCTTCCAGTAATACGAAATAATTTATGTTTCCATCATAAATTACACAAAAATCGACTTTGGGCTTTGCTTGTGAGATTAGAAATGTCTTTTTTCCCCCCTATACATCCTTAAAATAAAGGCATAATAAATTATGGCTCAACTCTAAAAATCAGCATTAAAAAAAAGGAAGTATATTCCTGCTGCAAAGTCACAGGGGAGGAGTGAAAGTGCATCTTCAAAGTAATGCCTAGTGCTAAGGTGTTTGAAGTTACCCTGTAATAAAATAATTTTTATAATAACTTCTGCTCCTATTTTTTATCCCAGTCTCATGGGTGATTCACTCTTAGTAGAACAGCTGTAGTTAAGGAGCTATAAAGACCCATTTTTGGTGCAGCTTTAAAGTTGTGTTCTCTTCAAGAGACTGCATTAAATAATTCAATGTAATATTAAATCTGGGGGTTCAGGTTTGGGAGGTCTCAGTGTTGGTTGTTTTGATTTGGGTTTTTTATTAGGCATTTCTTTGGCGTCTTTTTGCTATCCAGTGAAAATCTTAAATGTGAATATTGTTGAATATTTCCAGTCTTAGATCTGGTGGAAGCCGCAGATACCTTCAGCAATTTGCTGGGAACTCAAGCCATGTGTTGGAAGCTCTAAACTCATCCCTCAGCACATGTTTCAGGACAGCCACAGGATATTTCCTGTGGCAACCCACTTAGAGCTGTCTCTCATTGCTTGGAAGGAAGGCTAAGAACTGCTCATCTGTCTTCTGTGGCTTTTCTCCTTTCCCTTCCTTTCTCTCTCTCAATAATCTAATTATGTAGTGGCTGTAGGGTTTTCTCCTCTTATGTAATAGCCAATCCCTGTGCTGATAATCGGACCTGGCCCAGCTAAAGCCAGATGGACAGACAGGG
Organism: Illadopsis cleaveri; assembly: GCA_013399915.1. Classification (NCBI taxonomy): domain Eukaryota; kingdom Metazoa; phylum Chordata; class Aves; order Passeriformes; family Timaliidae; genus Illadopsis; species Illadopsis cleaveri. Next base: position 574,558 of record VXBB01000838.1, on the reverse strand, counting down.
ACTGGGGCAGAGGGCAGGGCAATAGAAGAGCACTGCAGCTGAGTCCAGAGCTCTGCCTGAATCTTCAGATGCCAGTTAGGTACAAACCTGTGGTGAAATCTACCAGGAATTGCATGATGCTTTGCTAGAGCAATTAGACTGCAATAAACTTGAGAAACTCAAAATTTAAGGCTTTGTTGGTGGTGAGTGCTCTTGGAGCACATTTCTATGTAACTGTGGAGTTTTGCTGTTCCCCTGTTATTTTCCATGGGGGATCCAGGGCAGGCTCTCTCAGTGACACAGCTGCTGTGCATTTTTGCACTCCTTTCCTGCACAATGTAACATGCATCTTCTTTATCCCATCTCTTCCACTAGTAATGTGCCTGGCAGTTTGGGTTTGTGGTTTAAAAAGAGCTGGTGGTGTTTTTAGAAGAGGGCTCTCACAGACTCTGTGAGGGTACTGAAGTGCCACAGGCCTGAGGGGCCAGAGCAACTTAACTCCTTGTTGTTTTTTATATTGTTTGTTAAAAGTTTTTGAAATGTTCACCATGAGTTATTACTGAATACTTGGACATATTTATGGTATTTTTAAGCTTGTGGCCTTGGAAACCTGTAGTTTTTGATGATCTTTAGTTTCTTGATGAATTTCAGCTCTTCAAAAAACCCCACCCACCAAAGCGTGTCAGGAGCCGTCTGAATGGGGAGACTGTGGGGACCTCTGTGCCCCCTGGTTCCACAGGTGACAAGATCTTCTTCCATCATTTGGACAACCTGCGGCCATCTCTTGCCCCAGTGAAAGGTAAACTTTAAACCCACAGTAGTTAGTGCTGTTTCTTTGCCCAAGCGTTCAGAGTTTCAGCAAGATAATACTTTTCCATCTTTTTCTTACTTCTAATATTCTTACTGCCCATAGTTTTGTGAGGGAGACAAATTCAAAATATCCTAATGCTGTAAGATTATTCTTCGCTACATTAAAGGAACTTGGGAAACACAATGGCTGCACCAGTTTAATATGACCTTTTTTTAAATAGGGAGATAAAATGGAGGCCAAGCACCCCTAAAATAAGTTTGAATTTAACAGGCAACATTTAGAGTACATTGTTTCTGGGCCCGTGATAGCCTCTATTTTTGTGATTTTCACAGTAAAAGGATTACTTATTGCAGTGCCAAGAAATACTAAGGAATGTTGTCAGGAAAGTGTGGTGGTGGTAGCTGCACTGAGACAAAAGAAAGTGGGTTTTGACTTCATATCTGACATTGGACTGAACAAAACTTAATTGTCTGTGAGCCAGGTAAATGCTATACAGGGGTTTCTTTCCTAGCTCAGTAGAGGAATCTGTGGCTCTGTGCTGTAAAGAGAGAAAAACATTCTATTGAATGGGGCATAGCAGGGCTTAGAGAGAACAACTCTTAAGTCAGGAAATTAGAAAGCACTAGTCTATATTTGGCTCTGCATTTGTTAGGAATGGAGCAAAAGTTGCCATCACTGCAACTGAAGCAAAGAATGTATAAATAGCCATTACAGAGACCTTGCCTTGGCAGAGCAGCAGGTACTTAAAGAGGTCACATAGTATTTGTCTCTCCCAGCAATAAAACATAACCCCATATTCTCTTTCAGAGCTCAAGGAGCCTGTGGGGCAGATTGTGTGTACTGATAAAGGCATTCTGGCAGTAGAACAGAACAAGGTTCTCATCCCACCCACATGGAATAAAACGTTTGCCTGGGGCTATGCAGACCTCAGCTGCAGACTGGGTACCTACGAGTCAGACAAGGTTTGTAATCTGAATTTTGTTCCAACAATTAGTACTCAGTAGTGAAAAATAACCTAACTATGAATATCTATTTCATATGTGAATGAAATAATCTCCTGCTGCATCAGTTTTATTGCTCCCTCTTGAGGATCTTGATCAGAATGCTGGCAGAAGAACATTAACTCATAATAGTTTTTTACCAGGTCGTATTGACTTAATGAGTGCAAGGTGGCAGCCAGGTCTTTATTTTTTATCCTACAAAGTACTAGTTCTGCAAGTAATTCTTTGTTTTCTGCATTTTTAGGCCGTGATTGTTTATGAATGCTTGTCAGAATGGGGTCAGATCCTGTGTGCCATTTGCCCCAACCCCAAACTAGTTATCACTGGAGGAACAAGCACAGCAGTGTGTGTGTGGGAAATGGGTGTCTCCAAAGAAAAAGCTAAAGCTCTCACACTGAAACAGGTAAAATACAATAAAACTGCCTTTGATGTAAATTAATGTTATAGATCAAAGTAACTACGCAATGAGTGTTGGTCACATTTTAAACTATGAGTCCAGCAGATCTCTGGAGAATGGAGTAGTTGAGATAGCGATCTGCATTGAAAGTGGGCAAATTGCATCTTTAAAATTGCATTGTTCTTAAGAATAGTGGATCACCTGGAGCTTTCTGGAGAGAAAGGGAATTCAGTAGTGATGTTAACAAAATTATACAGGTGAGTTTTGTGTGCTTTGTAGTGTTATGTGTAATACTCCCATCCAAAAACTGTATCCAGAAGGACAGTGGAAGGAGGCTGCCTTAAAGGTTAATTTTCCCATTAAAAAAAAATAATAGTTACTTTAATTACAGCACTTTTTAACCTAAAACAAGCACCCATGCGTTAAAGTCAGCTGCAGCTAAGTGCAGAGTAAGTTTTGTGTGTTTACTGAAAAACCAAACCCATCAAATGTAACCAAAAATACCCAACCACAACTAAGTCAAAATATTCTAGCAGCTGTGTATCACTGTTATAGGTTGTGTTACTGTTCCATCAGCATCTTAGTAGCAGGACTCTTTTTTAGAGGAAGTCTTTTCCTCAAATTTATGAAAAGAAATTTAGAAAATTATTTAATAATTTCCCTTGTACAGCGGTCAGCTGTCCAAAGCTGCTTTTCTAAAGTGTTTTACTTAAAAACTGTACAAGATAAAAACACTATCGTGAATTTTGGGGCAGCACATTTGTATTCAGCAAGTTTTTTTTTTAACTGAGTAAGGTGCAGTAATCTGACTGTATTTCAGACTCTTTTCCCAGAAGTTAGATTAAGCCTAAAATGTGAAAGTAGGGCTTAATTTGAGTAGATGCTCATATTTTTCTCCTCCTTCCAATTGACTTTGCCTTTTTGGTTACAACTCTTTCTTGTCTCTTTCGTCTTCTCTTAGTCATCAGCAGTTACTATAGGAGTCATTAACTTCTACTTTCAGAATGTAGTTTCAGGTGCAGCCTGGAACACTTTCTGACCTTGTAAACAGACTACTGATGCAGAATGGGGTTTTTCTTCAGTGGAAGGATCTGTAACATTAGACCCTTGAAATTTTGTTTTGTCAGAGTTCTTTTTAAATGGAAAAATAAAATTACTTTTACCATTGCCAATTATGGAAATAGTTACCAACCGAAGACTTAGAAGGTGGCTGCATCTTCTGATAGGATATTCTGGTTATGTTATCTCAATCTTTCAGGTAAGAGGGTTTGATGTGGAATTTTTGTGCTCTCTCCTGATTTCTGCTTTTGCTCCTGACTGTGTTTTGCAGGCACTGCTGGGTCACACTGACACTGTCACGTGCTTAACGGCATCGCTGGCGTATCACATCATTGTCAGTGGGTCCCGGGATCGCACCTGCATCATCTGGGATCTCAACAAGCTCTCCTTCCTGACACAGCTCAGAGGGCACAGGGCTCCCATTTCAGCACTCTGTATCAATGAATTAACGGTGAGAGCCAACCTCCATCCACCAGGCTGCGCTGGGAACAGTAGCAAGGGTTGGAAATCATCAAACCAAAGGAAAAACAAACACTAGGCTCTCCTGTTAATTTGGCAGAACTGGTATAACTCATCTGAAGGCTGATTAACAACTGGTTTAGAGAATAATTTACGTCATTTGTCCCGAGCTATACGTGAGTGCATTCAATGCAGAATGGCTTGACCTCAAAAGAAGTTATTAACAGTGCTGAAAACAGTTAGTATGTGTGTGTTAGTTAGTGTAATAGGTAGTTAGTGTGACCTTCCAAGTGAGCTGCCGGATCTGCCACAGGAGCTAAGAAAAGCTTTTGATTGGTTGGTTTCTCTTGTCTTAAGCTGAATTTAAAGGAAACAGGATACCTTGGGTGAAAATGCAGTGCCAGTTGTAGTGGAAACAGATTTATCCTAAAAGCTTCTGTCCCTGGTGGTCCTGTGTGTTACAAGCCCCATTCATCCAGCTCCCATGCATGGCCCTCAGGGCTGGATGGACCCTATTGCAGCTGGAGCAGATGCAGTGGTTGAAATCAAGGCAAGAGAGAGCTGTAATGCAAGCAGGGGATAGCAAGTGGCACAGTTTGTTTGCTGCTAGTGGTCTGGTTGTAGTGCTGCCAGTGCTTTAGACTGCAGCTCCTGTTTCCCTCTGCACTAGTTTGGACAGTTCCCAATAAGGAAGCAAATGAAATTTAAGGTGGGATGTATTTGTAAAAAAGAGTGGGGTCAAAGTGAGCAGTCTTTGGAAACTGAAAGTACTAGGCTGTTGGATTGTTATGCTATGTAAAGTGGAGGAATTGGGCAACTCATTCTATGCTGTAAATAGAACAAATCAGTGGTTGTTAACTGTGATTTTCTAGGTAGAGTTGGGGTTTTTTTAAATATGCATATAATCCTAAAACGTTCTTCAGCTGGCCAGACTCCCCTTGAACAGAACTTCCTGAAAAGTGCCAGCCTTGCAACTTGGCTTATAAATTAACTTGATTTATATTTTTTGCTGAAGAATACCTGCAACTTTGCATTGAAATCTGGAGGCGTTATTTGTCTTTGCAGGGAGACATTGTATCGTGTGCTGGCACTTACATCCATGTGTGGAGCATTAATGGCAGCCCTACTGCAAGTGTAAACACCTTCACTGGCCGAAGCCAGCAAATCATGTGTTGCTTTGTGTCAGAGATGAACGAGTGGGACACCCAGAACGTCATCGTAACGGGGCATTCGGACGGAGTTGTTCGGGTAAGTACCAGGAATCACCGCCTGGAAAATAAAGTTCATGCCTTGGTGGTAGTAGTATTTAGACAAGTTATGCCTATCCAGGACAGCACAGTGTCCTGGCCAGGACCAAATGCAGTCCTGCTGTGCTTGGGAGTTTCACCTGAACAGTTCTTTTTCTCCTTTTTGATGCCCCCATTGGGATGTGGTAACCAGCAATAGTCAGCAGAGCATACATTTACATTTTCCTCCCTTCTCTGTTTTGGTCACCAGTTTTCATGCCTGGAGACTGTTGTTTTGGTTCACCATTTTAGTTTCACACACCTTGAGACAATTCATTTTGCTGCCTAGAAAGAAAAGAGAGACTTAGTGTCATTTCTGATCACTACAAGTTTAACCCAATTTTCAGTGTTTTTGTGTGCAGCCTTAACCAGATTCTGCTGGTCAGGCATGAGCACAGATGTCCTCTTAATAGTTTCTAGTCCTCAAAACCAGGGTTTAGTGTGTAGATGTGACCTGCCTTGCATGCTACCAGTGTGAATACACAGTTCTACTAAGCCATTTTAACTCTACAACTAGCCCAGGAAAAAGCCAAAAGTTAGTAAGTGCCACTCTGCTTATCCCCTGTCCCTCCAGTTCTGGCGGATGGAGTTTTTGCAAGTGCCGGAAACACCAGCTCCAGAGCCTGTGGAGATGCTGGAAATGCAAGAGGACTGTCAGGAAGCACAAATAGGTATGTCTCCTGACAAGTGTTTGATGTTTCCCTGTTGTATCTGATTTTTGCTATAGGTAGATAAGTCCTGTGGTTATACAGTGCAGAATGGAATGATGGAGATCTTGTCTCAAAAGGCAGTAGACAATCCAGTGGGTACAGTGAACAGAGCATCTCAGTTCTGTGTTCACCACCTTGCTTAAGGTAGTTTCATATTGCTGCAAGTAGGAAGAAAATGTTGCTCATTGTAGCTTTTTTTTCTGTGAAGGTGGAACGTTTCTCTGTGTTTGTTTCTGCTGTTGGTGCACTCAATGGATTGTCCAAAAACTAGGTATTTTTTAGTATGAAATGGAATTACAGCATAACAGCTGAACTAAATCTACTGATGGAACAGTTTAAACAAGACAGGCAATGATATCCCTTTCCACTCTTGCAAGATTTTGGTCTGTGCTTTACAATTGTGTCTTTTAGCCATCTCGTCTTCCTCTTGCCCTCTTCATATTGAAAATATGATCTGGGTTTGGATCTGAATCTCGTGATACTCATTAGTAATTATTATATAAATACAGCTTTTGCTTATTTTCAGTGCTCACTTGGAGTATAAATGTCTTTGGTAATTGCTTTTTTGTGTTAACAAGTCCTGTTATTAACAAATCTGCATCATGTTTTTCAGTCGGAGTTTCAGCATAGCTGATTATGCTATTTGTGTAAGTTTTCCTGAAAGGTTTTGCTAATTTGAGTGTTTCTGAAGTTTTTGCTCCTGTTGTCTATCATAGCCTTCCTTAGAGGGACTATTGCAGGAAATAGCTTCAGATAAGGAGCATTGTTCTCTGGCAATAGAAAAAAGTGCAAAAAATACGAATGGTGTCAGCAGTGCTGGTGCCTGTTGGGTTGCAGGCAGTGCAGCAGCAGAATAAGGAAAAAACTCAGGCCATGACCAGGCTCTCTAACAGCACCTTGTCCCCTGTTGTGCCAATCCAGGGCAGGAAGCCCACGAAGAGGACAGCAGTGACTCCGAGGCAGATGATCCATGCATAGGCCAGGACACAAAAGTGCAGGAGAGCCAGAGCCAACCAAGCAGCACCAGCCACAGGCCTCGGTCATCGTCAGCCAGAGCAGCGGCAGCATGGTCGGCAGACAGCGGCTCCGATGACTCCAGGCGTTGGTCAGACCAGCTCAGCCTGGATGAGAAAGATGGATTTATCTTTGTGAATTATTCGGAGGGACAAGCAAAAATGCATCCCCATGCTCAGGTTAACCACCCTCACCCCAGCTATGCTGAAGCACGGCACTACAGCAAGCTCAAACCAGGTAAAAGAAACCGTGCACAGCCCTCAGTTTTATTCCTGAGTGAAATGTTATAGAAAAAGAGAAAAAATTGTATCTCTGAGGGAGATTTTGTTCTTGCTACAAAGTTGCAGCTATAAGTATTTTGGAGGAGGAGGGAACAAAAATGAGAAGGAGCAAATTTGCTTTATCCCCTCCCACTTCCCACTCCTTTGTAGGATACAGATGGGAGCGTCAGCTGGTGTTCAGAAGCAAACTAACTATGCACACGGCATTTGATCGCAAAGACAACGCACACCCAGCAGAAATCACCGCGCTCGGCATCTCCAAGTGAGTAACTCACACATGAGGACTTCAAACATCTTTGGATGTTGTCAGCAGGCAGAAGTACCATTGTTCATAATGCTGTTTTCTGTTTGGGGCAGCCTTCTTCAAGGGCTGAGATAAAAACACTGAAGAGAGGGAAACCTGTTCAGCTGCACTGTGTTACACAGAGTGTTGCAGCTCCATTTCTCAGTTAGAGCAGGGTGATTGGGGCATTTTCCATTCTCTGATGTGTAAAATCAGGCTTTGATGGCNGCTCCATTTCTCAGTTAGAGCAGAGTGATTGGGGCATTAGTTACCACGCCAGTACTTCACCATTTTCCATTCTCTGACATGTAAAATCAGGCATTGATGGCTGTGCCAGAGCTGTTGCAGGAATGCTTTGCTTTTCCTTGCAGGGATCACAGCAGGATCCTGATCGGGGACGGCCGGGGCAGGGTGTTCAGCTGGTCCGTGAGCGATCAGCCGGGCCGGTCGGCGGCCGACCACTGGGTGAAGGACGAGGGCGGCGACAGCTGCTCGGGCTGCACCGTGCGCTTCTCGCTCACTGAGAGGCGGCACCACTGCAGGAACTGCGGACAGCTCTTCTGCCAGAAGTAAGCAGCCAACAGCCTCCTTTGGGCTCTTCTCCATACAGGATTTTAGGTGGGGTAAAGCTGTGGAATACCACAGAACTCTGGTGAAAGGTTGAGGCTGCTTAAACTGTATGCAGGACTGTGAGGATGCTCATTTAGGGCCACTAGCAGGCAGACAAAATATATGACATAGAGGATGTGTGTGAGCTCCCCTTACCCACAAACTGAAGTGGATCAGAGGTGATATTTCTAGTTTTATCTGTCTTAGTCTAAACTGGTGACAACAGCTGTTTTTAAGGTATCTGTCACACAATCTCATTGCATTGACTCTGTCGTGATCATTTGAATTAAATTCTGCTTCTGCCACACTGCATTGCATCTCCATGTCAAGATAAGTTAGGACAGTTTTCTGGTGTTTGAGGTCATGGTGATAGTTCCCACAGCTCAGCAGAAAATGGGTAGAAATGGAGAGGACCCGTGTTCAATGATGGTTGTTTTTTTTCTCCACAGGTGCAGCCGGTTTCAGTCAGAAATCAAACGACTGAAGATTTCATCACCCGTCAGGGTGTGCCAGAACTGCTTCTACAACCTGCAGCACGAGCGGGGCTCGGAGGAGGGGCCCAGAAATTGATGGGGGCCTGACAAACCTCATCCAGCCCCACTGTCACTCCAGAAACCAGGGAGAGCATCAGAAGGAATTGGAATATTGTCTGTTTACACTTACATTTATACTGCGTTCTAAGCACTAAGAGTCAAAAGGGATCATTGCATTGGTTTGTGTTGACAGAAGGCAGACGAAGAGGTGAACAGCGTAAGGAGAGAAGAGCAAGGCCCAGGAAGACATGGTTAATAACCACAAATCCAACAGAACTGGCAGCCCCTAAACCCATGCTGACGTGGCTGTCGAGAAAATCCTCACTTATCCTAAACACCCCTTCTTGTCTTGTTTTTGTAGAGTTAGTCATCTTAACTGGGGGGAGGGGAGGGCAAGGCTTTTTAGAAGATAGTTGTAAATCTGCCTTCTTCGCAAGCAACTGTGTATATTGTAAATAGGTATAACGGCCTTTTTATCTAAATATGAACTTAACTGCCTGTTACATGGGACTTCAGATTAACCACTGTACTTTGTGTGGCATCTTTATCTCATCTATCAATTTAAATACGAATGTTTAAAAAAAAAACAACAAAAAAACCCAACAAAACCAGAAAACTCAAAGGCATTATGTGTATTTCTGTTAAAAATCCAGTCTGTGCATGTTTGTACTTTCAGTTGCCCACAGTATCTTAATTTAAGTGAGGCTATTCATAGAATTACATGGATTTTTTCAAAAGAACATTTTTGAGAATAGGAACTTGGAGTATTTTATTCTAGCTGTAAGATAACCAGGAACTAAATTGTACACTTGTGTTGCATTTTATACCAAACTATTTACCACCTCAGTGTTGTTCATATTTAATAAGGCCTCTTTTATACATATGTCAGAGCTGCAGTTTTGTTAATTACTTACTGTTCATTAGCAGCTGATTCATGCAGTGCAAGAACCAGCTTTTACCTTCTTTAGTCAATAGCAGTTGGCTTTTGCATATAGATACAGAATTAATTCCTTGTGCATAAAATTTAACTGCTGTTGTCCCATAGCTTCTCTGCAAAAAACCTTTTTGGAACAACAGGCATTGCTCTAAAGCAGGGTGATCTTGATCATGTCAGAAATGCTCCTCGGAGCCCTCTTTGTCTTTCAGCACACACCATCAGCTTGAGGACAGCAGTAGATTTCCATGATGGTTTTTAAGTTTCAATATGAATTTAATTGCAGTATTTTTTTACTACTCTTGTCATTTATTTTGCACTACATTTGGGATGAAGTAGAGACACTGATATCCACTGGGATTGGAGCACGTGCATTGGGATAGGCCCATGGACTTAATTATTTCTGCATGAGGTCTTGCCAGTGGGTTTTTGTTTGGGCGAGGGGGGAGAGGGAGGGCAGCAGGCAGGCTGGTGGTCGGTTTGGTTTTGTTTTTTAGCATATGTGTATATATTTTGTAAATGGGTGACAAACTGATCTAGAGCTAGGTATATTCACAATGGATTCTTTTAAATAGAGGTAAGGATATGACCCAGACCAACAGAAGACAGGCGGCTCTGACAGTACTTGAGTGAATGTTGTCACTCAAAGGGATGAGATTATCCTTCACTTGGAATGACTTGGGCAGGTTCTGGCCCTGGGACGGCAAATCCTTAAAAACAGCATTGTTGTTGGAATTGCACCATCAAAAATGCCAGGCCCTCTGTGTTGGGGTGAGCTCCTTCCAGAGGGTCCCTGGCACTGTGGGGGCACCCCTGTCTTCTCTTGATTTGAGCTTTTAGTGGTGAATAATTTGTTAATTCTGACCACTTACTATTTACCCTGGTATCACATGTTTATGCACTGAAGGTTAAATATGTATTTTGATACTTGTTTGTTTATTATGTATGTGCTGGTCTGTAAAATGAGATATATTCCTGTTTTGGTATGTATACTAGGTCCCCAAATGAACAGAAAGGCTTCTCTAGAGCCCTTGCACACTGTTGAGTAAATGCAGGTTTATTGAGCTTAGCTGACCCAAATTTTGGATCCAAAGAGTGATGGTCAAGTAGCCACACTGACTATGGCTACCTGGCAGATTTGACCCTAAAAACAGGAAGAGGTCCTCGGTAAGCATGTGCAGAGCACTGGAATTTCTGTGTTCAGCTGTTCTCTCTAACGTTGCCTTCACCCTTCCCAAAATGATGCAAAACCAGCATAGTTCAGAAGACAGGCTAGTGGCCTTAACATTTTCTGTTTGAAGAAAAGGCTGTTTTAACAACTCTTAAATGCCTTTGAGTCCACAGTTTTCCTCCCCTTGCCTCCAGATTTCCAAATCACCCCCAAATTTAAGGAAGCCTTCTTGTCTGTGGACTGCAGCGTGTATAGCCACGTGGTTAAAACCTGACAAAAACAAGGCTATGCCAACAACACTGATGTGATGCAGCACTGAAGCCAGGACAGGGTCCTGCTGTGGGGGTCCTGAGTGCGGGGCTGTCAGCCACAGACGCGTTGTACGGGTCTTGTTCTGCGCCTGCGGCGTTGGCAGCGCACGGAAGAAATCCTTATTACTTACAAATTCTGCAGTGTGCAGGCCAGGCTCAGTTTACATTTTGCAAGCAAACCACCACAGCCCTCTGACTTAATTCTGTTCCCAAAAAAACACGGTTTTGCTTGTTGGAGGCAGAGGGGGACAAACACACCTGCTCGTATTTCCTCTGGCAGCTGGTGCTGTGGGCAACTGTGGTGTTCACGTGGGAGTGGGGTTTTTTTTTCCATTTCATTCGAGCTTCTAATGCAAGTACTTGCTTTGTTTTCCACGTAAAAATCCGTTGAGCAAAAGTATACTCATGTACACTAACATTAGTAGACTGTATTCTCTGCAAGTACCTCACATGTCTTCTCCTGCCTTGTTCTTTGTAGTAAACTTACCCATGTACTCCTAACATTCGTATGTAGTGTGCAACTGTAATGTCATGCTTTTGAGAGGGGCTTGGCTGCCTCCAGCCAACGTTCATCAGTTCAATAGCAAAACACTTTAGATAAGTTATTTTGCACTTTCTTATGTATAAAATTGGTAGAAACTTATATTTGCTTTGTATCATTTAAAGACTCCTTTTGTTTCGGTAAATGAACTGTGTATAAAATACTTATGCAGTTAAAACTGTTTTTAGAAAGTATTTTTAATTTCAGCAAGTTTGGTTACTTGTTGCATGACTATTAACACAGCTGACTTTTTGTGTCAGTGCAATGTATATTTTTTTTGTCCTGTTATTAACTTGTAAGCCCTAGTTAAATGACCATTTATTTGTACAGCATCAGGAGTAAATTGAAGATAACTGGCTAAGACTGGAGTGTGGAATTTTGTACTATATTGCAGAATCCAATATCTGTTTTTTGGTGGTTACGTAAAAGGCCTGACGATTTACTATCTAGTGTGCAATCTGTGATATCTGAATGTTCATTGTATATTTGTCTCCAATGCAAAAAGGTAGAGTAACACAATTACAACAATACATGATTAAATGCAATAGTTCAGGTACTGAAGTATTTTTTTTTCATTTCAAATAAATACCTGCTATTTACCACCAAAAAGCTGTTTTGCATTTGTTGGAAAGACACAACATTTGCAGTTGAATAAAAGTTTTTAACACGGGAGTGGTAACTAATGAGTAACATTTTTCTGTGTCATCACGAGGGGAAAGTTTCTATTTCTTGTCACAGTTTTGCTTTCTGAATGCGGGTATGGCCATCCATGACGGTGCAGCGTGAAATCATGTGTCTTAGTTTATTCTTTTTTGGTTTAAATTGTAGAGTGTGAATTCAGCAGAATTTGGCAGTGTGAAGAAGAACAGGCTCTGCCAATATTTGCAAAAAGCAAACAGAAAAGAATTGTGTAAATCGTGCTGATTAAGGTCAGTGGAAAAGGAGGGAGTTACAGAAGCCGTTTCCATGGCCTTGCTGAGCCATGTCTCACTTTTCATAGGTTCAAGTATTTCACACTGGGCCATTTCCACTTTTTCAATCTTTCCATGCACTGAAATAAACGCTTTCTCTTCAACAGTTTTGGGGAAGTTACTGTGCTCAGCACTTGCCAGCCACAGCCCGAGTGTCCTTCTGCTGCCGGGGAGCAGGTCATGGATGAATGTCACCAAAGCACTCTGAGCCAGGTAACCATGCCAACTCCAGCCTGTGGGGTCTGGCATTGCCTCCCAAGCTTTTTTGGGAGAGATTTCCTGCTAACAGCAGCTCCAGGCTGCTCTATGCAGCTGGGTTGTTTGCTATATGCAGTATTTCAGGCTCATTTTCCAGGCATGGTGGAGAGCAGAGGTGCCAGGAACAAGCACTGGGAAGTGGTAGAGCCCACAGTCCTGATGGGCCTTCTGACTGGGAAAGAGCAGTCCCAGCCCTGTAAAATCCCAGCAGGCATCAGCTGGGCCAGCAGCCAGCTCTGCAGTGCAACGAGGCACTTGTTGAGTGACAGGGCAGCTCCTTGCAAGTGCCCCAGCCTTTACTTCTGGCTCCACCACAGTTCCTGCCAGGAAGTGCTGCCCGGGGCCAGACATTCCATTTAAAAGGTAAAACCAAATCCGTGGCCAATTTGCTGTGACTGAATTGTCCTTCATGACAGGTGCAGTAACTCGGTTCAGAAGGGTTGAGGCTGAGCTGCTTTCCAGGCTTGGTGTTCTGTTTAAAATGCATGAGTGTTTTTAAGGAATTCCTGGCAGTGGGACACGTCTCTCTCCATGTCAGGACACAGATTTGATTCACTCCTGAGGTTACTGTGCCGCACTGTGTAGGGAGGAGGGTGGGATAAGCAAGCCCAGGGGCTGGGTTGATGTGCTGGGAGGCAAATCCTCCCTGTCTTTCCTGGAGAAGAGCTGCATGGCACTGCGTTGGATGTGGGCCTGGTCCCCAAAAAAAGGGCAGTTTGTGAGGAATGGGACCAAAACTTGGTCATGGCTGAACCTAAATGCAATCCTGCCTGCACCAGAGGGCCCCAGAGCCGCTGGTGCAGGAGCAGAGCCAACCTCTGGGTGGGAGTGTTTCCACTGTAAACGCCGAGGTGGCGAGAGCTGTAGCAAGGCTCTGCCCCACAGTGGTGATGAAAATCGGGCGCGGGTGAGGTGCAGAGGGTGGTGCTCACACGGGCTCTGGGAAGAGCTCCCAGCCCTTCCCAGGGACACCACCTGGAGAGCTTTAAGCTCTCCTTAAAGCTTGGCAGCTCTGCCCAGACCATCTTGAAGCTGGGGAGGGAAGCACCGTGGTGCTGCTTGTGCTTGGCTGCTCTCTCCTCACAAAGCAGCAGCTCACAGGGATGCTCATTACGGGTTAAGTGCTCCAACTGCAGGGAAACCTGGGAGCCATTTCCTGGCTGCTGTGAGAGGGCAGAGCTGTCCAGCGGGTTTTCCAACACACCACCCAAGCTCTCCAAATTTACCTGTGCAAGCGGTGGTCACAGGACCACCATGGGATACGTGCATTTATCCAAGAGCTGATCAGCTCCAAACTGAGCTGAGACACAGATTGGCAAAAAAGGAGAACGAAAAGGACTCTGTTCCTAAAAAGAAATGCTGGGGCTCAGCTGTAGGAAACTACTAAGACCTCTTTGAAGTCATGGCTGTTGCCTTCAAAGGAGAGAGAGTAAAGTAGGTTTGAACCTAGCTGTGAAAAGCTGTATTAACTAAAAATATCAGTGATCTCAGGGCTACATCTGCAGATGAGTTAAAACCCTCAGCTCTTACTTTTTCCTTATAGTTTCTTCAAGTGTAACAGAGCAGCTTTGAGTTCATGCAGCAGCAAAACTGCATTTTCCTGCAGAGGCCCAATCTGTGTCTTTGCAGTGTGTCACAGGCTGGCACTGCTCACTGTGACAGCCACCCAGCAGACAGAAACAGCGAGTTAGAACGTGACACCCCAGCGCAGCAAAGCCCAAAGACAGCAGGTACTTTGTACTGGTTATCACTGGGAGAATGTCTTTGTAGGCAAAGCTGTGGTTATCAGAAGCTTTTTATGGCAAGGGGTGAGGCCAAGGGCTAACAGGACAGTTGTGACACAGCTTGAGAAGCTGCAGCTTTTTTTTTCTGGCAGTTGGCAATGGGGTGGAGGAAGAAAAATCCATTTGTAGTGACACAGCTCCTAGAGGCCAATTCTTTATTGAAAGGTCTTGTAAGCATTCCAGTACAGACTTAGCTGCTCTACTGTAGCTTGGAGTTGATGAAGATGAAAAAACATTTTTACAGAAAAAAAAAAAAGCCAGATGGTTACCTCTCTAAAATTTCATAGCAGATGAAATTCAAACACTGATTACACTAAAGATAAATATCAAACCACAGGCATTACACACAGCCCCGAGGCAAAGCATGTAACAAATGTACACAATTGCACTTAAGTCTGTAAGAAAGTCATGACAGGCTCCACTGCCCAAGCACTCCATATCCCGGGTCAAGAGGGCACCTGATGGGTATCTCTGTGTCCAGAACAGCAGTTGGGAACCAAGGAACACCTGGAGTGCTGCTGTACTGTACATTCAGCTTCTTGGGTAAGTGAGCAATGACCTGGTAGTGCCCAACTGAAGGTGTTTAAGAAGAATTATTATTAAACCAGTTTCACAGGTAGCTGTTGTTTTGTGCTTCTCCCTTCGCTAAAAATCCCAATATCTTTGACCACAGCATATCCACTGGCTGAGACAGAAACTGTGCCTCATGGAACCCTGATCCTGTGGAACTCAGCAGAATTCCTGTGGTAAGTCTAAGCTCCTCTCAATTTCCAAGTGCATAAAAAGCAGTGATATTGCTGATTTCTCTCCTCACCCCCATTTTCAGCTGCCCCAGGATTATTCTCCAGCCCTGAGCATTTCAGCCCAAAGGGACTGACTGTAATAAAGGCCTATATTAAATGAAATACTGGATCTCTGCCCCATTTCAGTCTCTTGTGCTATGTTCATCATCCAGAGAGACCAGCTCTCCTAAATCCAGACTGCAAATTGCTTTTCTCCCTCTGTAAAGCATGAAACCCCCACCTTCCCAAGTGGTGGAGAGACTTAAGTTGGAAATCCATCTGCAGTCTCAACACCTCTCCTAGTAAATCCTCCAGCACACTGAGGCCCCCCATGCCTTCCATATCCTCACAGTAAAAATGAATACTTAGCTAGACAGCATTTTTACCTTTCTGCACCTACAGCCCACCCTCCTGCTGTGCCTGTACAGAGGGAAATTCCACTGCTCCAGGGGGGATGTTCAGGCAAGAAAATATTCTTGCCAAATCCAATGGATTTCAGAATCCATCCCCTAAAGAGTAGGAAAAAGTGAATGTTTTTTACTGTTTGCTCAGCAGGTCACCCCTAATGTTTGATTCAGTCTGTCATAAACAAAACATACTTCTTTTGTTGAAACCCCAGATGCACGGGAAAGACGGTGAGCTAGAGAGCAAACATTCCATTTTGTTTCATTCAGAGTGTGAGATCCTTCACTGTCCTGGAATAATAAACCTCTCTGACAGGCAGCTGCTGTTGTTGGGACAATTTGCTCTTTGTCCTCAAGCTGAAGGAGCTCTGCTGTGCAAGAGGCTCTTGCCAGTCCCTGGGGGATACAGTGGAGCTGGTTGCTGGCAGAGCTGCCGTGGGCTGTGGGAGGTCTAGTGACCAGATGGAAAACCCAAAGTGTTTATTGAGCTGGGATGGAGCTCATCTCCCCACAGCATCCTCACAGTGCTGGGCTGTGTATTGGCCCCTGAGAAGGGGCTGGTAACACTCTTTATTAATTTTCTTTATCTTGACCAGGTTTTGGGGTTTTTTTCATTTTATTTTCTCCCCCCAGCCCCCACCCTGCTGAGGAGGGGAGTGTCTTAACAGGGAGTGATAAGAGCAGCTTGGTGGGCAACTGATGTCCAGCCAAGGTCCACTTTGCAGAGTCCTTTTTGGCACCCAGCATGGGACAGGGACAAGGGCAGCTTTGTATCCCGTGTGTTATTGCTACAGCAGTGGCAACCTCCTGTGGGAGTCAGGGAGTCTGCACTGCTTATCCTTCATAAAGCTGGGGATGTGTTAGTGCAAACAATGGCTCTGGGCTGTGTCCTGGCATGGGTGGCCTTGCTGCACTGTGGGAGCTGTCTTGTCTCCACAATAGGATGAGGGAATACATCTCCCTCTCCCCACTCTGGATTGGTGTGGATGACTGTGCCAGTTCCAGAGGTCCTTGTTCATGTTTACATGAGCTGCTAATGCTACTAATTAACACTGTTGGCTTGTAATGGGGTTGGTGGAATCTGGTGTCATCATGGCATAAGGAGATTTTTGAGTGAGGCAATACTGAAACGCCCTGAGGCGGCTGTTCCCTGGCTGGCAGGGTGTGTGGAAGGATTTGGGCAGGTTCCTAGCACAGGGATCACCTCCCACAGCCTGGGACTTTACACCTGGATGGACAACAACCCTGGCAAACCTCTGTGTCACCTGATGGAGGGTGCCTTGCCCACCCCAGTGAAAACCAGCAGCTTTTGCCCCACACTGGGGCCTGGCCTGTGCCTACCAGGCCTCAGTTCAGTTGTCTGAGAGGGCTGGGCTTGAGGCAGGACTCAAACAACAGCAGCAGCTACAGGAATTGCCCCAGGAGTGAAAAAGAAACTGGACAAGGGAAACAATGGGTCCAGTAGAAGGCACTGGAGGTGAGATGGTGCCCAGGAGTCCTTCCCAATCCAAATGTTTCTGCCATGGTAGAGAAGCAGCAATAACAACCACCAATACACCTTACTCTAATCATCCTCTATTTCACAGAGCTTTGTCTTATCCCTTCCTTGGTAACATGTCAAAGCAGTTATGGACAGATCCTTCCTCTGAGAAGACAACCATGCCGTTAGGAGAAACAAAACCCCCCAACAGCAACCATCCTGGTCTTAGGTGAGCACTGAACCCCAACCCTGGAGAAAAACTGAGGAGAGAGAGGGAATTAGGATTGTAAACCAGTGGTGTGCTCACTACACTGGCCAGGGTACCAGCATCCAGTACAGCAGAGATTTATACACACCGCTCCAGTTACAACCCAAATAAGTACATTGTACACACCACGTAACACACCAAGTGCTGGCACAAAGCCAGGGCACTCTGAACACCCAGAACTTAATGCTGTCAGTACAACACAGTGCTCTGCTGGGTGCTGTGGGCCTTCCACCACAGGCAAGGAAAAACACATGGAGTGACTGCCTGAGGGGTAACCCTGGACTAAAAGGAAAGGGATAAAAGTAAAGAAGATATGTATTTCACACTGGAAAAGCAGAATCAGGCCAGGCACCTCAGAATTCTTTTTTCTTTTTTTTTTTTTT
>VXBB01000838.1:542280-556811 GCA_013399915.1 Illadopsis cleaveri | reverse complement strand
TTTTTTTTTTTTTTTTTTTTTGCAAGATGATTTAGTATCAGGTGACTTCTCTTTCATTTTGTTTTGTTTTTACAATTGTGTTGTTGGAAGCATCCATAGAAGGAAAAACACTGTGGCAAGGCTGAGAAAAGACCAGTTCTTCTCTGCCCATATTTCACTGCCACAGGAGCTGACAGATGACACGGAATGGAGGAAAGAAGAGGTCTGAACAAGGCACACTGGGACAGATCTTCACCTGTTCCAACATGTCACCTGCAGTCCACGTCACAGCAGTGATATGAGCTGGATCAGAGCTCTGGTCCCCCCATGCCTCACTGGATACAGATTCCCCTCCAAGAAGGGAAGTGGAAACAGTTCCTTTAAGTATAAAACTCCTTTCTGGTGTCTGAATATCTGACATTTACTAAACAAAACTTACAAAAATTACCTTACATTATTATAATGCTCTCTCCTTTCTCTAGTTTGTTTGGGGAATTTTATACCTCCTTGTGTACCATGAAGAGACATGAGAGATCACAACTAACTCAGACACCTTCAGCAGAGGGCAGGAAAATCCTCAGGTGTGTATGAAGAAATAAACTGCCTTAAGCATCAGATCTTGAAGAGTAAATTCTTTGAAATTATCTTATTTTGTTTATTAAAAAAAAAAAAAGAAATTCAAGTTGATGAGAGTCTCTGGATGTGCGTCAAAAAACTGTGCGTCTTTTTCCCTCCTCTGTGCTTCTGCCAGACACTGACAGCAAAGAGAAGACAGTGCAAGGGGCTGCTGCATGGTCCACAGAGACTGCACAGGCTTTGGACCCAATGGAGAAAAGTTCCCATCTGTCCAACAGCATGTGGCTCCAGCCTGGTGTGTCTCCCTGGTGCTAGAGGATCACAGATGACAGCAGTGACAGCATAAAGCAGCACTGTCTCAGGAACGTGTACAGCTACACCAAATGCCACTGGCATCAGAACCTAAACATTCCAAAACTTCTCCTTTATTTTTCACCCACTTTCTCCTGGAGCACAGGGGAGTTTTGGGTGGCTGCAGCAGAAGAAGACAACAAACCCTCTTTCCATCTACCTAAGGACATTGTGCGTTTGTTCCCATGTTTTATCGGACAAGGAAGCCAGCACGTGGCTCAGGGACTCACAGCTGCCAGGGAGCTGAGGGTCCTGGGGAATACAGGTAGGCATGAAATGACTGTGCACCCCCTCCAGCCTCAGGTGAAAGCCCAGAACCTCGTCTGTGTGAACAAAGTGATCTGTGGAGCTGCTGAGGCTACAAACCCCGGGCGCTGCCCCGCTGCCGCCTGGAATAACGCAGGCAGCAGGACACGGTCAGCCGTAAGCAACAACGGGCACTACGCACCAAGGGAGCAGTGGCACCTTCTAACACTGGGAACAGAGGAGATGGACAAGACACTGAGGCAGCCTAGGAACAGATGGAAGTGTTGTCCTGTAGCACGCTGTGTCCAGGTGACGGCAGGAAAGGATGGCTGTGGCGTTATCTTCACGCCCACCTCCCGCTGGAAGCGAAGCTGCGGCTGAAGGAGAAGGTCATCTCCCCGTTCTTGTACTTGCCCCAAGCTCCAAATGGCACTATGACAACTGTGCTGTTGTCTTCAGAGCCAAACTGCTCTGCCTGAGAGAAGAAACAAAGTGACAGCAGTGTCTCACTCGAAAGGGAAACAAGTGCCTGGCTTCACCTGGGACAATAAACCCTGAGACCAGAGGCTTCCTTGCCCCTTCCCAGCCCTGATGCTCCATTCTGGTACACCCTAGAGCTTCCCATAGGATATGCCACCATGCAGAACCATGGTCAGAAAGTGCCCATTTCTGTCTATGACAGTGACTTTTTCAGCACAAGCTGCAGTTACAGTCCCATGCAGTTCAGTGGACAGTGAGCTAAGCAAGCTGATTGATGTGATGCCTGCAACAACATGGTGAGACCCAGGGTAAGGCTGGCCAGCAGGGCTGGTGGATGTCTCAGTCAGCACCTTCAATTGAGTTGACTGTGTGGTATCGAGTAAATTAAAATCCTAGGGTTTTTTAAAGCCAACCCAGCCCAGGCAGGAGCCCTTGGTGCCCAGGGTAGCACTGGCAGTACCTGCTCGGTGACCACGTGGGCGGCCTCAGCAGGGTCATGGCACTGGCTGATGAAGTTGCAGATCTCCTGGCTGTTCACAATGAAGTTGATGCCATCAGTGGTCAGCACCAGGAAGCTGTCATCCCCATGGTGCAGCTGCAACAGAGGCACAAAGGGATGCAACACCCTGGGTGAGTGTTGTAAGGCAAGGGAACTGCTCCCATGATTTTACACTCTTGTAAAGCATTTTTTTTTCTGGGGGCGCTGAGTGTTCTCCTGAAAAATTTTTCCTGAAGCTGAGATTTCAAGGAAGACATGATAACACTGCAGTCACGTCCCTAAACCCCTAATGGGTGGCACTTTATTGGGACCAAAACAATATAGGTTCTTGGGGCCCTGGGAGGTGCACTGGGGGAAAGTAACAAACAGAACGCAAATTGACAGGAGAGCTTCCTGTTAAAGTGGAGGCTGAATGTCTTTTGGGTGTTTAATTTGTTTTCTAGACCACTATAGAACTATGGTAAGATATATGCAGCTGTCCTTTCCTCCTCCCCCTCTCAACTGTGCAAGTCTCTACACATCCTACTTTTTTGATGGCAGCTCATCCATATCCCACCCAGTTCACAGTGATGGTTTTATACCAGCATTAACCTCAAAATTATCCATTTGACCACAGGACCCAAACAGACTAACACCTGTAATGTATATCACGTGTTACCTTTCTTCCCTCATCATATATATTATTGTCATAAATAGGATTTAGAAGTTGATCTGGTGAATTTAGTACCAGATTCTTTTCTGTCCTGTTAGTGTTAATCTGAAACAATTTAATGAGAGTTGTTCTCTGGTTATTTCAGTTAAAAAAACCGGCCTGGCCATCAGGCTTCATCTGGGTTCATGTCCTGTGGGCACCACCACAGCATCAAATACCTATGAAGCCCCTTGATCCAAATGTTGCTGTCCCTGTAAACCAGACCTTCTTTTACCTGAACCCTTTTTGTTTCTGGCTGGGCTATCACACCACTGTTTTTAAGATCCAAATCTCCTATGCTCCGTGTCATTGCAAGTCTACCATTCACGTGAGGTTGTCCCAAACTGTTCCAGGAAACGAAACCACCACATTTCTTTATCCTGTCCAGAGGCACAAAAGAAAAAGTGAATGAGTTACTGCTCCTCACCATTACCCCCATCTCTATCCTCTATTTCTGTCACTAGCTAGAATGAGGAATGGTGTATAGAGAGCCTAAGCTGGGAAGCTGAGGGTTGGTTTTGGGTGTTTGAAGGGCTCCATGGAGGGGATGTGTCTTGGTGGGCTGTGTCCTGACCTGGGAATCACAGTGTATTTCCTCAGGTTCTAACTTGCCACTTTTGGGCAAGTCTGAACTGTGTGGTCATAGCTCTGCTCTGAATCTCAGTAATGCAGCTCTTACTGCTGAGACAGTTTATGGTCATGGAGGCCTTTCCACATCCCTGATCCTCTAAACAAGACCCAGTGCATTAACTGGAGCTTACTGCCAGCTCAGAGTAGTCTCAGGGCTCTATATTCAACTCTGCTTTCTTCCTGGCCCAACCCAGCAGCAGAGCACAAGACCATCCTATCTGAGGCCATGCTCTGGGAAGCCACATCATCCTCCAGCAGGTACCTTTCCTTCTCCTCCTTTCTCTCTGGAGTATGGTCAATGGTGAGTTTCATGGCCTTTCCCTTCCGGCACAGCAGAGCTCGACTGTCTCCCACACTCGCCACAACCAGCTCAATTCCATCCCGGAGCAGAGCCACTGTTGCAGTGGTCCCAGAGCTCAGCAGAGTTGCTACAAATGTCATCAAAGAGAGAGGTTTTAGCACTGCCTCAAAGCGTGGAACCATTTAAAACAGCAAAAATTACAATTGGTAAAATGAAGACAACTTGTGCTCTACCTAATCAGCAAGTAACTGCTTTTAAGTTTAAACTAAATTTACACAAAAAAAAAAAAAAAAAAAAGGCAAACATGCATGCATGTAGGACATGGAAGAGAGGAGAGGTGGGAAAGATTAAGTGTTTCTGTGCAACAACATGGCTCCATGCAAACAGGGCAAGGGGGATAAAAGCAGTACAAGGTACAGTGGCTTCCTTTCAGTTTGTAGTAGAGTTTTTCAGCCTCATGAGCTCACCTCGAGTTACAGAGTTATTGTCCTTACTCCTGGGCACAGTGACTGCACAAGTAGGTCACCGTAAAGGTGATGGCTCTTTCTTTCTGTTAGGTGGTGAAGCAGGCAATTACATAGTAATATATAATTATAGTGAAGCTGGATTCTGGGATTCAGCCTTGCCTTGTGCCTGCAAACTGGTGCAGGTGGCAGTGGCTGTCTGGGCAGCCTGCCCAGGCACTGCTGGGATCCCCTGACAGGGGTCACTGTGAGTACTCAGAGGGCAAAACAGAGCCCTGGTGCTGCCCTCCTTCTCTGCAGGGAAAGGAAGGGAGTGAGCTGAGCTGGCTGACTGCACTCAGGGACCTGCCTGGAGTCACTCATGCAAGCAGATTTAAGGGTTTCTCATTTCAATTGCTACAATGGTCTGGAGAAAAAAAAAGAAACTCTTGAAAAAGAGAAATGCAAGTGCCCATTTCAGGAAAAAGATCTGTAGTATCACCTGCAGTGAAGAAAATGCCAGAAATACTGCCCAGCTTTCCTCGTTTTCTTTGCTTTTTGAAAGGGCAAGTCCCACTTTACAGTTATTATCTTCTCTTCCTGCAAATTCCACAGAGGTAACCCAGCAAGAGATGCCTGGAAAGCTCTTGCTGACTTGAGCTATTACACCAAAATGTCTGGACAGAACCAGCTACTGCCTGGAACACATTTGCATCTACAGCCAGTGCAAATCCCCTTGAAAGGCCTTCTGTAGGTCATCTGCATTCTGGGCTTTTCCAGTTGTTCCAGTTTTTCAAAGCAAGCCAATTGAAGCGGAGTTTTGGGCTTGCTTAGGAATGTGACTCTCCAGTTATATTCTTGTTTTCATGTCACTAACAGTTAACACATCACTGTCTTTCCACCACTGCTTCTGCAGAGATCAGCTACAACTACATATGCTTCTACCTCTGGCCCTGCAGCCCTGACCCCAGAGACATGGAACAGATTTGAGACACGACTTTGTGTTTGATCTCAAGGAATGCCAGGCAGCCCCAAATCTGACCAGCTGCCAACAGATAGCAACAGAAATGCAAGGACTGTGAGGTCCTGACAGCCTCCTTCCCCAGCCCTGTGAGGTCAAATGGAGCTGAGGGCACACTGAAGTCACCAAGCCCTGGAAGATGCATTGAGCCTTGTTGTGCAGTGAAAGCAGTGAGTCCATGAATCCAAAAAAACCCGAACACAAACCCTCACAACCCGGTGTTAACTAAGCGAGTGTTATTATTTAAAACAGGTATTATTACTGCAGCAAGGACTGGGTTTAGCTGAGTGCTGAACCAGCAGGTCAGGGGTGACCATCAGCCACGGTCACACCTGGGGCTGTGCCAGGGCCACACAGGCTGGGACACTGGAAACTGGATGTGGCAGCCTCTGACTATCCAGGTGGATAGGCACCGACATCCTGTTTCTCATCTGAAGCAAGGACTAGCCCAGTGCAGGGTCAGTTTGAGGCACATTATGAAAATAAGATATTAAAAAGTACCAGTGCAAGGAGAAATTTTAGTAGGACCAGTAAAATACCTGTTTTAGCCAACAGTTAGAACAAGTGAAATAGAGCAACCTACGTAAAACTACCTTTCCATTTTACGGAAGATACATTGTATTTAGGTATTAAAATTAATGCAGAACTGCTGCTACTTTCCCATTTCATTCTGTGGTTTTAGAACTATGCTGAGAAATATACAAAAAGTTAAATCATATTTCAATTCACAGAAGACTGGAAACATTTGGAATTCAGGTGGATCTGCATCTTTACAGTGCAAACTCCCAAAGAAAAGGGCTGCTATCACAAAATCAAGGGATGGTACTAAAGAACAAGATATTGTCCAGAATCGTGGTAATGGACATAGTGACTTGAACTTTATATGTTTATATATAGTTAAATAGCAGTCCTAGAAAAAAATATATGCTGCTTAAAATCTTTTCCTTGGATCCAGTTCATGATCTGGGTAGGGATGAAGGAACATGCATGAAGCCAACTGTAGCATTATGTGATTTCTAGCACAGCTCAAAACCACAGGAATGGTGATGGGATAACATTGCTAATGCTTTTCTACAACTGCTGCTAGTTTAAGACAAAATATGTTGCATCAGCACATGTATTGGTTTTAACAATTAAAGAGTTTATTTTGTTTTCCTAACAATATCACTATAAAACTAAGATCTTTCAACAGGTTCTTAACACTCACTGGACAACTTCTACTGCAAGTCATCTCAACTAATGTGACAAAGAGGATGTGGAAACCTTCCAGTAGTCCAGGCTAGGAACCGCTGGACTCCTTCACCTGGGACAAAATTAAGCAGATCTCTCTTTCCACTGAAGCCCAGCTTAAAGTGTCCAGGGCCTCCAGTTCTAGAGCTGCTGACCAGGTACAGTGTCTGCCACAAATAACACGTACACAGAGGCAAATAGGAAATTCACCCAGGGACTTTGTTCAAACAGAATAAACCTGCAACACTGGAGATCCAAGAATAAGGGCTGCAGAACAGGGGATGGAGTCAGGCACTCTCAGGTCTGCCTGCACTGCCCTGTGCAGGTCATCTAGCATGCACCTGCATCTTGGGCCTTGGTACATCAGCCTTGGCATTTCTGGGGAACTGCCACTGTTGTCACCTTCTTGCTAAAACTGTGTGACAAAAGCAGTTTAAATTCAGCCCAAATAAAATCTAAATTTTGCTTCCCCTATGGAGATAAGTAACCAACCAACAGATCAAATGAAGAATTTTATCAATGCTAGAGGGCCAGCTGTCTCATATAGCAAGAGTGGCCACTCGGAAGAACATCTGCTCCCTCATGTAATTACACCAATATGGGGAGTTCAAACCAGTGCCAAATGAAATGGGACCCTCTTAAAGGCACTGGATAGAAGTATATGAATTGTTCTGACTAATGGGAAAATAGGCAAAATAAACATCCCTTTAATATTGTAATTAGTATCTTCTAAATTGATTAGGTAATGATCAGGGCCCTTGGATAAAAAGGCTGCCTTTACAATACTGAAAAATTTATGAAATATTCAAGTACAACTTCTGCAGCTCTCCCTTTTCCTCAGTGTTGCAGGTTAACATATTTAAAGAAATAAAAATCATTTTTTTGAATGGTAACTTAAACAAAAAACCAATAAAACAAACATTACTTTAAAAATTTAATTACTTTTAAATAACTTTTGCTGTTTGTCAGCATAATAAGATTCCATAAGTAAGAACCCTTTCAAATATAGGTAGACAAGTTAATACCTGGCTATATTTTAATCAGATGGCTATTCCAGAAGTGAGTGGACTATGCGATTAGAGTTGGATGCACTGTGGAGGTTGCTGGACAAACTCCCTCTTGTTTTCTCTGGCTCACAGTGAACAGAAGCAGTAACAATACCTGGTAGGACTCCAGTAGGTCAGGAGTCTCACATTTGTCTCACATTTCCCCAGGGAAATGGTTAAATTTCATCAGACACAGAAATTAATTTCTTATTTCCATCCTTGCTGAGCAAAGCTTTTCAGCCTTTAGGTTTCAGCTTTTATGGCTGGTAAAAAATAGCAGAAAATTCTGCCCATCTCTGGCAGCTGTCCCGTGGATAATGTAATTTGCTGGATGTGAGCTTCCTTTATGTTCTATACCTAAATTTAGCAGTGATTTGAGAGTGACTGGCTATATTTAAATGGACAGAAGAGAACAAAAACACAATTTTGAAGAGGTATCAAACACCAAGATTCAGGGCTCAGACATAGCCCTAAGCTGTTACTGATTACACAGGACTTAGGCAGAGCACAGATTATCCAGACCTGCCTAGAGCAAGTTTCTTATGCTTTTGTGTGAAACAACAGGTATAGGCCACTGTCAGAGGGGTTAGTGGACCAGGCTCCAGCAGGCCAGTACAGCTACTCCAGTAGCACTGTTGAACTGCATGGCAGCCACAGCAGCAGTACCTGGAGCACACTCAGAAACCATTTTCATTATTGAAAGCTCACAGGAACTATTGTGCTATGTATTTTCCATCTCTAATTTCAAATATTGTATCATTGTTAAGTAACTTACAGAGGGTCATGCCCTTGAAGGCATTGCTGGGGTCTCCAACAAGGCACATCTCTAGTCCTGTTAAATTTGTGCCTTATGTAATGTTTTACTCCTTGAATAGCCTCCAACATGCCATTATGGCTACAGGGATTTGTCCCAGGGTTTAGTTTCCTTCAAAGACCCAGGTACAAGTTTTAAAGCTGGTTGTGTGTTAGTAAAGACCTGGACATCCTGAATGTGCAGTTTTGGGGGTTTTTTGCAGACACAGTGAAGGGAGTGAACCCTGGAAGGGTCATCTGCTGGAACAAGTCAAAGCTATTATATTGCACTTCATCAGCTATGGCCAGGTTTCAAAAGGAGGTCAGACTTGAGGAGCATCCAGTGTAACCCAGATACACCAAGTTACACAATCAACCACCATCTTCAAGGTACTCTAGCAACTGTCTTGACTGTCACATCCAGAATAGCCACACAATCAGAAATTTTGCTGGCAAACTGAATCAGTTTGGAAGCAGCCTTCTAACAAAGATACATGCCAAGCACTGAAATTTTTTGTAACTTTCAAAACATCAGCAAAAACAAAAATATCCACACAAAGCAGTCAACACAGTATTGAGTTATTTTAACAACAGATATGCAAGAAGTTTAATCTGTTCCGAAACCCAGACTTGACTTTGCACCCTGTTACTCCATTCTTTGCCTTAGAGCTTGATTTTCAGCCAAGAACAATGGGCTCTCTTAGATCCCCCAGGCTCCTGCAAGAGCTTGCAGGTCCTCAGCCTACCTGAGAAACACAGAGTGCCTGCCAGAGCGTGGCCCCTGTGGATGTCTGGCAACTCTTTTACCCTCTATGTTGCTTTTTTAATGAAGGGAGCTTGTGCAGTATCCTGGTAACCATTGCATACCTTTTCTGGCATTAAGTAGCAACACTTAGTTAAATGGTATGAAAAAAATGCTATGAGCAGTTCTAAAATGCTCTGCTTGCTGCACAGTTTGTCTGTTAAATATTGTTGTTATCCAATTCTGTGTCACCTACAAAGTGTTATGATTGGAAACAGTTTTCAGAAAAACAGAATAATACATCCAGTACAGTTCTCAATCCTTCTCCTCAAGGAGCTGCTCTGACGCAGAGGTCACTACAATGAGCCAAACCAAGAGCTGTCTTACTCCCAAAAGGGGCAGGGAAGGGGCAATTAGATCTGCAAATGAAAAAGTCTGATCCAGGAAAGCACACAAATGCTGTCTTGGATTTGGGTTGGTAAGAAAATACATTTGCAAAGAAGCTCTGGGATAAAAAGCACATCTGCTCTGCTGATGTCTCTCATGAGCTCAGCTAAAACCCAGCCCATAGGTCAAAAGTAACTCTGATCTTTTTTACCATATGAAATACAATGGGAAAATGACCTTTATAGATTCAATCCTCCTTCTTTTTTAAGGGCTGCATCTCAGGACTCCAGACTCTTTTCCTGATTCCTGGTGCAGAGTAAGGTAAGAGGCAGTGCTGCAACAGTCAGGCTACCTGTCCTGCATTTGAGCCTACCTAGATTCATTGAGCAGTTAGAGTGCAGAAAGCCACTGCATTATTCAGCCACAGCTTCAGAAAAGCAGCTTGAGAATACAGTATCACTTCAGTCCCTACAGGGCTTCTTGGTTTCCAGTCTTTCCTGGAGAGAAGACTTTTACAGTTTCTGTTCTTCTGGAACAACCTCAGTTATTTGGCCAGTGCCTGCATCAGCACTGGGACAGGTTTTTTGTTTGGCTTTCTTTCCTATTGTGGGTTGGTGTTTGGTTTTTTGGGGTTTTCGTTTGTTTGTTTGTCTGGTTGTTGGGTTTTTTTGGTTGTTTTTTTCTTTCTTTCTTTTTTTAATTGGGTTTGTTTGGCGTTTTCTTTTTAAGACTGGCTAAAAACTGTATTGACTGACTCTCAAAATTGTATCTCATGGCTGAGAAAGCTCCTGTGACAGAACTGGGATGGGCACTTCTATCTCCCTTCCTAAGTCACTCTCTATAAGCTCCACTTGCTGCAACTGGAACTTCAGATGTACTTAGTATCTAGACACATATACAAGAATTTCATTAACAGCCAGGATTAAATGGGAATCTAAAAAGGCTGGTGCCAGCTTTACCACAGCCTTACCACGGCCAAACTTGTTTTCCTCTTCACTGCTTTTTTCCCTTTCCCACTCAGCTACTCCTGTGATTCTGTTTGTGCAGAAGCAATATTGATTGCATTAATTTTGGCTTACGTTCCTCCTCAGGTGCAGCAGCCAAGTTAGGAAGGGGAACTTTGACACTCTTGCTTTTAATCCACAGGAGTAACAGCTTTAAAACAAACAAACATATAAAAACACCAATCCCCCCACCCCTAAAAAAAAAAAGCAGCAAATCAAAAACACCCCTCTCCACATTTCTTACCAGTAAAATTATTGTCCTTGCAAATCTAAATCACACTTTGCTATCTTGACAAACATAATTCTTTTCAGAATCACATTAAGAGAAATTCATCGATGATTATGTTAACATTCAGATTGATAACTCCTCTAGTAAATTTGACTGAGACTTACAGTAGTTATTTCTTTTTTAGGAGGTAAAGCATAATTGTTTTATTTGTAGTAAGTGACCAGAGCAAAATCCTGTGTTAAGTAAAATTGTTTTCAAGAGCTTTTCTGGACATTTTACTGTAAAACTACTGATCAAATAAGATAAACTTTATTTCTCTATATAAGTAGAATATTTTTTTTACCTACCATCAGCAGAGAGATTAGCATGCCTTTCATATGCTTTGTCTATTTCTAGGAAAGCTTTGCTCAAAACATTTTCCAAGTTCTCCTCCTCAGCAAGAAATTCCCTGGAAGCAAGCAAGCAAGCAAAGAAATTAAACTTCTTTCCGAGAAATATACATCCTAATCACTCTGTTTCACAGTCTTATCTCCTCCCTGCACCCACTGAAAGATGCTGGACTTGAGTGAAAAGGTAATGTGATTTTACTAATTGCGTGCACTGAAAGCAAAATCATGTAATTTTGCAAATATCTAAGTTCCTTATCTGGCACCCAGGGATGGGATAGATACAGAGGAGTGTAAGCAAACCATAGGTCAGCAATTGCTGTGTGAAACAGCCAGTCCGCATTCTCCCTGTGTTCCAAGACCTTTCCTGGACAAGGGGCACAATGGTGCTTTCCTCTCTTGTGTTTTTGGGCTTGCCCAATAGGGCAGCCACCACACAGAGTAAGTAATTCATAGCATGTCTGTTTCACCCAGTGTTCCTGTTGTCCCGTAAGGACAGGAGGCTACACAACCTGGGAGGGTTAGCTACAATGTACAACCCACCGGTTCCCTAAGGAAGGAATCTCGGCTGGAATTTATTTGACACGCATTCCCTCGCTAAGCACTTACTTAATATATTTTTCCATGTACTTATCACAGAAGTCTGCAGCTGCTGCCCCGCCGTGCCCATCGTACACCGCGAAGTACAGGACATCCTCTGTCAGCTGAGCGTAATCGAACCGGTCCTCGTTCTCCTTCCGCTTCCCGATGTGGCTGGCGCAGCCCACGTTGCTCAGGCTCACCTTTGGGATGGGCTTCCCGTACTTTATGCTGGGCGGCAGGAGAATGGGCTCATCGATGCGGTTGTCCCAGATGCCGAAGGTGTCCCATGTGGTGGGCCGCCCGCTCCCGTCGGAGCCGAAGCGGGAGGCGCGGCGCTCGCAGGTGGAGATGGAGCAGGCGGACGCGGGGCGCGTCTCGTCCTGCAGGAAGCGGGACGTGAGCGCGGCTCTCCTCCTCACTTGGAACCCTCCATTCCGTACCAAGGTAATTAGAGTGGCTGTGGACATCACTTGTCTTCGCAGAGATTCGTAAGGAAAAAAAGACCGGGGGCAAAAGATGCGCAGCTGCTGGAGCCTCTTGGAGAACAAAGGGAAAACCGATCAGGAAGCAAGAAGCACAGGAAAGGGAATTTTCAGTTGCATCACTCAGGAAGCAAAGTCACCCTGAGAGCCCGCTAATCATGCGGAGCACAGCACTCTCTGGAAGCGACTGCAGCGGGATCTGCGTGACTCACCGGGAAACTATCCCACAGCCAGCAGCAGCTCGCATCCAGCCCCGGCTCTGCGCACAGAGCCAGGGAGGCACTGCTGCTGCTGCTCCCCTGCACAATGACATCCCCAGTTTTTAAAGGGCTTGAGAGGGAGCAAATGGGAGTGACGATAATGCTAAAATAGGAATATGTGAAAGTACGAGGTAAGGCTGTGAAAATGAGTTTATCACGTATGCTCTGCAAACGCCAGCTGAGATCTCTGCACTGTAACTCCCAGAGGGAAAGGAGAAATATATTTGCTTAGATTTAAATTTTTTTATCTGCACATGATATTTTGTTCTGTCACATCTGGTTCTGTTCAAGACCAATGCTTTTCAAGCAGAGCTGCAAGTTAATTGAGAATTTTTTTTAAAATGCTAAGAATGACTACTAAGAGTGTATCCATGGACATCCACAACTCTACACACAAACTTCCCCCTCAAAAAACCCCATGCAGCTATTTGCTGTTTTGTCTGGCTTGAATTTCTTGGCCGCCAAACCCTGAAATGGACTAACACAGGCAGGCAAAGTCTTCTACTGGCTTCTCAGCTCTCTTTTCCAGTCCAGATAAATTCAAACACACCACTTGGCTCAGCACAGACAAAAATTCACTAATGATGACTCACCTAGCGTGCTGAAAAGTGTAGAAAGATTGAATTATTTGACCTTTTGTAGAGTAACACCCAACTTGACGCAAGACCAACAGGCTGGGATGCAGTTTGTAATAATTACCTGTTGTTGCACTGGAGTAATTTAACTGGACCACACAAATCACTGTAATTAACCACACTAAAGATAGAAGCCCAGTGAGGGATTTGTAACTTAATTGCTCAAAGTTTGCTAAGGGCAAAATTACGAGTGAAAAGTATTATATGACATAACAAAAGATCTAAAAATACCCAGGCTTATGGTGAATGGAAAAAGCCTAAAAATAAACAAAAACACCAAAAAAGACAGCAGGGTATTCTGATGTAATTGAGCAGCAAAGAGCAACATTTGTACCCCAGAGACACTTTAATTCTGGGCTGGAATGCCTTGCTGTTTTCCTTTGCCCAAGCCAATCGCAACTGCATATCTAGATCTGAAATATTTGTTAAAACTATGTTTTTAAATTGCTAGATAAAAATCTATGCACTTGCAAAAAACATGCAACCAAAGGTAACTTAGTAAGGGGTTGCTTTAGTAGAAGATGGCAGTGACAGAGCTTTTGGGAAGCCTTCAACAAACGTGTTGTTCCCAGCTCAAAGCATGTTGCTTCAGATGCTGTGGGTTTACCTTTCATGCAATTCTTAGGTTGTATGAAAAGAGGAAAGGTCTCCTTACTTAGCACCTAGAGGTTGACTTGATAAAAGGATGAATGTTCTGGAAATCACTGTTGTTGCACCAGGTGTATACGGAACTACTTGAAATGTTAAAAGATTTTCCATTTTACTGCAGAGTGATGGCAATATCACACCCTTATTGTAGCTTACTTACAGGTATTTAAAACCTGGTTTACTTCCTGGAGCTGCTTTTTCTTTCCTGCTATCCTTGACTGGTAACAACAGCATGGTAACTTCCTTCTGTGAAACACAGCACAACGAAAGCCTGCCAATTAGCAAAACCCACGCTCACTTTCACTTCTGTCAGCTTGAGAAGAGAACATGAAATGCTTGCTATATTTAGACTACCCAGTATCCACAGCCTGAATCAGAGGATCAGTCCAAACTCACAAGGTAATTAAAAAAAATTTGTTCCCTATCAAATTCAACCCTCACCAGGAAGGTAAAAATAGTGTCGACAGTTTTGCCTTCCAAGTGTCTGTGCAAGTCAGGAGTGGGAATCTGCTCTTTAGTTTGTTATGTAAACAGCTCTGGACACAAAACAGTCCGTGCTTTCCCAGCTGATATGTCTGCAAACACTGGGCAGACCCATCTGGGCAGAACAAGACTGAGGTAATGAAAAGGGGGGCACTGGTGTTACAGACAAAGTCCAAGAAGGACAGTTCTAGATGGAAATCTGCTCTGATGTGCTCCATCTGATCCTGTTCATCTGTACACATTTTCCTGGAGAGAAACATCTCCTACAGACAGGCAGGGAAACACAGCACTTAAAGCAGGATGAGGTGATTAAAACTGTAGTTTTACAGGCTGGCTGCTGCTGCTCAGCAGATGGAAATTTTCCAGGCTGCCAGGGGAAAAGGGGGAGGAAAGGAAAACCGGAAGAAA
>VXBB01000838.1:512368-538928 GCA_013399915.1 Illadopsis cleaveri | reverse complement strand
GTTTTTTTTTTTTTTTTTTTTGGTGGTTTGGTGTTTTTTTTTGTTTGTTTGGGTTTTTTTGGTTGGTTTTTTTTCCCCCCTAAAGGATGAGCTAAGTTTTCTAGATCCCAGTTCTCCTCACAAGGAATTTATACTCCTGCAAGGTTCTCTCTCTTTCTCTTCTGTTTTACTGCCTCTGTTTTTGCTGCTTCATCATGTTCCTGACCTTTCCCTCTACTTCCACCTATTCTACTTCATTTTTTTTCTCCTTCTCATTCATGATTTGCACCTCTGTGATTATTTCTCCCCTGCTGCCTCTTCCCTTTTTCACTCATCTTTCTTTCCTGCGTGCTTGCATCCTCAAATTCTAAACCCTTAATCTGGGACTGTCTTGTGTGACTGGAAACCAACCAAACTCCTGGGGGCAGGGGCAAGTTGGTTATCTATGTGCTGTCCTGCCCAGTGTTGTAGCTGAACACACAGCACCTGGAGTTCTTGGGTGGGGGGAAAAAGAAAAGTCCATTGTAATCTCCATGTATCAGATCTCAGACCAAGCTATAAATGCAGGGCAAGCTGGTTCTGAACCCCGTGCTCTTCTCACCAGCACATGACATTAAAGGCTGGAGAATTTACTTTTACACCATGCTTTCTATCCTCATAAGTGAAGAATTTTTCCTTAAGACCAATTATCTGTCTGTACAATCTAGGCCTGATAGCAGGTCAGAAGAGACCAGAAAACATCCTGTGGCTGAGGTGGAGTGACCGCTATTTTAACACCAGCTTTCAAATAACTGGCAAGAGCTGTAATTTCTC
Source organism: Illadopsis cleaveri (assembly GCA_013399915.1). Lineage (NCBI taxonomy): Eukaryota > Metazoa > Chordata > Aves > Passeriformes > Timaliidae > Illadopsis > Illadopsis cleaveri. Next base: position 538,136 of record VXBB01000838.1, on the reverse strand, counting down.
ACAGCACTTTTTGAAGGCAGCCCTTCAAAATCAGGTGAGCTACTGTGGGAAAGGCCACGCCTGCCATGGCTGTTTGGCTGTCTGTGCTCATGGACAGCTCTGGATAGTCCAACTCTCATTGTGGATATTAGTGATGAGAAAAGATCTACAGGAAAGCTTACTGGGGATCTCTTTTCATTGGATCAGGAGCCAAATTTAAGTTCAGGCCCTTGCCTTAGCCCTGACTGCCTCACCATCCCCTTATCCCCCCTCTGGCGGAACAGCCATGCTTCTCCCTGCTGACAAGGGCTGCACACAGAACTCAGGGTGTGGGTGAAAAGCAGTTTTCTTCTTCCAGGGAAATGTGCTTTTTGGCACTCTTGCCAGGTATTGCCCTTGCATAAATAATCACAGTGTTGACACTGAAACAGGACTAAGCAGGATAATAGGCGTTCTGTTTAGAAACAAGAAATAAAAAAATATTGGTTTTGATACTGCTCAAATGATGTGTAACAATTCTGAAGCTCGTGCTCGATACTTTTATGGGTGGTGTGACAAACTTTCTGTGCTCAGATTTTGCCACATGGTAATCTTGTTTCCTCTGGCTATCTTGCTCAATAAATTTCTACTTCACTTGGAACTCATGGTTTACACACAGACAGAAGGCATTCTGAAACAGGAGGGCTGGGTGTAGCTTAAGCATGTTCCCAGGACTGCCCAGATCAAACTGCAGGCTCTGAACCAGTTCTCACTCCCAGGGAAGGCAGGAGTCAGATGTACATCTGTTCCCACAGGATTCCTCTCAGTTCAGATGACATGGCTTGCTTCTGTCCTGGTGAAGATGAAAAATAAGCTGTATCTAAATGCTGTGTTGGGAAGGTCAGATCAAGAGCATGCCTAGGGGATTGGCTGTTGTCATTAAAACCAAAGGCAGCTTTCATTCCTTGGTGATCCCAAGTGTGGTGGGTTAACAGCAGCCAACAAGTGAAGCCACTGTCACTCTCCCTCCTCAGGGAGCAGTGCCAGCACTGCTCAGCTGTAGCCAAACCACTGCTGTGTTTTCAACAGCTACAAATACAAACCACAGCACTGAGGGCTGCTACAAGGAAGTTAACAAACCCAATACACTGTGTTTTCTGAAAGTAAAAGAAAGTGGTTGAATTGTTTATCCTGACACTTTAAATGGCTTTGGAGTACTCAAGCAGTTTATTTGGGGGGCGGGGGAAAAAAAAAAAAAAAGGGTTTGGCTGATCTTTTTGTGCCCCTGGTGAAGAATATGTCTTCTTAAATACAGGGAAAAGTGAGTTAGAACAGAACGTTCCTAGCCCTTCACATTGTGCCCTTGGCGTTCTCCAATTACAGCATGTTCGCTGTGTAAATTGAATTTCTCCTTGAACTTTTCCAACCTAAATGATTGTATGATTCTATTAGGAAGTATCGTAAGTTAGAAGCTGTGATACTTCAAAATATGAGGATGCCATGCATGATAACTTTGTATTAGGGATATGCAATTGAAAGATCTGATTTTTGGGAGGGCTGCACAGTAGCACAGCTGATTTTGTTTCAGTGTCATAGTTTTGGTTTTACAAAGATAATATTCCTGATCAGAATTCAGTCATCTGCCTGCTGAGAGGAATCACGTGGCTACTTTTGCCTTGATGATTAAAGAATATTCCTAATATTCTTTGAAGAACTGTTGTAATTTGACAGCAGGAAATGATTGTGGCTTTTGAATATGTAGCAAATATTTTTAAGCAGGCTTTTAAGTGGTTTCCTTGGCAACCACTCTTCTTTAGAGATCGACGCACGCTATTAAGTATCCTGCTGGACTGGGATCAGCTTTGCAATATTAAAGGCACTTGTTTCCAGCACTGCCAGGCCATGCGCAGTTCCTCACTGTCCGACAGCCCCGGAGCTCAGGGGGAGGCTCGCTGCCTGCCAGGCTTTTTTCCAGACGAGCAAGGACACACCTCTTGCTGCTGAGCTGGCCTCGGCATCCCGAGGGGTGGAGGAGCTGGCCGTGCTCACATTGGCTGCGTTATCCAGCAGCCCCGAGGAATGGGGGGTTTATTTCTCATTCATCTACGCTTCACTCCCCACTGCAAGATAATACTTGTGACTTGTGGTTCCCCTTTAAAAGAGAGAGCAAGCATAGCTCTTAGCTGCACAGTCTGCATTCTTTTATTTCTTGTCTTACATCTCAGCTGTCTGGGTCGTCACATAATTTCTCTTTCAACCCCATATTCAGTATTTATGATCAATAGGAATGTGAAGCCCTTAATGATGGAGAATCCTGGAGGCATCATTAACATAAAGAAGAACATCTCCTGCTCTCCTCCAAAGCTTTCCAGTTAATGTATTTGTTCTGATTTGGATTGGCTTCCTTATTTGCTATGGACATCTGGGATTTAAGGCAGCTTTAGCAGAACTGAGCTGAGCATCTTCAAGAAAGCAAATGCTGCTCAGGGGAAATGTGCTAAACAGTGATCCTAATGGAGGGCACCTGCCTGGTGTTGATCAGCCCTGTGGGAGCCTCACTGGATGCCCCAGCAGTGCTGGGGTCTCGGGGGCAGACTTGGAGAATAGGGTTGGTGAAGTGAGGTAATTGCTGACAAGCATCCTTGAAGAGATTCTCATACTTGTGTTTCTTTAGGTAAGCCTGATGTGTAGGAGTAGCTTCTTGCTTGGCCATGCTTTTCTTTCTGGAACTCTCAAGAGAAAGGCTTTTCTAGAACTGACACAGAAAAAAAGAGTGCTTTCTGAGAGCAGTTGCTACTTTGTATTCGTGAGTTTTAAGGCAGAAATCAGCACAAATTCCTCAAAGTAGCAATCATGCAGATGATATCTGTGACCCAGTCTGTGGCATTATTGTACTAGCTAGCAGGTTTTATTTCATTTTTATTTCCTTTTCCTTTTTATTTCCTACTCATCTTTGCTTACCAGTTGTTATCCAACCACTGCCTGTTGTTATGGAAAGAGTTACTGCTTTGTCCTAAGAGCAAATAAGAATAGGATAATTATCATTCAGTGTTGTAAATCCATGCTACTTCTGTAAGACTGAAACTGAAGCAATGTTCTAACTAAATTACATGCTTGTATAAAACCAGAAAAACCATGGCCCACGTGCAAAATGAAATCCTGAAGCATCATTTTGAAATGCAAACAATTTCATGAAATCTTGTGTTTACAAGTGAGCCTGGGAACTTGCAGGTCCTGACCCAAAGCATACGGAAATTTGGGAGAATCCTAATGTTGCATGGATGGCACCAGGTCCACAGGAAGATGGATGCATTCAAAATCATGTCCAGCATTGAATGGAAGCTTCAGCTGCGTGTGATCTTTGGTTTTGGCATGAGAGTGTCAGGCAGAAACATGTTCTGTGTGTGATCTGAGCTGCTTTGCCATCTACCTTCTGTACAGGCCCATTACAGGCACTGGGACTCTGGGATGCTGTGATTCTGCACTTGCAGAATATCTGCTGTTGTCATCTTCTTCCATTTCTGATCATTTCAAAACTCAACATTTGTGCTGATTGAATGAAACAAATTGTATTGTCAGCATTTGAAGGGAAAGCTTGCTTAGTTCTTAGGTCAACTCAATACAGGGAGAGGAAAGAAGTAACATTTGCATTTAGCTTCATTGGTGGGGTGGAGGTGTGATGATTACACTGTTAAATGTCACGCTATGCTTAATCCACCTGAGCAGGATTAACTACCTAGGCTGATATTAGGAATGTTATTTGAATGTTTTCAAGACCAAGTGGAGGGTAATTCAGAAGTCTGTTTTGAAAAGAATTGTTTTGAAAGGAATTATAGTAAATACTGATGAAAACAAAAATGAAGAATGGCCTTAATTCTTGGCTTTACTGTGACAGAAGGTGGCAGAGCCTACCTGTTTTTTGCACCTAGCTAAGGGAATGGTAATTTTGAGCAGGTAGGCACATCCTGATTCAGTCTGTCACTTACTGTATTCTAACCCTGGCCCAGCTGTAATCCTGAATCAAAACACATAAGGTTATCCCAACAGTTGGGAAAACCTCAGTAAACAGAAATGTTCCCTCACAGGTTCTCATGGGTCCTGACTCTATGTGCCTTTGGTCTCTGGTCCTGGAGTCTCTTGTGAGCTCTTCAGCCTTTTTCCTTTCAGGTGAGTCACTTTGCAAAGTGCATCTGTGCACGAATATGTTTCTTCACTCAGCTGGGGTTTCAAGTTGTTCCCAGCCTGTATTTCAGTTCTCATCTTTTCCTACACCCCTGTGAAATGACTGTTTTTCCAATGTTTTTTGATCCACATATTGAAATAAGCAAAGACATGTTTTGTGCTTGGTGCCACAAAGAAGAAAAGCTTTTCCTGTAGCACAGAACCAGCCAAAATGCTTCATGAGAGCACATCTAATTTTACTGAATCTCTCCCTTCTCTGGCCCCATTCCCCTCCTCTCTGTAGTCATCATGCTCCAGCTATGGTTGGCCAGAGTTCTCCCTTGCACAGAGCACAGTGTGTTGCCAACACCACTGTTGTTTGCAGATTCACAAGGTCTGGTTTTGAACGCCCTTGCAACAAATGAAAACATGTGTACATGCTGCTTCTGTCTTAACAGCTGTTAACCCTAAATTACAGTGGGAACAGCCAATGAGATGCCAGAGTGTATCTTTTCCAAAATGCTGCTTTACACCTGGGCCCAAACTGCAGAGAGGGAGCGGAGGATCCTTTCCATATGCAGTGTCCATAAGCAGAGTCTGGGCAGCTGAGGAGGAGCCCCAGCTGTTCTGCAAGATACCTCTGCAGGGGTGAAGAGCAGCACTCTGGCACACAGGAGACATGGAGAGACACAGGCCCTGTGCCTTCATTTCAGGGGAGCCAAGGCCAGCTGTTAGGGTCAGCATTAACACCCTGTGAAAGGTGAGTGGACTTGGCTGCTGTTTCTGCAAGATTTATCCCTCCTCTTCCTCACAGGCACCTTGTCCCTTTTTGCTTGGCCTCCACTTCCCACAGCAGTCATGATGTGCTTGCTCCTGAGTTCAGCATGTTCTGAATTCTGCATGAGCTTTTGGAAAAGCAGCACTTTTAGACTGTCTTTTAACTGATGTTTTAAATGGTTATTAAACATGGCTTATCACTTATTGACTACATAGGAACACTTGAACTACGTTTAAAATGTTTGGTAAAGCCAAGAAAAATATTCTCCTTTCTAAAAGATCTGACTATGAGCAATAGAGAGGAGATAAACAGGACTCCTTCCAGCATGACCTGCACAGTAAAATGTCACTTAATGCAGACAGTTTGTTGCCTTCCATTTTACATCTTCTTTCAATGAAAGCTTTGATGCTGTAAAGCTGGAAAAAAGAAAAGGTGCAGCGCTCAGTACAAGACAGTGTGCAGCAGCAGCAGCAAATTTGATTTGTTTGCCTCATAGGGCAGGTAATGCACTTAAGTAATTGTGTAGCACAGCAAAGTCAAATTTCACAGACCTCAGCCTGTGACAGTCAGAGATCAGCAAGCTGGCAGATGGCCCAGCCCCTTGTTGGGCACCTTCCCAACATGTATAAATTGGGGAGGTGGGTATCAGTTACAGGTGCACAATCCAGCTGACAGGACAGGCCCTCAGGCTCCTTGGAGTCCAACACAATTAGCTGTGGCACATCTGAAAGCTTTATGTCTGTGCTTACTTCTCCATAATAACATGACACAGGTTCAAGTGAATATAACAGCCAATGAATGAAGGCACAAGCAGCTTAACAAATGTTCACAATGTCATTTCCAATATTTTAAGTCTCATCCATATACCTGAATTCAAGTTCTGCATTACTCTCTGACAAATCTAAAAGAGCATATGCCAGAAAGATATGGTTAGTAAGCTGTAGAAAAGAATCAGGCAAACATAACCTCCAGCAATGTTTGATGACAATTATTTGTAACCTGGTGTTTTGATTTATACCTTGATAAAGGCTTAATTGCTTGACAACAAGAAAACCTGTCTGTCATGCTGTGTTTATCTGAAATGAGAATATTGCTATGGAGATTTTGAGGTAAATAAATAGCAACCATTTGGTTTTATTTGCAGCCTTGCTGGGTAAAGATGTAGGCTTTTGATTGTGTCTCTCTTGGGTGCTAAAGAAAAAGGACCTTTGTGGTCCCCATAAAAGGTCCCATTAACCTTTTGTGGTCAGGGGACCTCCTTATACCTCCTTTTCAAATAACTGGGGCCTCTCATAGAACCAGGCTGTGCTGGTTTTGGCTGGGGCAGACTTACTTTTCTTCACAGTAGCTGGCATGAGCTGTGTTTTGGATTTGTGCTGGAAACAGTGTTTATAACACAGGGATGTTTTTGTTATTGCTGACACAGGGCTTACATAGAGCCAAGGCCTTTTCTNTTGCTGACAGGGCTTACACAGAGCCAAGGCCTTTTCTGCCTCTCGCCCCACCCCAGCAGTGAGGGGGCTGGGGGTGCACAAGGAGCTGGGAGGGGACACAGCCAGGACAGGTGATTCCAAGTGACCCAAGAGATATCCCAGAACATAGAGAGTCATGCTCAGCATGGAAAGGTGAGGGGGAAAAGGGAGAAGGGAAGGACATTCAGAGGGATGCTGTTTGTCTTCCCAAGTCACCTGCTCTCCTGGGGGTGGCTGAACACCTGCCCATGGGAAGCAGTGACTGAATTCCTAGTTTCCCTTTGCTTGTGTGTGGAGATTTTGCTTTACCTATGAAGCTGTCTTTCTCTTAACCCATGAGTTTTCTCACGTTTATCATTCTCTCTCCCTTTTACCAGGAAAGAGGAGTGAGTGAGTGACTTTGTGGGACTGAAGTGCTGGCTGGGGTTAAACCATGACAAAGAATTGCAGGACCACAGTGGCTTTTCATCATGTCCTTTCCCACCAAAATGATCATAGGTGTCTTGGGCAACAGCAAAAGCTGGGAGTGGGATGGCAGGTGAGCTGCAAAGTTATTCTAATGCCCTTTCCCCAAATCATTGCACAGACAAAAATCTGTCTCCCCACAGGGCTATTCTTATTCTCTTGTGTCTATGTCTGCACAGGGCAGACATCACCTGCTCCATTGGAAATGCAATGCATCTGTAAATGTTTGCTCACTGACAAAATTACTTTTGTGTCTTGCTGCTCATCATCAAGACCAGCTCTGAAATCAGCAGTTCTTCTGAGACCTATGTCTGCTCGTCTGCCTCCCTCATTCCCAGCAGGCACACAAAGGGCACATTAAATATAACCTTGGCCTCTGGTACAGAAATAAATCAGGGAACATGACCTTCATGCCAGTCAAAGAAGAAGCACTGCAATTCCTACTGCACTGATTTGTATTAGCAAGTATTCCCCTTTCCTTGAATAGACGCCGTGAGTGCCAGCTCCATGAAGAAGAGCACAAAACACGAGTGCCAGCCAAGTCCTGCTGAGACTCTGCAGCCTGTATGTGACAAATTAGGTCTTTGCTGTGGTGCTGTCTGGCCAGGGCTGTGGTTTCCCCCATCAGCAGCTGTCATAGGGATTGTTTGCACAGTGTCACAGGAGCCAGCAGTTGGAAAACACGTCTTAAATTCCCTGCTTCAGTTTGGTCTCTGAGGGAAACCCGCAGGGTGGTGCCTGCAGGCAGGAGTAGTTTGGCTATCTGGGTTCCCAGAATATCCCACTCTCAGCAAAGTCTGCCATGGCTAAACCTGTGCATGGGGTCTCCATCTGTGCATGGGAGAAAAGTTCTAGCAGAAATGGGAGTTTTTCAACTGCTTAACTGGGAGAGGGACCAAGATGGTAGCAGTAAGTTGATTTAAGTATCTCAAAGTAATTGCCAGATAAGAACTGCCTTCAACACTGTAACAATTGGTCTGCCTCACTGAGGGAACGGAATGGTTTGGAGGGTGCTCTCCTGCAGGGTCTGCCCAGTGCCTCAGAGCAAACTTTATCGGGAGCTTGTTAACGTGGGACAAAAAGCAGCTTATTTCCACCTCAGAGACCAGGATGTACGCGTTTGTATTTATTTCCCATAATGATGGCCAGCAAAAGTAGTGTACTTGAGTCGTGTGACCACGGCGATACCTGTGCCTCAAGGCGCTTCATTCCTTTCCCCTCCTCTCTTGGCCTTGGGAGTTTTTCCTGCCCGGAGGGGGCGATGAAACAGCGTCAGCTGTGTTTTAACATCCCGCGCTGGGTGCTGGAACGAGCTCCCCGCGTCACTTCGCAATAGCGCAGATCTCCCAGCCGGATGAGCGCAGGGCCATCCAGAGGCAATGGACTATCAGGACACGGTGACTGCAGGGCGATCCTGAGGCTGTGGACCACCGGGACGCGCCGGTGCCGCTCCCGCCCAGCGCCGCCCGCCCAGCTCTCGCTGGCGCCGCCTGGTGCCCGGAGCGCGGCCCCTCAGCAGCGCCAGCCCGTATGGCGGGGCCGGGCAGGCAGCGCCGCCCTCACTGCCGCCGCCTGGTGGCACAACAGAGGCACTGACCTGGTGTGCCTGATCCCGGCCCTGCGCTCGATTCACACAGTCGCGGAGCCCTGCAGCTTAAAAAGGACCTTTAGGGGTTAAGCTCGAGTCCAAGCGTTAACCCAGCACTGCCGAGCCCACCGCTACACCATGTCCCCAAGTGCCACGTCTGAACTGCAAAAGCAAATGGGTTGTGTGTGGGTTACGCATGCCTTCAGGGGTGGTGACTTCCACAGCTTGACAACACTTTCAGTGAACACATTTTTCCTAATTATCCAATCTCAACCTCCCCTGGCTCAGCTTGAGGCTATTTCCTCTTGTCTCCCCTGTGAAGGGAGACCAACCCTCATCTGCCTGCAGTCTCCTCTCTGGTATNCTATTTCCTCTTGTCCTGTCATTTATTGCCTGTGAGGAGAGACCAACCCTCATCTGCCTACAGTCTCCTCTCTGGTAGTTTTAGAGAGCACTAAGGGCTCCCCTGAGACTCTCCTCCAGCCACACCCCCGCTGTCCCCCCCCCCCCCCCCCCCCCCACTTCCCCCACCCCCCCNATTGCCTGTGAGGAGAGACCAACCCTCATCTGCCTACAGTCTCCTCTCTGGTAGTTTTAGAGAGCACTAAGGGCTCCCCTGAGACTCTCCTCCAGACTAAACAGCCTTATCTCCCTTATCAGAATTCTGCTCCAGACCCCTCTCAAGCTCCGTTTCCTGTCTCTGGGTTCATCCAACACCTCCATGTCCTTCTTCTAGTGAGGGGACCAGAACTGAACACAGGATTTGGGGTGTGGCCTCAGCAGTGCTGAGTACAGAGGGGCGATCCCTGCCCTGGTCCTGCAGGCCACACTATTGCTGATACAGGCCAGGATGTCACTGGCCTTCTTGGCCACCTGGGCATTCACAGTTCTCCAGGTGTGGCATTAGCAGTGCTGAGTAAAGGGCTTCATTAGGCTTTGGTACTTCTCTAAAAAAAGCTGGCTTCACCAGAGGCTGTAAGCAGCAGAGATGTTCCTGTCTACTGCCCCACCTGACTGGCCCATGGGGGTTCCTGCTGACTGGCAGGAGACAGAAGTGAAGGTAAGCTTTGAAACATGGTTTTTATATCCACCATGACAGACAAAATTATTTCCTGTGGTCAGAACTGGTTATGAAACACACGTCTACACTAGAACTGGGTTTAAAAGATATGTGTAAAGATAATAACTAAGGTGTACAGAAGTACTTTAGTACTTAGCACTTAAGCCTTTGTGGGAAAAAGAACTGTTTGTCTCCTTATGAAGGGTTGTAACCTCCACCTAGGAATAAACGTGATTTCCTACTCCAGAAGGCAGGATATTTTATGTAGCTCCCTGTAAATCTTTGGAAACACAGAGGAAGCAAAGTCTGCCTTCCCCTCTAGCTTTGTCCATTTCCATGAAACTGCTTAACTATTTTGAGATCTTGTCTATACCACCCAAAATTAGTGGCCTTTGCAAACAGTTTCCTCAACATGAAGAGGTTCTGTAGTGCCCTTTGCTGATAATCATGATGCGAGATAAGGACAAAGGAAGTGCCAGAAACTTTTCTGTTCTCAGCTTCCCTAGATCAAATCAGTCCCAAGGATCTTCATACAGGTTTAAGAAAGGAGAAGTCACTTCCCTTATCACACACTGCAGACAAAGAGAAGGGCACCTTTAAAGCCAAGGAGAACTAAGAGTGCACAGCTCAATCAACATTTCAGCATATGACTTTAAATTCTTTTTTTAAAAAAGGGCATGAAAGTCTTGTTCAGTCTTGTCCTTTTAGGTTTCCAGTCTGAACAAAATGAATTTCTATTAATTCTCTTTAAATGATCAAGCTTTCTTATTGCTACATGTGTCAAAGATATTTTTAAGCGTTCCTAAGAAATGTAACCTCATGGTATCTTTTTTTAAAAGCACCAGAGAAAACTTTTAGTTCCTACCAAAACAGACTCTTTTCTAGAAACCAATTTTAAATACATCATACAAAAATTATTATCAAGCAATCAACAGAAATTGTGCTTTATTTAAAATATATTTTTCAATCTACAAGAATAAAACCAAGAAACTTTCTCCAGAAATCTGACTGTAATGTTGGAAATCTATGCAGTCCGTTTATTTGAACGTATTTAACTTCTGGATAGAAAGTATCTTTAAGAATCCAAGCAAGACTACTAATTTATTTTAATAAAAGGAAAACCCAAGAGACTGCACTAGCTTTTGTGGCTTTCTGTAACTGAGATTCTTCTTTTATCTAATATTTATGAATATACTGCGCAACAAAATCAGTATTCTTGTATAACTTATTTATGTACTCCATGTTTGAGGGAGGAATTATCAACATTTTGTTTAGCATCAGAATCAAGATAATTATTATTTCCAGATGTAAAAAAGTCTCTTCCCTTTTATTTTAGTTGTCATAAAGCATACATAATACACATTATCCCCAAATTTCCCTTTGCTTTCACTTTACAAGCAAAGTAAAACACAAGCTCTTTGTTTTAAATCCTCCTCTCCCCTTCTCAGATAACTCCTACAACTGTTTTTGCACTTCTAGTTTAGCAAAACTTACAGTAGGGTGTATCTACAGAAATAACTTGCATAGCAAAAAAGCCAAGCCAGCTCTGTACCTTGGCACAGTCAGATCCTGATGGCCCACTTCTATGGCAAATTCACTTCAGTTAACTTTATATTAAAATACTCTAATTTAGGAAAAATATTTAGTTTTGACACGTATAACACTTTATTTTTGCCTTCAACAAGCAGGTATTAAGGAATACATTACTCAAACCTCAATTTCATTAGGGGTAACATTGGTCAACAGTTCAGGTGTAATTTAGGGAGGAAAAAATAAAGGTCCAAGGACTCTGTCATGCAGTAGTCATTTTTGGTGAGGATATGCTTTTCTATAGCACTTCTACAGCCTATTTAATGCTCTGCTTTTGATTTTGCTACAAATTTACATTGTTTAACTCACCCAAAGTATTTACAGCACTGTGTAAGTCCAGATGCAGGCAGCCTTATGCCTCATTGGCAACATTTTCTCTAGAGCCCTGGCTCATATGAGAACCTCCCTGCTGTCCTATTTTCTTGCATAGATATATAATTCTTCCTTTATGGGTCCTCCTTAATTAAAAATACTTGGAATAGTTCAGATCCCACTGTAGCAAAACATCATGGCATAACACATAAATTATGAAGAAAAAACTACTCTTAGCATGGATCACCTCCCAGCATTTGTAATAACAGGAGGCACAGTGAATTTCCAGCCCTTCTCACCTCTCGTATTACTCCCTTCCCTGGGAGTGGCCACTCCTGTCCTCTCTCCCAGAATCTCCATCCATTTCCTTCTGCTGCTGCTTTGGAGGGCACAGATAGAGCCAGAGTCCTGAGAGTTCTCTGGCTGAAAGAGCAGAAATCTGTTTAGCCAAAATAATGGTCTCTTAGTGTAAGTACAATTAAATGTGGCCTCTGTAGGGAATAGAGGCCAGATGTTATATGCTGCCTCTTAATTTTTTACTTCTGCAAATTAAACAGGGTGAAGGGAGACAGATAATGCCTGTGCTCCATAATCCTCTGCTCTTTTAGGTTATGCTTCTGTTGATTGTTCATATTTATCTGTTTTAGGGCATTTTTGTGTATTCTCTCTTCTTTTTCCTGTTTTTTTATCCTAAGTGAAGGATTGATTTTCAAAGTTTTGTCCATCTGTGTGCTTCTCAATTCCTTGGGGTTTTTTCCTGATGTTTGATAGAATAATCTGGAATTTGTCCATAAAATTGCTAGTGAGTTTTCCTGTAACTGTGATATCATGCATCTTTTTATATAAGCTTGTTTTAGCTCATTGTTACGCTATTCCAAAAGTTCTAATTCTCCTATAAGATATTATTTTGTAAAAGAGCTCTAGTGAGGTGGTTGAGAATTTTCTTTATCAGTTATTGCCCACCAGATTTGCCCCTGATGCAGCTTAAAATCTCCCCTTCTCTCCTGCCAACTCAGCTACAGTCAATCATGCAATTTAGTCTGATGATAATTTATTCCACTTAATCATGCATGAGATGTAAAAATCCCAGAGGAGGAGTTTGGGCAGCTGGAAATTAGAAAGGGGAAAAAATCCCAAACCAAACATTCCCACCTTTTTTCCTTGCAAACTCAGCATATCCTATGCTGAAATTACTGAGACACCATGGTGCCCTGCTTTTTTCACAGTCTCTTGGTGCTGGACTCACCCTTTAAATCATTCTCCAAAAGCATGACTTAGTTAACACTTCATTATGCAGGAAGATTTCCACTATGCTGTAGTTGGCAAAAAAATCTGACTTTCCTCATGCATTTTATCCAGCACCCACTTCAAATTAAGAAAATGAGACTTTAAAAGTTTTTGTCTAAAAGGCATATGCCTGAATGTCTATTTACCCAATCATCACTTTTACTGGGTCCATATGTTAGAAATATGAAAGATCAGATACCACAGCTAAATTAAGATATTTCTGTGATTTTTTTTCCCCTTTCAAGGAAAAAGTATTTCACTGTACAACATTATTTGAAGAGTAGCATGTTTCATCTCAAGGATCAAGAATGGCTTGCAGTATAATTTTACAATGTGGCTCATTGAATTAATTTAGTAAGTGGAGAACATGATTATTTGCTCACATAACTGTTTTCAAATTGTGTTTTTCAGACTACCAGCTGTCTGAAGTATCATAGGAACTGCTGCATATGTGATCCCTGGGCCAAATCATCCCTTTTACAGCTTACATTAAAATGATGGGAGCCTCCAAAATATTTGAGGGAAGCAAGTGGTGTAGGAAATCTGGCAGCCATTATTTTTAGTGGAAAATTCTTTTTCAAAAATCAGCAAATAGACTTATCACTAGAATAATACTATATCCAGTCCTCAACAATGTTCACACTCCTGTAATGCTGGAATTCAAACATTTGAAAACACGTGGATACTTAGAGTTATTTTCTACAGCTGAATCCTAAACCCTTTCTTCAATTTTTGCTCCTTTCTTTAAGCAAGACTCCAATTTGCTATATTTATTAAATTTAAACAGTGAAGTTACATGCTAACATCTGATAGCACCTATTTTAATTCTGTATCCTTTTAAGAAACAAGTTTAAGTTGAAAAAGAGAGATTCTTCTGAAATGGATAAATACCCTGCCATTCTATTGGAAGTTTACTTAAAATATAAAAAGGGAAAAAAACCCCCACCCATGACATTTTCATCAAAATCAGTCCAGCTGCACTAACAGATCGTGCAAACCTTTATTTCTGCACTTAGGCCTTCTTTATTGGATCTTTTTCAGCTAAGTACAATGATCTAACTAAAGACACCTCAGCATATTTCAATATGCAGGAGGTTATGCAGAAAGACTTCTCAACCCTGGGCTTACGTCTGTAATAATGGGATATCCTGACAGAGAAATCACAGAAATAGTTTACAGGAAGTGTCATCAAGAAGTCATCTAGTTCACTTCCCTGCTACAAATATTTTTAGATCCATTCATTTATATAAAATGTTGTATAAAAAGTGCAGTGGTTGTTGTAGAAAATTCCTGCTACTCTTTTATTCTAAGTTTTTCATCATGCTAACAACTCATGAATTTTTCTTTTCTGATGTGACTGGCTATCAGAAAACATTTGTAAATCCCTTTTTTTTAAAAATAACTACCAATATTCAAAATGGGACAATTTTTAACAAGAACTTGAAGTGCTTCCCATTAAAAAATATCACATTATACATTTATATACTGCCTGTGCATATAGAAAGAAACAATGCAAGGTAGACTTCAGTCTGTGTTTCTTTAGAAAAAACAATTCTACCCTATATTAAATCAGGATGTTAATTGATTCTGTCTTTAAATCCTCATAACAATGCAGATCCTGATTTGAAAACTGGCATCCCCTTCAAGAAAGAAATGCATATACTGGTACATACATGCCACACAAATTTAAAAGAAAGGTTGCCAGAAATGAAACAGTAAGGATTAATTTTAAGTTAGGTTCATTTCATATGACTAAGTTCAAATGGCAAGTAGCCTTTCTGTAGTGTAAAAACTCAGATGGACAGTGCCCTGAGGAAAGTGGTCTAGGCTGGCCTGTTCAACTCTGATTTTTGTAAAGAACATAGAATCATTGAGTAATTTAGGTTGGAAAGTTCAGTCAGGTTGCTCAGGGTTTTATGCATTCAAGCTTTTTTTAAAATTTCCAAGGTTGTGGATTCCACATCCTGTCTGGCAACGTGTAGCAGCAACACCCAACTCCATCCCTGCAGAGCCACAAAACTTCTGTTTCTGCTGCTCAGCCCATCCCCACTTCCAGCCCCACACACTTCCTTTTCACATTTGAACCGAGTTAGGAGTTTCCTGTTGAACCAGTCTGGCTGCCTGCTGTGTACACCCATCTTCCCGCAGTTCTGGGTGGATGGTCCCTGTGCTTTCAGGAGGCTGGCACCCAAGACTGACCAGTCTCTGTGGCCCTTTGCCCTTCAGAGCGCCCTGCCATGAATCACAGCATCACAGAATGATTTGGGTTGGGAGGGCCCTTAAGGATCATCTCATTCCCACCCCCCTGCCATGTGCAGGGACACCTCCCACTAAACCAGGTTGCTCAAAGCCCCATCCAGCCTGGCTTCGAACATTCCCAGGGATGGAACATCCATAGCTTCTCATGAGATCCTGTCTGTTGGCTGCCAGAACAAGCAAAAGCTCAGTTTTTAGTCTGCTACTTCTACTCTCTGCTTCTGTTACTGTCTCTCTTCACTTTTGAAAGAAAGTGAAAGAAAAGAAAGGAAAAAAAAAAAAAAAAGGAAGAGCCAGTAAAGCACAAATCATTCAAAACCACACAATTTAATTTTTTTTTTTTAAATAGCTGCTGCATGGTACCACATCCTGTTGTTTTCAGACCACAGAGGTGCCATAAGCTTGCTCCTTGTTTTTCCAAGTGTCAGTTTCCTTCATAGGCAGAAGAAGGTGGTGAAACAGCTGCCGCATTATGTCTGTGATTGTGACACAGGTGTTTATGACCCAGGAAAGAGGGAAAAGTGGCCAGTCAGATTCTCCATTCTTCTGTCTCTATGCTTGAGACAAGGTTATGAGTATTTAATTTATGTCTGAATATTTTTAGGCTGCCTTTGAATTTCTAATACCCTGAGATATGTCAAGAGATGTGCTAGCCATTGCACAGTTGTAACACTCCCCAGCCATCTTCCTCCACTGAATTTCAGTGAGAGTAGAGCAGATCTGCTTCCATCTTCCAAATGGAGCACCCCAAAAGTTATCATCTGCTTTCTGTCCTATGATATGCCACAACATAACTTCAACTGCTTGTTCTTTTTTAACCCTCTCTCTACACAGAATATAGAGCTGGTTTTCCTCCCCTCTTCACTGTGGGTTTGTGTGTCATTCATCTCTCAGGTTACCTCTAAAGAGGAATGTTTCTAGAGGGAAGATTTCAAATATGAAAATTTTTATTCTCAGACTCAAACCCCTCTAAAAATAAGGGTGCTTTCCATCACCACTGAAGGATTTTTTAGAAAGTTCTCCATATGCATAAATCTACACATCTCAGGATTTGAGGATGTGTATTCTATTTTAAACAAAAGAAGCAGGCAATTAAAAAAATAATCCAAATGCTGAAATTTGCAGCAAAAAAACCTGGCATTTTGTCAAATACAACCTATTTGGGACTTCCCTAAGTGACCAATGAAGTATTTAAAAGGTACTTGGTATTTGAGCTGTCTCCATAAACTTTCACCACATGCTAGAGAAGCCTTCCTGTTGTGGTTCCCAGACACAGCACAGTTGTTTGGATTCATTCTTGGGCAGTTCTTCTGAGGCTCAGTTTGCAGTAGATCCCCCAGCTGCTGGTGGCACCCGAGGGCACTGAGGCAATCCTGGTGTAGATAAGTTGACCACATTGTGCCAGGGCTGGTGCAGCTCAACTGCCTCCGACCGCCGCACGACAGCTGAGCTCTGCTTCCTGTGATGAAAGCAAAATGCCAGGGAGGAAAGGTCACAGACAGACTTCTGAAATTTCTGTGAGCAGAATGGTTTCACAGAAAGAAAGGAATGGTTTCACAGAATATTCTGAGTTGCCTTCCACAAGGATCGTGGAGTCCAGCTCTTAAGGCAATGTCCCATACAGAGATCAAGCCCACAACATTGGCATTATGAGCACCAGGCTCTGACCAGCTGGGCTCATCTCAGGGTTTTCATTTCTAAACTTGAAATCTTTAATATCAGTAATATTCTTCCTTACACTGTGGGTTTTCCAGAAGGATCTCCCTGTTTGCTGAAGGAATAACCAGGCTTGAGAGGGAATGGCTGAAGGTGGTATAGCAACATGTCAACCCCCTTTTTTCCACGTTATAAATTCAGCTGCCTTGGAGGAAACCACCTCATGACTTGGAGTACTTTTGGATAAACATTAATAATAACGTATTCTAATTGGTCATTATTGCTTGAACAGAAAATATCAGATTTCATTTTCACCAGGAGGAAATGAAAATGTCATGTACTGTAATATGACAAGCATGGAATTTACAGTAGTGATATGTACTTGTAATTACCTTTATATGTGTAAATGCACACAAAGCAGAACACCAGGGAGGCCATTTTACAACAGATTTAATCAAGAGAACATCTATGTCTCCTCATAAACTTACTTAACCAACTTTGAAAAAAGAATGGAGTTGATTAGACAGGTTAACAGGGTGATGTCTTTATAAATGACAGATGGCCATGTTAGAACAGAAAGTTGTTCACTCTCCATTTTTTATTTTATTTTATTTTATGAGACTGTTTTACCTTTTTTTTGTTGTTTTAGTTATGAAAACATTGCTCGTATATTTTTGATTAGCAGTGTTTCACTGGAAAAAAAAAGCAATTTACAATGAACCTGAACTTTTAACTGGATGGATGTTGTCATTACACTTTAGTGGCAGTAATCAAAACTAAAATACAAAATGAATTCTTTTGAATTCCAGGTCTTTATAAACATCCTGACCTCCCCCCATTGGCCTGCAAATGGAGGAAAGTGCTTACAGATTTGCAAGCTCCTAAGAACATAACAAAGAAATGGAAAGATGCAGAAGAAAGCTAGCTTTTTAATGTATAGGGAACCAATTAGTGGTGAATTTGGCAGAGTGATTAAAGATTGCATGATTTTTTTAAAAAAGAGAATCAATTAGGAATAATTTAAAAAATTATTATAATTCAAAATTAGCTATACTTGAAAAAAGTAATAATATCTACCAGGGGCACTCAGAATGATGGAAGTGTAGGATGTGGGATAACTTAAACTGTTCATCTTCCCTCAGGTTTACAAGGTGTCTGGAAGTGAATCCCACAAACAGTGCTTACTGAAGGAGGATTCACCAGGTTCTTCACAGAAGTCTTTGCCCGTGTGGTCTGGGATCCCGGGGCAGGCCTGAAGGGGAGGATGTGCAGCACCTGATGTTGCTGTTGAAAGCCCCTGAGGCAGCAGCAGTTCTTGGCTCTTCCCTGACCAGCATCTGGCAGTGGTCTGTGTGCCACTATTGGCATGTGCCATGATTTGGGAAGCTCTGTCTAAAGATTCCCAGTGCCTACTTGGCTGTTAGAGATTTTTTTAAAAAAGAGAATCTCTGCAGCATTCTCCCATCTCTCTTCTTTTCCCATATGAAAAGAAGTCCGTTCTTAAACAGACGAAAAATTAAGAAAATATGATATGCATTGCTAACCTTCTTCTATTTTCCTCCTCCTTTGGCATTTTTCACTGATCTGAAGTGTACAGCTTCTTCATCTGATGCAGATCATTGATTAAAACAATCCTATTGAACATCTCTCTAGCCTTCCGTGCATGAACGTGGGGAAACCAAAGTCTCCCAGGAATGTTTTCTCTTGAAATTTTCTCTGTGGATTTAGGATTTATGAGAACTACTAGAATAAGTTTTTAAAAAAACCTCTGGATTTTTGAGGCCTTTTTGCATTTATCAGGATTGTAGTACCAGAGCCAGAGTGAAACAGTACTTAAGTACCTTTGTGAAACACTGCAGCAGATAGCAGTAATGAAAGGTAATTCTAGACAGGATAATGAGGCTGCAGCCCATCATAGTCTAGATCAGAGTTCTTGCAATGTTTTCAAGTGCTAGGATACTGCTGGGGCTTTTTAATGAAAGTGCTATAACATATCACAAGTTTAATTTCATTTATCTGGCCACATGTAAATCAATAGTTTTCACAACAGCATCTAATCCTCATTAACAGAACTGGATCAGCTTATCCCTTAGGCAGGTGAGGAGGTGGCAGCAGCTGCAGGGATAACAATGATCTTGCTTTTACCAATAACATCTTGGGTGATCATTTGACATCATGTTTAAGTCACCACACGACTCCATGGACTGATCCTGCAATTCACCTCTTAACAACATAAAGAAGATGAATTTCACTCAGAGTATTCATCGAGGTAAGAGCTGGGACTGGCTTTGTGTCCCTTGTTGGTACTTCCACAGATAAATTGCTGTAACATCCGCAGCACCTCTTATCAATGTATTACCATCTGGTCAAATGTTACCAGACCAAGGGGGAGTGATGCAATGGAGATTGTTTAGATCTACCTTAGCTCAATTAATTCTTTAATTCTATCTCCTAGTTTCACCTTAATTCTATGTCCTAATATAGCATTCTTGCTACCAAATTGTAGATTTTCTTCAGCTCTCCTACTTCCCCTGGGCTAGCTAGATGCTCACAGTGGAGCTTTTGAGGTGGAAGCACTTTTTCTGTTTTCAGTTGGTCCTAACTGGAGTAACTGGATCAGTGGCGAGGATCAGTGGTGAATAGCTGATTTCATAAATCTAGTGGGGATAGGATACAGGGGATAATACAGAAAGGATTATGTAAAAGATTTGTATCCTCAGGAAATACTTGCTTCCACAGTGCCTGATGCTTAACAACGGGCTATGGTCTTACAGCACATGGCTGTTTTGCAAAGTAGTCAGTTTGAGTGCCTTGATATGCAAAATACCACAGCTAATCCAGTCAGAGAATCCTTGATCACTTTGTGACTCCTCAGGTAGATAAGTAAAGGAATGTTTCTTGGTGCATGACTTCTGATAATCCAATGAAAGACACTGCAGGTTGGTAAAACTGCAGTCTTCCAAATATTTTATTCCTGTTTCCATTCTGTTCCTAAAGCAGGGACAGATTCCTGCAGATTCCTTACTGCTCTGTATGGACTGTCTCCCTGGGCATTTCCTTGCCATTGACTCCTATTTCTCTAAAATAGGCTCTTATTCCCCATTCCTTTCACTTTCTGCTGTTCCATCCTCAGTTTAATTCACCTCATTATTTTGATATTGTTCTTCTCCTTCCTTCTAAAACATGATCACCTTCTCTTCCTTGACCTGCTCATCCTCCTACACACATTCCTCCCTCCCTCCCACAGAGCCTCCTCCTTCTGAATCCTAGAAAAGCATCAATTCAGGAGAAGCTATATTGAAAAGAAAATGAGGTAGCAAAAAATACATGTGACAAAAAAATATAAGGGATTAATAGCTATAATAGAAAGATTTCAAGGGAGCCAAAATTAATACAGAGTCCAAAATGTACATAAGCTGTTAAAAAAAGAAAACCAAATCGAGCATGAATTTTGAGAGGCACACCCTCCCCCTTATTTTTTTTCCTTTCTGAGTAGTCACCAGTTGCTACGTGGTCTCTGGGAAACAATGACTGCCAAAATCCTCAGGCTTGTCTGTTCTCTTCTGGTTTTGCTTCAGTGTCATGATCCAGAGAAGTACTAAAAGCCAGAGGGAGATTATACAGCTCCTGTGCCCATTACAGGAGCATCTCTAACCTTTGTAGATCAAACTGTACAATAGGACTGAAAGACTGAAGCATGACAATACCTACCAACTGTGAGCTGTTTTTATAATAATAATAATAGTAATAATTCAAGTTTTTTGTTACTCATTCCTTGCTGTAATGTAGCAGAGGCTTGTAACTGCATTTACTCCACAGATCTTAATCCAGCCTCTGTGAGAAGCAATTTGTTGGGGATTTCAAAACATCCTCTGAGATCATACTAGAGTTTTATGCAGAAAACCTCTCATAATCCCTCTCAAAACTCTAATATGGAGCTATTTCTGGATCTTATGCTTCTTTTGGATGGACCAGGCTTGGCTGGAGAGTTTGAACAGTACATGAAAAACAACTGCAGTGTAAGCTGAATGTGATGAGGGAAGGGTTGGGAGCAGCTGCTTCCACAGGCTCACAAAATCTTTTGGGTGCAGCACAGCAAGGCAGATGAGCACAGGTGCAAAGCACTCTGCAAGTGCACAGATATCTGACCTCATGAATTTAAATTTGGCTTTCAGTGAACAGGACCCAATGAAGAAACGTGATTTGTAGTTTGCTCATGTCAGGCACTTTTGTTTTGCCCAAAACTAATGTAGGGTTTACTACCAAAGCAGAAAACAAAGCAAACATCTCTTTCGGTGCTGCCAGAAGCTGGATTCTTAAGAGGACAACAACAACAACAATAATCACATCTTTTAGTACAAATGTGGGAGTGGAAAAAAAAGGCTAACAAAACAAGGGTGCAGAATCAAAAGGAAAAGTAAAGACTGCCCATTAAGAGTAGTGCACAATGAGGTGTTTCATAAATTTATTCAGAATTTGCTGTGGTAACAGTTCCTGAGATATTTCCTGGTATAACCTGCATAGTGTAAGGAATTACACTGACATTTTGAAGACTCCTTCTAGGTTAAGAGAACCAAAGAAATGAGGTAAAGCAACTTCTTCAGCTCAGTGCCTGCATAAATTCCTCAGAGAATGGAAGTGCATTTTCCAATGCCACCTAGCTGAGACTCATTAGACATTCATTTATTAATTCAGTGCTTTTAAGAACACTGATAGCAGCAATCTACCAATCATGAACACATGATGCAGACAAATGAAGAGTTATACTGATTACACTTGTAAAGAAAAACGAGAAAAAATATGCATTTTTAAAAGTACAAAATAATAATGTAAAATCTTACATTATAAAAGTGCAGCGAAGTATATCTAAAAAATGAAATAATGCCATCTAACACATACTTCAAAAACCTTCACACCTAACCAAAAGAAAGCAAACTTCCTCTTTAGGCAAGGCTGATCTTTGTTTTGGGATGACATTGCTGTCTTGAAGGACTATGCTCTCTGTAAAAACTGAGAGGATCTCTGATATTTAAGGTGAACAGTATTTAAAAGCAGCTTTTTAATTTGAATTTTAATATCAGGTCAAGGGTTTTTAAAGAAGCTCTAAATCACAGAATCATAGAATCTTTTCGGTTGGAAAATCTCTCTTAAATCACGGAGTCCAACCATTAGCCCAGCATTGCCAATCCCAGCCCTAAGCCATGTCCCCAGGTGCCACATTCACACATCTTTTAAACACCTCCAGGGATGGTGACTCCCACTTCCCTCGACAGCCTATTCCAATGCTTGATAACCCTTTGATTCCATTATCCAATCTAAACCTCCCTGGCACAACCTGTGGCCATTTGTTCTCATCCATTGCTCAAGATTAAGAAGCATTTGGTCATAAAAAGTTATAAAATTGTTTATTACTTCTCTTCCCTCCTTTTGCTTAAAGGCAGAGTATTTAGTTGTTAAAAGGTACTTAGTTTAAAACTTTTTCTGACACTGCTAGGTGTCATGAAGCCCCCTCAGACCCCAACAAAACTGAACATCAGTTTAGTTGCACTGTGAAAGCAGAAGAAAGGTATGAGTTATTATAGACCCTTGCCTTCATATCCTATATGAACTAAATGGGAGCTTTTACTTAAAAGATCTGATCCCTGAGTGCTGCTCAGATTTATCTGCAGCAACTTAAAGGGCAATGACTCCAGCTGCCAGAAATTACTCTTACAACAAATGCAATGGAGCTGGCAGTGGGTCTGTTCCTCAGCTGCTGTACATCACTCTGCACCAGATATTAATGTAGATTGAAAAGACCCCCAGGGCTCTTCTCCTACACCAGATGCTTGAGTCTCTTCCCCATCTCTGGGGTCTGCTCCAGGACCTGCTCCAGTGTCCCCATGTGCCCTTTGTCCTGAGGAACCCAGAACTGGACACAACATCCCCAAAGGGGTCTGACCATTGATAAATAGAGAGTTCAGAGGATTTGAATAAAGCTTCTAAACCAGCACCCATGGTAATACTTTAAAGGTTATTTAAAGAGAAAGTATAAATTTTTCTTAAAATGGGGCTTAGAGACTTTACTAGTACTTTCCATAAGATCTTGTGGAGTTCATTCCCAGGATCTGGTTTAAGTTAATTTTTAATCCATGCTTTCTGATTTTACTTTTGGAGTGTAAGTTTTACAGAAAACTCCTATCATTTTTTATTCTCTTAGTGTAACACTTCCAGTTTGCTTGTGGGAGGCAGAACCAGCACTGGATTTGTAACCACGCTTGGGAAGCTCAGGATGACAGGTTTTACTTCCAACTCTCAGCTATCTTTAAATAACTTTTATTTAATCTAATCTAGTCTGTTTCTCCAGTTCTTTGGTGATGGGCTTTTAGCATGGTTGCTTGAACATAAACCCAGCCCAAACTGAGATCAACAGGTCAGCTGAAGAATTTAACACTGATTTTTCCTGGTTGAAAAATCAAATTTAAACAATTGTCTATGGAACTCTAAACTGGCAGTCTGCTGAACTTTACTGGCCTCGACTAATGCACATCCCTCACTGCCTTTAACAATCCAGGCCACTCAGGGAGTATTTATTTTTCTGTAAGGAAATACAGGAAGATCTGACAGGATTCAATGTGACAATGTTGCTTTCCCTGGCAAGCTGGATTTGCTGGCTATTGGAGTATGCAGTTTAGACGAAAACATCTGAAATCCATTACATTGGATTTTTGCAATTATTGTATTTTATTTATTTTCTTTCTAGTGAGGTGTTAAAGAAGAAGGCAGAAAAATATTAACAAGAAATGTTACATTCTCTTTGGATAACAGGAGAGGCCACAAACAGAACACGTACTCCAAGTCACTAGGTGTGTAAAGAATTCTGAACATTATTTCATTTCTGCTTTTGCCTGGTGGAGAACAGCCTGATGGAAACCATAAAGGCTGACCATGGAGAGAGGGAATACTTAAAAGCAGGCAGATAAAACTGACATGTTTGTGTACTTAGCTAGTTTAAAGGCTCAAATAAAAATTGTATCTTCCTTACAAGAAGGAAGGTAATACTTTAGCAAACTACAGATGACTCAGGAAGACAGGGAAGCTCAAGCAGTAGATGTAAGGAATCCAAAAAATGCATGGGAAATGCTGGCAGCAGCAAACACTAAGATCAAAATTTCAAGATTACACAATGTGTCTGTAGGCACACAAGATCACTGTAGCTTCGCAGAGACTGACTGTGTCAACATCACAGTTCTAAACATTTCTTATTCAGAGCAGGAAACTGCAGATGTTTGCTGCTCAAATTAGAAATTACCATCACTCCCTAATAATGTATATGTATGTATGTAACCAAGGAAAATGAGAAAAGAAAGGAAAAAAAGGAGCTTAGTCTTTTCTTAGGACTTGGAAATTCAAACAGGAGATCAGCTATGAAATGTTCTAGTCTTGACATGCACTCTGTAGATAAAAGTAACAATGTGAGAAAATTACGTAGGAAGGGAATGGAACAGGCATTATAATGGAATGTGTCTTGTCTTGAGTGCCTCATACTTTTTGCCCCAAAACCATGGGAAATTTGATACCTACACATACTAAGTATGGCATTCTCAAATCAGGCCACAGGCAAGTTAAAATTTTATATTATGTTGATAATAATATTAATAGTAATAATACAGTTAGTATAATAATTAATATTAAATAATTGCAATCATATTTTGTATGCTTATAAGGAACATTGCAGATCACTTCAGAAAAGCATTTTCCAGAAAAACTGTGGTTTGAGTTTGCTTCTACCTTTTTTCTGTCTGTGTAAACACAGCCAGGGCGGGGTACATCCAAAGGGTTCTGTCCCAAACAGAGTACAGTATCAAGTGTGAGGAGAAATTTTTATTTCTCATACAAATGCTTGGAAATCCTTTAATGTCAGATTTCAAAACACAGAAATTTTTACCTGTTTAAAGATTCATTTCCTTTCCCTCCATAAAATTACATAAATTACAGCTTTTTATATCAGAGAGGATGTGAAGTGTTAAAATGTACTTATGCTTATATTTGTTTTCTGTATCTGTCTATCTGCAGGTTATGTTCACATTCCTGAGATGATCCTTCCTTTGGAAATCTTTGATGCTGCCACGTTGGCTGTGATATTTCATTAACAAACCTCAAACACTTGTCTGTATGTTAAACAGCTGCTACGAGACCCTACAGCCTTTAGGAGTGTGTCTAATCCTTATTAACACAGGCAGCCTCCTTAAAAATGCACAGTTGAAGACTCCTTGAAAGAAGAGTTCGGAGGAGCAGACCCTCCCACTCCTTTATTAACAGATACTCAGATTAATATCAAATAAATTCATGTAAAAGGTCAAACAGAAGAGATAGGATTGATGCGTTTTTGTAGCTCACGTCACCTTAGGAGAGAGCACAAAAAGGGCAGCAGTTCTCGTGCTTTATCCCAGTTGTACGTGGAGGTTCCGCCACCCACCCTGGGGCCCGGCGGGGGTTTTGGGGCGCCGGGTTTGGCACTGCCGATCCTTCGGGGAGACCTTTTGGGGGTGGGGAGCGGCTGTGACACTGGCTCTGAGAAACCGAAACAACCGGCCCGCCTTCCCAGGCTTTTCACCTGAAGGAAGAGAGCGAGATTTCCTTCCCTCATCCTGCTCCCTTTTCTCCTCAGCTCGTCACATCTGGGTGGCGTCTCTCATGACCCACATTCGCGCCCCCTGCGCTCTCCAGGGAGCAGCAGCAGGAGGAGGAGGAAGAACGACAGCTCGCTCGCCCATGAAGGAGGTTTGGATGGTGGAAGCGACTCATTCGCCTCCCCGGGATCGTTCTGGCGGAGGCAGGAGCTGGGGCTGGACCATCCAAACATCCTCTGCTCCCGCACAGCCGCTGTTTTCCTCCGGGGACGGTCCGCAGACGCGGAGCGCCCGGCTGGGGGCCCGCTCTTCGCATTGGGTTTGATTCTTTAAAAACAAACAAACAAACAAACAAAAACAAACGCCCCAAAAACCCCCTTCTCCGAAACCACCCCTCCCAAAATAAAAAGAAAATTGCTTCAGGAAGGGCAGACTTCAGTTATTGAACAGTTACAGAGCTCAGCCCTAGTGAGGTCACGTCTGGAGGGCTGTGTCCGGTTCTGCGCTCCTTAGGACAAGACAGACAAGGAGCTGCTGGAGGAGGTCCAGCGAAGGGACACAAAGATGATGAGG
>VXBB01000838.1:488661-510281 GCA_013399915.1 Illadopsis cleaveri | reverse complement strand
GGCTGTGGGCAGCGCCTGACGGAGCGCGGGCTGAAACACACCTCGGGTTGTCCTTCAGGGCTGCCAATACCTGCCCGAGGGCAGCGCTCTGACAGACGCCTCCTGCTGAGGACAGAGCCGCGATTCCGAGGGCGCGTCCTCCCCGCCCGCCTGACACCCTCCCCCGCCGGACGCCGCTTTCCTCGGGAGCCGGAGCCCAAGGGAAGGAAGCCGAGGGCCGCCGCTCACCTTCCCGGCTGACCAGGTCTTCCCGGAGCGGCGAGCGTGTGGAGCTGGCGCTGGAAGCCGTAGCCTGCGGTGAACTGGCCATGGCGAGTGAAGGCAAACAAGTTGTTCAGCCAACAGGTGATGATGGAGGAGGAGGAGCGGGAAGAGA
This sequence comes from Illadopsis cleaveri, assembly GCA_013399915.1. Taxonomy (NCBI): domain Eukaryota; kingdom Metazoa; phylum Chordata; class Aves; order Passeriformes; family Timaliidae; genus Illadopsis; species Illadopsis cleaveri. Next base: position 509,905 of record VXBB01000838.1, on the reverse strand, counting down.
AGGAAATGCTGCTGAAGGGGGAAGTGTGCTGCAGCCTTTGAATCCAGGAGTCCCCATCCGAGGCATCAAGATGAAATTCGCTGTGCTGACAGGACTGGTGGAAGTTGGTGAGGTGTCCAACAGAGACATCGTTGACACTGTGTTTAACCTGGTAAGTTGATTTGCCTGAATGAGGAGAAGGAACTGCATGTGTGCCGAAGAATCTGCAGGTTTTTGGATGCTCTTTTTCTGTTAATAATTTTTTACATGTTTACACTTTTACGATGCTGGATTTCAACCATGTTCTTTTTACTTACCACAAAAGCTGGGGAAAAAAGCATATGAGCCTCTTTATATACGTACTTATACTTGAAACAACTGCAAGCATCCTCCTCCTTTGTTTTCCTCAGAGAAATTGTTGCTTTATTTAGAACTGAGAAACGTATTGTTATGTTTAAACATTTAACAGGTGTACTCAACAAGAAAGTTAAATGTTAATTTAATAACTCAAACTGTCATCAAAACACACACACTGTTTTAAGTCAAAGCAGTTTTTCAAAGATGTTTACATCCCTTCTTGCTTCCTGTTGGCTTTGGAAGTAGGTAGAACTTTCATGTTGCATGTGCAGTGGGTGGGGGTGTCAAGGAGCAGTTAATTCAGACATGTTTTACAGAGTTTGCTTTTCAGGAAGAGGAGAATATGGTTTCAGTGTCCTTTTTTAAGTTAATGAATTAGGGACTCAGCTGCTATTATTTGAATGCTCTGTGGCTGTATCTAATATTTCATAACAGATCTCAGTAAACACTGAGGATACAACTTTCCCTTGTTGACGCTACAAATGGAATATACCATTGAACTTTTTGGGCCAGTTGCTTTAAATTACATAATTTAAAGCAATTAGACTAGTTAACAATGTTTCTTTGATGCAGGAGATCATACATTAGGAGAAAAACTCTCAAGTTTACAAAGATACTCTGCTATTACCAGAGGCCTTAAAACATCTCTTAAAACAATTATCGTTCCTCCTTCTTCCTTTGAGTGAGCAGGTCTGACTCTAAAACAATGTGGTTTCTGACAAACCAGGAAGTGAGAGCATTTAATAATATAAAGCTCAGTAACAAGGAAAGTTGAGGCAGAAGTCATACTGGTTTTTTATGCTGTTTGCATTTCAGTTATTTTGTTTATAATATTCTTTGCTACATGCAAGTTTTAGTGGTCACTAAGTATTTGTGTGCTGTGTCTGTTTCATGTTTTTCGGTGTTATCTCCTTGGGTTATGATAAATATTTATTTTGGAATATTTTTGTATTAACAGTGTAGTGCCCTAGATTGTTTGGATGAAAGTCTTAATACTGGGGAATGGCAGTAGTGACAAAGTGCAAATCAGAGGTTTCATGGATGCTTCAAGTATGAGGAAGTGATTTAAGTTACTTGGAGTCCACTTGACAATGTCCTGGACTAAACCCAGTGCTTACATATATGGACATGAGGTTCAAAAGGAAATTCTGGTAAATAATTTAGAATTTCCCCTCACACTTGTGTGAGGGGAAGTTGTTCATGAGCATGGTAAATTTTACTGTGTTTCTAGTATGGTCTTTTGAGTGGTGTGCTGGAGGTGTATTTTATGGCAGCAGTGGAAAGAAGTTCAGCAGAGTAATTAAAAATGTAAAAGCTCCTCGATTCCTGTGATTCCTGTTCTGCTCCATTTTGGACAAGAGAGGAGCAAAAACTTCAGCGTGATTTAGAGTATCCTTGACTTTAGACTAGAGAGGTCTGAAGAATTTGACCTGTGGACTGTATCTTCCTGGAACTTCATTTCCCAGATAGACAGAGGAGAGTTTCTGACACTGGAAATTTTTGAAACTGTGTTCTCACTTTTTCTGCAAGTGAAACAGCATCTCTGACCTCTCTGAGAAGATTCCTCAACCATTTCAGCACACCTGCCTACATATGGGAGGCTAAAGGTCATGCTTGTGCCCCACATTATTTTTATCAGCTGATGGGTGTCGTGACACAACCAACAGTTTGGTAGTAAGGACACTTTGCCTGGATATGTGAGAACAAAATCCAAATTTTGGAGCAATAGCAAGAACAGTAGGCCCCTTGATTTCTCTGAGTCCCAGGAAAACATTAGCTAGCTGGCAAATCAAGTATTTTGAAAGAAGGTGTCTCAAGGTTAACTGGCTTTATTAAAACTGAAATGCATGAAAAAATCAAACCAGCCAACAAACTCGTAGGTTTTGTTATAGAAAGCCATTATTTTCTAGGTTTTTTTTAATAAAAACTGTGAAGCTGACTTTTGAATGTAGCTTTTTGGGCCATGAGGGATATGAAGTCTCCCTTCAAAGCAATGCTCATTCATCCATCTCGGAGTTCTGCCTCTGTTCCTTTGTTACGTGCGACCATTTTGTCAGTTGGTACCTCTGAAATCACACTGGCCGGAATTTAAGGTGTGCCAAGTACTGGTTAGCAGTGGTGTGCTTGATTTTCTCTGTGTGGGTGTACAGAAAATCTGTAACTTTTATCTGAGCAGGTGACTCTTAGCTCTGGCTTTTCTGGTAGTTTGTTTCCCAATGGCTTTGGGAGCATGTTTCCTCAGGTGTGTGTAGGTTGAGCTGGGGGTATGACAGTCACACCCTGATCTGCTGTTGCCTGATGGGGTTAAGGCCCAAGTGTCCCCTCCTGTTTGGTTTCATTCTGGGTGATGACTCACAGCTGCAGGCACCAGGGGTGGGAGCAGAGATCTGCTAGGCTGCTTCTCTTGATTTGGAAAGAGGACACCTGTGCTACCTGGGGTTTGTTTGGTCCAGCAAGGGCAGCTGGGTAAATCTGGGTGGAGAGGTGGCTTACTTGGCATATTTATTCCTTATGGCATAATCACCCTCAAATGTGAAGAGATTATTTTTTAGACAGGGACGTTAGGTGCCCTAATTTTAATTTCTTGAGAAAACTTGTTGCTCTTAGTTATGCCCTTCCAACTTGCTGTGGCATATGGAGGTTATCAAGAGAAGACCAAAGTGCTCTCTTGATGTTTCTCATCTTTAAGTATTTAAGAGATGGTCACGTTCTATGTGTGAAAGACTCAGGAGGTCAGAAATCTGAAGTGCACAGTAATTGATTTGCTGCTTACTAAAGAAATATAAGCCTCTGTAGTTCTGATTACTTGAGCAAATAAGTTGTTCACTTCAGCAGTGTTGGATCTTGGGGAGCCACCTCTGGCATTTTCTCTGTCCAGCAGTGTAACAAAGTGCTTAGTGAGCTCACTTCTAGCATCAAAACTCTACTAATCTCGTTTTGTTGTCTTTGGAAATTCTACTCCTAGAAATATACAAGTTGATCTGCTTTGTTTTGGTCAGTTTTCTCAATGAAAACAATTTCCCAGCCCATGTTCAATGTCTTTGTATATTTCAGCACCTCTTAAAAGTGAAGAGGGAAATAAGGACTTTGAAGAAATTGATTATTCTGTGTGGAAAACGTTGAAAGCACGTTCTTGTTCAAGTATTAATCTGTTCTGTTACTTTTTTAGACAGACCAAGCTAAACCGTGGATATATATTCCTCATGCATTGTGAATTTTATTTTTAATTGATTTTGAGCAGCAATAACTCCTTGAATTTCCTTTGCATACAAATCAGGTGAATTCCTGTTCATTACCTCATATTTACCCCCTCCTTAGTTTATTTAAAATAAAAACCCCTCCTGGTTGGAGAAGATAATAGAATGGAAAAATAAGTTACTTACAGTGGGATCTGTTACTAACTTAAAATAACTAAGCCAGTTTTGTTTTAAAAAGCTTTGCTGCTTCTAATTGTTTTATTGAATATGATATAGATTGTTACTTGATTTGGTTCAATTTCTTCCCCTCAGTCTGTGTTGCAAAGACTCTTTTTTTTCCCAGATTTCTCTTTGGTGAAGAGAATGTTCTATTGCTTTTGATTCTGTTCATGGATTATGAGATCCTCACCAAGAGTGACAAAGTGCAAATGAGAAAGAAAAACAAGTTTTTATCACCTTTGGAGGAAAAATAATGGGATCTGAGAAGCAGAGGCTAAAATTGCTTTGTAAATTTAATTTGTCAGCTCTTTCACTTCTGCTAGGCTTTACTAAAACCATAAACAAAAAATCAACCTAACTTTGAAAAGTTCTTACAGATTATTTTCATGCTGATAGATCCGGTTTCTAATTTGGGTGGTTTCGGCACACTAATGCAACTAGAACATTGTAACTCATAATGGTTTTTATGAAGTCTGAATTCCCCGTTTTTTGTCTCTTGTCACTGACTTATTTAGCATGTATCATGTTGTAGAACCCCCCCAAAAGCTCATGCTGATAGAAATAAATGTATTGCTGTAGTAAAAATCCACCAGAAATATCTTTATAACAATGCATTCCTGTCAGTTTTAGGGACTTTATGTATGTTTTTAGAGACTTTATTTTCTACATAAACTTATCCATGCTGATAACAAGTGAGAGTAACCAAGTAGCTCCTAGAATATCACTGAATATTGTGTATTTCCTAATAGATGTAGTCTTCCTTAGTAGCTTCCCAGTAAATACACCTCTGGCTACAGTTATCCTAGTTCAGTCACTTCTGTCCACTTACAGTACAGATGATAAGGTAAGTCTGTGGCTTTAGCTGGGTCAGGCTTGTAGGGTTTTTTAAAAAAATCTGACTAAATTGAACAGTCAGCTTAGAGTTCATGCATGGTTTTTACTTATTAAAGTGATGCACACTGGGTTTTTTTCCAGGTGTTGATGGAACTTGGACATTACTTTGTAGTTAGTGGAAATATCACCCTATGCAGTATGTGCAGGAGCTGAGGGAAATTTTGTGGTTGGCTGAGAAAGCTATGGAATGTAGTGAGGTGGTAATGGCAGTCTTTAATTAGGCATGTAACAATTTAGAAGAAAATTGTCTAGGCTATGAAGAGGAGCTGGTTTGTGCTTTGGCTGAAGTATCAACTCACTTCTGTAACTGCAACTTAAAAAACAATGTAGAACAAAATACTGAGGACAAAATTTTAAAGGCTACATGGGAAAGTGTTCAGTTTTGCTTACTCTTCCACGAAGTTGCCAGACTTTTATAGCTTCTTGTGTCCATTCTGAGATTTCAAGTGTCTGTGAAAGCCTGGGAACATGCTCTGTGTTTTCCAGCAGTGTTGGCATCCTGTACTGACATTAATAGACTCTGTACAAACATAAAATAAAGCCAAAAAAACAAAGCTGACCTGGGCATTTACGTATATCGTGTCTTAATAATGCAATGTTTGTTAGACAATTTTTAATTAGCAGTTTGTTCTACAAGGAATCCTGGTCAAAATATGGTCATAGCTTGGTTTAGAAGTCCTCTTTAGAGGAGAACACATCAGTTCAATGACAGATTTTTCTAGGTGGTGTCTGGTAACAGAGGAGAGGGAGTCAGGTTTCTGTTGCAGTTGCTTTGCTGTCTCTGGGTGGTGTTTTGTGCTGCTTCTGCCAGACAGTCCTGGGCTGGATGGACCATGGGCCTGACCCAGCAGTGCAGAGAGCACAGAAACCCAGGGCCATATGGAGTGGCTCAGGAGCAGCATCTGCGGATTAGGGAATGGAATGAAATTAGTCAAAAGCATCAGGGAAGCAGGTGGATGGCATGTCAAGGTTGCCACAGAGGCTCGACATTGCAGAGTGATACAGAAATGGATAATTATAAATGCATGTTGAATCAGCACGCTTTGGTTCACCCCTGCAGTAATCTTTTTGAAGATGAGTGTGAGTGAAGAGAAGGCTTTTGAAGTTGCTGTGTTGGCTGAACATTGGAGGTTGAGGAGAATCAAAGATGAAGTGTTTGCTCAGTTCTTTTTTGAGGAAGTGTTGGTTTGGTACAGGGTTCAATACTCACTGGCTAGTCAGGTGTACATTCAGATGCTGAAGTTTGCTGAGAAGTCCCAGTCTTCTGAAAATCATCAAGCATGGTATTTTTTTGGCGTGTGTTACAGATTGAAGTCTGATGACAGATAAAAATGAGCTTTGTCTGTGGTTTCATTCACTATCTGTATATTTGCTTTACCACCTCTTGGTGAACCTGGGCTCATTCTGAGCTGTCTCACTTGACGTGGTGCTCTGACCTTTTATTCTTTCCTAGATAAGTTGGCAGCTTAAAGCACTGATAGCTTCTGTCTTCATGCAGTCATCAAGTTCTTTATTAGCCTTAAGGAAGAAGCTTTAATCCATTGCACAGATGAAATAAGCTCTGCAGTTTAGTCACTGGAATGTGAAATAGCTTCTTGCTACCTTTGGTGTTTCTGTCTTTTTCTGTCTTCTTTAAAAATCTATTCTGTCAAATTCAGTCTTGCGTGCATTCAATTTATGCAGATCTTTTAAAAGAAGTTCTATTTATTTTAAATGGGTCAATCTGGCAGAAAGTTTTTGTTCATAATCACTAATTACAGTAAGCTAACTTTCTGCCGTTCAAGTGTCTTCCCCAGGCCCCCGAGGCCTTGCTGGCCTCTTCACAACGTTTTGCATAATGGTTTTTGGTATTAGCTTGACCTAATTACTAATGTCCTAATTTAGATTACGTTTCTGCTTTAACTAATTCTGGATTTTTCTGGTGGACTTGATATCAGGCTAGAGCACATTACTGCCCATCCCAAAGCTACTTCGGCCACTTTTCTTTGACTCTGGGAAACCCTCAGGCTTTGTCTGTGAGCTTTGGCCGTGTGCCAGGAGTCTGAGGGCTCGGTGAATATGGTAAAGCAGGATACTATTGCCACCTGCTTTGTGTTTCCAGCATGCAGCGCTCTGTGCTTAGGGCAGATAGCAATCGAGATGCATCCTTGCACTGCTGCTGTAAGCAAACTCACCAAACGATGATACTGCAGGAGTTGCAATAGCACTTTTCCCCGAGCCACTGGGGGCTTTGTGCTGACACTGGGAGCCCGGAATAATTTGTTAAGAGCTTGCATTGCCACAGTGCTTTAGATTCCAGAGCTTCACAAATAGGCATAAGTAGTTACTAAATAAAAACTAATTTGTGCAGAAGAAAAATTTAATGCCTTCTGTTGCACTGGATTCCCCTAGTAGTAACTGGGGAGCTGGGAGCAGCTATGTCCCAGGCATGATTTCCTTGTTAATAGCTGCCTTGAGAAGATATTTAAATGAGAATTGCTACTGGGAATAGGATGTGCTCTGTTGCCTCCTGTAAAAGTTCCACGAGTTTGAGCTGCAAGTCTCTTTACTGCAGCCTGCATATGAATAGTTTATTGATGTTTTTGCATTCTGCATAGATCTAGGAAAAAAATTCCATATGCATCAATGCAGAAAAGTCAGATTATTTTTTGTGTGATTGAAAAGCTGGAATAGAATTGTTCAGGCAAAAACCTCTTCTCCTTTGTTGATGCAACTGAAGAAATCAAGACTTGAAAGAGCTTCTGGGTTATCTTTCCTTTGCAGTTGGAAATCAAAACCAAAGTAACCGTGTAGAACTCATCTGTTCTATGAAGGTGTGTTGTGTGTGTGTCAGCATTTCCCCTTTTGCTGTCAGCAGTTGTTGTCTGAGTTGTGGACAGAAATTACAGAGATAAATTCACTAAATGGAGCCTATTCTATTTGCCCCACTTAGCTACTCCAAATTTCTAGGTTTGTCCTGGACTAGCCCTGTAAAACAGTAACTGTAAGAATGCATGGGATGACCTGTAGCTTATTTATTCTTTCCTTGGGAATGCTGAAAGACAAGAGGCACCACGAAGCCGCAGGTAAGATGGTAACTGCAGCAGGAGGGCAATTTCTGTAATAAAAGACCAGCAAGAAGAGAGCCAGCAGGATCTTGCCGTGAACTGGGAAATACATGGTTATGGAATCCAGGATGCTGGATGTTTGCATGGTAAACCCCTCACAAAGTGGTTCCTTTATCAAACTGTGTGTTTGAGTGAGAGTTGTACTGATTTGGGTGGGGATAGGTGAGGAGTGAGGTAAACCCTGTGGTTGTAGAACTGCTGAATAAAGGCTTTGCAGATCTTGCAACTTTTAAGTTTTAGTAGTCTGTTAATAGAGAAGCTTTTAAGTTGTGCTGTTTGCACTTCTTGGGATTAAAACAGTGTTCCTAAGGACAATTGTCTTTTGCATGATTGTTAACAATCCAGGGGGGCCTTGTTTGTAATCACGCAGTGCTTAAGGAAATCAACACCCCCCAAAAAAACCCCAAACCCAACCAAAAAACAAAACCACCCCTCCTCCCACCAGAGAAATAAACAAACCCCAAAACTAAACAACCCATCACAAAAACCAAACCTAAAATGTTTTTTATGTAGAATCATAGACTTAAGTTACAAAATATGGCCAGCAAACAGAAGTAGAATTGCTGCTGAGCCTTAAAACAATGCCATTGAGGGGAAGATAAGAACCAAATGACTAATGTGAATGGTGCATGACTGTTAAATAAACAAATGGAAGCTATCAGTCCAGTCAGCATCTGCCTCCTGCTAATGTTTTTGTTGAAACTGAGCATGTGATTTGTCTCTAGTTGTGGTTGTGAACTTGATTGAAAAGAACTTGCAAGCTTTTTTTTTTTTTCTCCCTGTATAATGGGAGCTTACTTATACTGTAGGATTTGATTCCTGTGTGTAATTTAGGTGCCCTAATGCCTGGCTTTTAGGTGTCTGATACGGAGTTTAAAACTGAGTAACTGTGATTGCATTTGTTAGAATGTGTTTTTAAACTTGAAACATGAGATGGGGAGCTGTGTATGTTTAATACATTGCTGCTGTTACAGAATGGGATAACACCTGAGATGCTGGGAATGGATATTTCAGTTGGGATTGCAAAAGATTCTCTGTCCAATAGCTAAGGGTCACCTTCTGAAGCTATGATGTCTTTAACACTTCAAATGTCCTTGTTTTAAACAGGGTAGCAGTGATGCCCAACTGAACAGTAAAGTGCAGTGAAAAGAGTTCTCAGGATTGGAAACTGTACCAGTGGTTTCCCCTCTTTATATAAATCAGTAAATGCTTAGGAGGAAATTATTGCCATTGTTTCCTTGCCCATTTATTCCTTAAAAGTAAGGTCCCAGTCTTGTGCCATGCTAGATTATCTACTGCCTAACCTCACACCAGGACACTGCTTTGTCCTTTCTGTGCCCCCTTGCCTCCTCTTCCATGACCTGGCACCTGCTGCCTTCATCCTTGGCTGCAGAAGTGAGTCCTGAGCACTCATTGGAATCTGTAGCAGGCTGGGAATCTGTGAATGCCACTGTGTGCTGCAGTTGCTGTGGATCAGCTGATTGGCAGGAGCATTGCCCTGGGGAGATGTTTATTCCATGACTCATCTGAGACCTGGTGCTGAAGACTTGTGCCCTTCCTGTGTACAGCTTTTGAAGCACAATGTATGTGGCTCTTTGGGAGTTTTGCTGGTTTGGTAAAGTCTCACCTCTTCGGGAAGTAAAAGCCACCCTGATTTCTCTCCTTAGCAGGAGGAGATTCCAATTGCCATTTGTTAGGATTGAGGGTGCTGTGAGTGACTTGTAAAGCAGCACTTTTAACAACTCTTCTGCAAAGACCAGGCTCATAAAGAGCAAAAATTGCCAGATTCATGAGTGTGGGGAGAAGACACAGAAAGGAACAAGTGTCAGACCTTGTGGTTAACGTGTTTGAATAAAGTTTTCTAGTCACTCATACTCAAATTTCACTTGAGTGCTGAGTTAGTCTTGATGTCTTTCTTGCTGTTCTTTAAAGATGAATGTGTCTGTAGGGGTTCTTTAATTAGGTATGCTAGGAGTTGTTGAGATCTCTTTCTAGACATATGAATAGAAGTAGAGGTAAGAGTTTAGAGAACCAACCAAACTGCCCAAAGAAATTGTCATAAAACATCACACATGAGCAGTTTCGTTTAATCACTGTAATTGTGCTGTTTTAAAACTTGATTATAAACTATTTGTTTCAAGTTCAAGCTTCTGAGTTCAAATCCTGACTATGTAAATATCATGATATTGTCACCATCTGTCCTATTAGGGAAGTTTTGGCAGACTGCTGAAGTCACCAGTGTCTGGAAAAGGGAAAACATAACTCCCAGCGTTAAAGCTGGGGGGAAAGGAAGAACCCAGGAAATTCCAGGCTGTTCAGTTTTACCTCTGTGCCTTACAGGATCATGGAACAGATGTTTCTGGAAATTGTGCAAAGGCACATAGAAAATGAGGAGGTGATTGGTGACAGCCAACAAGGTGTCACTAAGGGCAAATCAAAGGGCCTGACAAATTTGGTTGCCTTCAGTAATGGGGTTCAAGCACTGGTGGGTGAGGGAAGAACAACTGATGTCATCTGTCTGGACTTGTGCAAAGTATTTGGCACAACATCCTTGTCTATAAACTGGAGAGACGTGGATTTGATGGATGGGCCACTCACTGGGTAAGGAATTGCCCAGAGAAGCTGTGAATTCTCCACCCCTGGAAGTGTTCAAGGTCAGATTGGATGGGGCTTTGAGCAGCCTGGTCTAGTGGAAGGTGCCCCTGCCCATGACAGAGGGACTAGATGTCTTTAAGGTCCTTTCCTCCCAATACCATTTGGTGATTTTGTAATTTGGGGATTGAATTGAATTAACAATTCTTTTTTAATTTCTATGGGAAAAGCCACTTTCAAGTACACAAGAGTGCCAGAAATTTAAGCTTAATGTACATGTGGTGGCAGGGGAGGGGGAGTTATTTCAGTGGCTTTTGACTTGTGCCATCTCTGTCACATCTTGTTTAGTGTCTGTGTTTTCATTTGCTCTGTGGTGTGACACTACCCTGTAGCTATTGCTGACATGTGGAGTTTAATGAGTATTTTGTGCCTCATTCCTGTGCTGGTAGCTGAATTCCAGTATCATCCTGAGCAGGATATTTCTGTGCATTTCAGTGTAGTAATGCTGCACATTACTGACAGTGGGGCTGGTCAGACACGGGCTTAGTGACCATTTTGCACCATGCATGACATCTACTGTACAGAGTAGCTCTTTAGCTTTGAAATGCACTTGCAGTCTGTCTTCAATCAGCAATTACAGTGCATTTGAGTTCTGTAGCACTGAGTGATCTTGATGCTTCCATTTCCTGTTAAAGTAGGTATATGGGGAAGGAGGTGAACAGCTTTAAATGTTTGTTTATAGTAATTTTCCAGTTGGATGTCCAACTTCTCAACTTCTAAGAGTCAGCTTTAATATTTCCTGTAGCTCTATTGCTCACATATATGAGGCTAGAGTTGTAGTTAGAGTTCTGTTTCTCAACTCTTAAGGAGTTTTGTTCACCAAGGATACTTCTAAATGGGTTTGTTTGCCTGTGACCTTACTGTGCAAATTGGAAAGAATGCTTGAATGCACATATGGATTCTTAAAACAAGTATTGATCATTATAACAATGGGATCAATGCAGAGTAAAGGATTTCTCAATTGCAGTAATTGCAGTGCAAATTTCTATATTAAAAGGTGCCTGAACCTCAGTCTTAATATCCAGAATTTTGAAGGCAAAGATGCCTTTGTTTAGGAAGGTTAATCATTTGGCCAAGAGGAGCGACTGTCCTTTATAATCAAAGAGTATTGAGTCTAAGTACCTGGTTCTAGAGCTGCCTCATTATGCTTGTTGCATTGTGTTTTTATGTGAAGTCTGAATTTCTTTTGCATTTAAAAGGAAGAAAGGAAAACGTTTGTTCTGTTTGTTGTAACGCAGAATGTGACTTTTCCAATAAATAGCCCTGCAACCTTTACAGACTGGAATGAAATATTGCAGTTTCAGCAGCACCCATTGTTCTTCTACTTTGTCTACACAGAACTGGTTCTGTTTCATCTGCAAATTCTGTTGTTAGGGCAGCTGGAAGGCTGAAGCTGGTTTCTCATTCTGAAGGTGTAACAAGCTGTCATTCTTACGAAGGGCTGATTTTTCCTTCTTTTCTAATCTCCCTGTGTTTGAAACAGGTGGGGTGATTCTGTGATCAGACAATTGTCTGTCAATGCATATCAGCATATACTGCAAGGGTTCCACTGCTGTTAGCTAAAGTCATGAAACATCCTCTGAGGGGTCCTGGCTATGTATGTGTAGATTACCATTTAGATACTTGTTTTCCAGTTCCTGAGATGAAGTATATGGCAAAAAGTTATAAACAAGAAAGTAACAAGTGAAATTGTCAAATGAGAACTAGAAATTGGGAAACTGTCAAATGAGCTAAACTTCAGTGTTCTAAGACAGTGTGGGTGTCTATTAATCACTTTGTGGACACCATAAGAACAATATTCCTGAAAAGCCAATTTATGATTAAGATGTTGCTGTGCTATTTCTGTAGTTGCCCAATATTAAAAAAAAAGGAGGTGGGAAGTCTAGTTTTTAAAGCATGTAATTTGCCATACAGGTATTTTTTTTGGCTGTTTTTAACCTGTTACAACTGTGACTGAAGCTCTTCAGAAAGCAATGACCTAAAGCCTGAAATGAGGTTATGGAGATTGAAGCTCTAGCAGGGATGGTATTGCTACAACTTGGGCAGTGGAATATGAAGCTGTGTTGTTTGGGATTTTTGTCTTTCTATGGTTGTGACCTGTCCCATAACAGTGGGACAGACAGTTGCAGACAATTTCTGCAGTGGTGCATAAAGTGCTGTGATTAATCTTTTGTTTTGGTTTGGTCCTTAGTTTGTCACTGAAGAGTATTTGTAAACACTCAAGTCCTCTGGTAGACTTGGGGCTGAGGAGCTACAAGTTTTTTATTTTCTTTTTTTTTAAATCTGTTGGGAGAATGACTAACTTTTGTGTTCTGTTGAAACTCTCTATTTGTCCCTAAAGTTAGCCTTCTGTTAACTGCAGTGAGAGATTAGAAGACTTTTTCATCTCTGTGTTGAGAATCTTATTGCCAACCACTACTTTACATAGTACTGAGTTATGCAAGGGGAACTGAGCACAAAGGCTGTTCTTGGTGACTGACAGTGCAGTGAGAGGCTTGTTCCTGTAAGGGCAGGAGACAGACTGAGTTGTGCAAACAAATTCCTAAAGTAGGGTCTGCTAAAACCTGAAGTCATACTACAACTTGTGTGATCCTTGCTTGAAACCAAACCCAAATAATAGTAGTTGTGTGAATGCAAAATGCTTCCTTTATTTTTCTTTGAAGTGAAGAATAACATGTATCAGGAAGAGTAATAGTTGCTGTTTGTGTTAACATGTGTTGGTAGAAGTAATATTTGCTCTTTGTATTGAAAAATAATTACCCAAGAAAGCATGTTGAAAATACAGAGGTGGTCCTGTTTGCTAGGCCATCAAGGTGACACTGGTAATTGTTTTTCTCTTTTACCTGCTAATTTTCTGGAGTGTGCATACTAAAGAAGCAGCTTTGAAGGGAGGAAGAAGTGAAAATTCTCAGGTTTTCAAATCTGAAGTCAGAAATGTCTAACTGTTGGCAGCTAAAGCTTGGACTTCCTGTGCGTCATGTGAAGCAGATACATTGTGGACAAATCTTTAAGTTGCCCAGTTTTGTGCAGCAAATTCCAAGTGTGAAGGATGATGTCTGAGGAAGGACAGATGTGTTATAATCTGAAGTGTCTGACTTGCTTTGCTTTGGCTGCAGCTGTTGTCATTGCCATTACTGCAGATGGCCAAAATCATGGTTATTGCCAACAACCATCCCAGGTTAGAAACAAGAGCTTTTATACTCACAATGTGGAAAACTTTTTACACTGGTAACTGGACTAGTGTAATTTGAAAAAAATTAAGATCCTCGTCCCTTAGGACGGTGCTTTTGAATTTATGAGAATCTAATTGTGCATTTGATGGAAAGAATTAAGGCTAGTAGGGTGATTTGTGGACTGAATGCATATTAAATATGGAAATATGTAAATTGTATTATTTCATGAAGGTAGCATTTTTATGTATTGTGAGTAAAAGCTATTCCTAATTTTTTGAGTAATAGGAGGCATAAACAGAGAAATTTCCTTTGTTTCCCTGGCAGACTTCTTAAAATTCTCTCTTAAATGGATGCATCTCTCAGGTTATTTATGACATTCTAACAGAGTCTTGGTTTTTGCATGACTGACTTCACGTATTTTTGGGTTCCAAAAACGTTACTGTGCTACAAAGCTGAAATTAGTTTTGTATTAAACACAGTGAGAAGTAGGACTGGAACATAATGAGAAAAAGAAATCTAATTTTATCGCTTCTTAAATGTTGTTATCTCACAAGAGCATTCTTCTGATTACCTGGAGTCATTTAGCACCATCTGTAGTGCCATGTGTAACATAGTTAAAGTAGTATAATAGGATAAACACAGTTCAATTAAAAATGGTTGCCAAGCAAATGAGTACGTAATATTTTAGGAATTTAAGCGTCTACCATGGAGAGGGGTTCTTATCTGTGGCTTTGTTTTCCATAACCCTCTCCTTTCCAGTTTGGTCCCCTCAGTGCAGAGGCAGAGCTTTGGTGGTGATGTGCTTGCCACTGATAAGTTTTCTCAGAGAGAATGCTGTTACTGTCTGTTTATTCTGTATTTGCTGCTCAGTCTAGAACTGTGTTAGTACTTTATCCTGCATTTGCTGCAGCCTCTCCTCTTAGCCTGGACTGCCCACATGCAGAAAGGGAGAGAAGCACTGTAATGGTTGTTCTTTACTTTAGTGGCATCAGGATTTGCAGCAGTCTCCAGAGTTATGCACCTAAATTACCTCCAAACTTTTGCAAACAGTGCATGGGCTGTTCAAGAAACAGAGGTGGATACAGTGCTCAGTACTCTGGTTAGTTGTCTTAATGGGAAGTGTGTAAATCAAAAATAGAACCTTGCTTCATATGACCTTTTGATTTGGAAGGGTACTGACATTCAGCAAGATACTTGTCATTCAGTTATGCAGTGACTGTAATAGCAATTACATCTTAAGTAATGTTGATTTCTTTTTAAAGCTTTGTTTATCTTGTTTTTGAAAAAAGGGATCTTTGTGTTGACAGAATCGCTGGAATAGCATAGTTATTGAATGTGTTTTGCAGGTGTTGCAGTCAAATGCTCATTTGTTGGAATTCTTCTAGATGCTGAAAGCTTTTCTCTTTTCTGGCTTGTCTGTGAATCGCTTTGTACAAAGGTTACAAACTGTAGCTGGCAGTATTTTGTCAGAGCATGATTGACACTAGCTTTATACTTTGATAAGGTTACAGAGAAGTGTACCTTGAATTTCTTCTTCTGTAACTTTTACTTCTCTTCCCGAACATTTGCTTAAGTGTTTCATTAGTATCTGCTTGGGCTGACTATAAATGTATTTCACATGTCCCTTTCCTGTCTCTTGTCTCGAAATTTGCATAGGAGGAAGGAACAAAGTTGAAATTTTTATATTGAAGTACTCTTCAGCTTCTGAATAATGTTTGTATCACAGCAACCTTTTATATTGCAGTTCTGTCATTGATCAGCTGTTCTTAGGTAAAAAATTTGCCAAAGACAATAATTGCACATAAAAGAAGGCAGGTGAATGGCAGCAAGGATGAAATAAGTTTGGTTTCTGAAGAATTGTATTCTGTGCTGAGTGTTTGCAGAAAGTGTCCAATAATAAATAAAAACTGAACAATCCCATCCATTTCTTAAGTTATACATGAAGAAAAAAAAAAAAATTCTTTTCACCTTCCATCCATTGCCTCTATATTTTCCCCGGTGTTGGTAATTGAATAATTTTTTTTTCAGTATTTCAGTTTACATATATAAAAAACCCAAACAAACATGATTTTAAAAAAGTGCCTAATGATGCAATTTCACAGAATAAATATACTTCAGTAGTGATGTCATTCTATAAAATAAGAATGCTACAATTGTATGGCTAAGTAGTCATACATGAGGCACCCATGTGCTTCCATAGACTTACTCCCTTGAAGAGGGATTAATGTGGATAAAATGTTAATCTGCTTCACTCACGCTGCATAATTCAGTCTTAAGTAAATACTGAATAGGAAAAAGATATATCATAAATCTCAGAAGGAGAATTGAGACTTTGCTGGGTGGAAAATCCCATACTTTGCAAGCATCTTAAGGGTATTGCAAGTGTTTGAGTAACTAGAGAGAGTTTTTCTTTCTTACTCTTCGTAACTCAGCAGTTGATAGAGCTGAAATAATGTAGCGGCTGTGCCAAAACCTGTGTTTGTATTTCTTGCTTCAGTTTTCAGTTACAGAAAGTGAAGTGTTCTGTAATACAGATTGTGTGCTCACCTGTCATGGCAGTAGGAGGAGAGGAGAGGTTTACTTTGGGTTTTTATATTAACTCGATCTGGATAACACAATGGGGATGTTTACATTTGGAGACCAGCCTCAGTTAGGTTTGCAGGGAAGGGTATAAAGCTATTTGCAATGTACTTAGTGCATAAAGACATAGCAGTTTACACCTGAAAAGTGTTTATTTTCAGACTCTTTGAATTTAAGATCAAACCTAATGTTTTGCTGACTTTTTGTAGCTTTTTAAGTTCACCTGCATATGATGCTGTCTTGCTCTCTATAGTGTTGGACACTATCTATCTATCTATCTATCTATAGATATGCTTATGGATTTTTTAAAATTTGTTGTACTACACAGAAGTATTAGAGAACTATAATATTGTGTAACAAAACCAATTACTAGAATTCCACTGAAGAGTGATCCAATTTTAGAGGTGTAGTACTCTGTGCCATAATTGTGGTGGCTGAAATAAAAATGTAGGAGGCAGGGACTGTTGTTTTGTAACAGTGGAAGTGCAAGTGTTAAAAAAGATACCAATGTTTGAGAGAAGAGCAACTTTCCTCCTAAGACTCAGCTACTGAAAGGCTAAACTTGGAATAGCCCTTAAAAGTTTACAGTTGCCAATAAAAGCATCCCTTGAAAGAGTGTCAAGTATAGATTGTAAGACCCAGGGATCAATGTGTTAATGTGACCTCCTGCATAACATCAACCATAAGGCCTGCTAATATTTTATACAGTTAGTCAGCAGACTAAGTGTAATAATAAATCTTGGCAAAGTGGATTAGGGGACAGCTTAGAACAATTGCCAATGAGCCTGGAGTCGTTTAGGTTTGAATGGCAGTAAGTTTAACAGTGCAAAAACTTAAAAACAGCCAAGTGTTTCTCATATGAGGTGTTCTGCTAGAGATTTGAAGATGTTGGAAACACTACTAAAATTAGTTCATGGAATGCAGATCAGCATTGTAGACCAATTTAAAAAGCCTGGGTTTTGTATTTATTACAGTACATGATGCATAAACTTTTTGATGGTAAAGGGGAAAAAAAATTAAAATTTGAAGAAATTTCAGTGCTCTAATGGAAGCCCATCCAAAGATGGCGAAATTGGCTTGATACATTGGGTGGAGCTTTGTGTGTTTGGCCCTGCAGAAATCTCTCATCTTTATTAGAGGAGTCTGGAAACCTGAGTAAGATGATATTTGAGTTGGTACAGACCTGCCTGAGTCAGGAACAGACAGATGTTGAAGCACCTGGGCTGTGATAATTATCTTCTGCTTCATACAAAATGTGTCTTGCCCTAGTGTTAATTTTTGGATATGAGATGGGATTCATTGGATGGAGCTGAAATATTTGTTATCAGGCAGGAAACCATTGTTAGTTGGCAGTGTTGATGACCAAATGTAGTTTCTTCTGTGGTGAGTTTCTACAGGTGGGTTGCTGTCTTCTGTCTTAACCAGGAGAATTATTTCAGCTGATTGAGAACTGACACGCTTGTCCTGGTAAAAGTGAACTCAGGAAAAGGCATCCTGATAGTTTTATGGAGATTCATGTTGTGACATGACAGATTGTGTAACAGGAATTTATAACCTATTATCCTCCTTCTCAGCCCCTGGGGAGGTTCTAGACTGGCAAATTTGCTGATACATGGTGAGAGGGGAGCTGGCTGAGCTCTGTGCTGGGGAGGCTGTGCAGAAGGGTCACTGCAGTGAGTGAGTTTTGGAAGGAAGCCAAGGAAACAGTGTCGGGCTTGCTCGGAAGGTTTACTCGGAGTCATCCTGCTCTGCATCTGAAACAGTAGATCTGGCCTGACCCTCAGCTGCAGTGAATAATTGCAGAGGTGGTGCAGGCGGTGACACAATGGCTGCAGGACTGTGGCCTCCTCTTCCAGGTGCCAGCCACGCTGTTGTAATGGGCACCTTTCTCAGAGCTAGAGTGTGCTCAGGGCAGGGGGGACACAACAATGCTTCATATCTTTCAAAACATGATGCTGCTCTAGAATTAAGTCTGGTTTTAGTACTGGAGTTCCTAGCCTGAAGCAGCTTTGCCTGTGCTGGCAGAATCTGCATTCTCTCTGATTTCTGCAGCAGTGCTTAAAAGTGCTGTGATTTATCGTTTGGTTTGGTCCTTGGTTTGTTTGTTAACTGGTATCCAATAAATAAAGACAGTAAACAGAGTTTCATTTAATATGCAGGGTTGGTAAAATTTAGTACTCAAAGGAGTAAAACTAGTTTGACAGTGACTATTACAAGATATTTTACCAATAGAGCTTACAGAAAACATAGTGAGCAAAATTTTATCAGTAATGTACTTAGCAAAGTTAGTTGTCTATAAATTTATTTGGTATTAAACTTTCCAATTAACTGCAGAAAGATAAAAATGTCATGAGCTACAACAGGAACTTTGTAACCTGAACTAGTAGACAAGTGAAAGGGGTTCTTCTCTCTGAGGTATTGCTGTTGCTGGGTAAAATTTCAGGCCACAGAGGAACTGTATTGTTGAATGTCAAGTACTCCCAAGCAGTGTGGCCCTCAAGACTGTTTTTAAAGAGTCATGTTTTAGTCATTCTAGGATCTGCTGGAATGGATGTAAGCAATCTCTTAGAACCCCATTAATTATTGTACAGCTGAAAAAAAAAATCCAAGTGTGTAATCATGCTTTTGAAGTTATTTTTAAAACTACGTACGTGCATAAAAGGGAAATAAGAATTCTGTTGGTACTGCTCTTATCTTATTTTTTAAGAACTTATTTTAGAGTTTCTCTGCCAGAAACTGGATTCTTTGGGATAGGTGTGGTGTTAATTTTATGTACCTAACTGCTTATAAATATTTTTTTTAGTGGCTAAATACTTCTAAAATTCTTCCTGTGTGAATGTGACAATGTTCCTGTCAGATATATTTGCAGTGAATGATTTTTAGGAAAATCCTTAATTTGAGCCACGTTTTATGCATCTGAAACTTTGAAGTTATGCTTGTGTGTCATTCATTTTCAATGTATTTATTTTGGAAGGTATGTCCATATACTGGAGAATTCACCAAGTTCTTTTTTTCTGTTTCAAATCTGTTACCTGAAATGCCCATGAGATGGTGCTCATCAGTCTTGTTTCTGTGTAGCAGCAGAACTGTGCATAGTTCTGACTTTCCAGTAAGGATGCAGTGATTGGCATTGTTGGCTTTCTAAGAAAAAAAAAAGAACAAAAACCAACTGCCAATACCTTGAATTAATTGAGAAAATACCCATTACTGTGCTTTTTAAAGTGTGTGTAAAACCAGTCTTGATATCTGATTCTCTTTGGAGATGAATTTGATGCTAGTTTACACAAATGATAGGTTAGCACTTAGTTTTTTTGGTAAAAATGTGTTTTGAAATAGCCAAAGGATGGGAAAGTGTTCAGACATTTATCCTTTCTGTGCTGCTTTATTTCCTCCTTCTTTTTTACTTTTCTCTCTTTTTTTTCCTAAGATCTGTGAAAGTTTTCTTTATTATTCAGAAAACATTCTGCTACTGATCTACACCAGTGTGTTCTGTTTTGTAATGTTTCTGGGAGAGATTGATTTGTTTGATTTGTTTTTTCCTTGAGTTATGCAGATAGCCTGTAACAAGGAGAGAAGACAGAAATGTTAAACTCCTGTTAACTAAGGCAGGGAGGATCATAGAATGGTTTAGGTTGGAAGGGACTTAAAAGTTCTTTTAGTTCCAAGGCCCTGCCACGTCCAGGGACACAGTTCACTGGACCAGGCTGCTCAAATCCTCATCCAGCCTTTCTTTGAGCTGAACTGAGTGGTAGAAGCCCCAGTGCTGTTTTCTCAAAATGTACTATGTAATTTTAGATGCAAGATGGGAAGAAAATCAGGAAAAAAAGAGGCAGAAGTTAGGAGAGTCTTCTATTTGAAGTAAGGTTACAGAAATAGTTGCAGTAGGCTGCAGCACAGTAGAACGAAATGAGTTAGTTTGCATTCTGTTTCAGGCTGTTTTTATTGTTATTTTGAGGGTTGTGACCTGAATGGTCTGGGGAAGCTGGGAGGTCTGGAAGAGGACACAAGTGACAGAGATGAACTCTCAAGGAAGGAGTTGTCAATATTGATAGATGGATGTGAGAGCAAGAGTTGGTTGTAGGAGAAGTGGAATGAAGTGACCAGCACCTCTGCTGTAATTGACTAAGATGACACTCGAGGAAAGTATCTGCTAAGTATTATTAGCAGGGATTACAGGCCTCTGAAAATGAGGGCAGCTTTAAACCTGGTGAGTTGATCTAAGGGAGGTATTCAAAGATTGGTTCTGTACAAAGACAATCTTTGTACAGACTGCTCAAATTAAATCAGACCAAGAGGACATAGGAAAAAATCTATTTCCTGTGGAAACTTCTTTTCCCTTCCAAACTCTGTGAATGGTGCTATGATCAATGTTTCTTTTGTGTTTTTTATAGGCTTTTTCCTATTTCTTTTTTCTTTCTCAAATTACTATAGCTTCAGTTAAGTAAGCAACTTGAGTTGTAATTGCCTCAATAATATATATTGAGTTACAATATATGTTCAGTTCTATCAGTAGTTGGTGAAAGCAGTGTTAGGACACCATAGAATAGAAGATATGAAAGTGCTTGAGAAGAGCACCTTGACAGGAAAATAGAGGCAAAACCAGAAGTAAAGCAAAGGCAAGAGTAAAACCAGAGTAAGTAAAAGACAAGTATCTATTGAAAAGCAGAGTTTCTTCTGATTCTAGGTGAAAAAAAAAAGTTCTAGCTGAATTTCCTTTGGGAAAATGGAATTACAAGTTTTTATTTTGGAATGTTTAATTTTACCTGGAACAGAAGGATTTGCACATGTTCTGGATGTGCTGAAATGAGCAAGACAAACATTTTAGAAAGAATTATCTTGGACTGTGATTTGGTATCATTGTATAGTAGCTACTGGAGGCTGAGAGAGATGAGCAAGGACGATTTGGAAAGTCTTTTTGGCTGATTTTTGAATCGATGATTATGGTGAAAGAAGCAGCTCTGCCATTTGTGCATTGATGCTGAGTCATTGTGTTGGGATGGTTGGGGATGGAGCACATTCCCCACAGGGAAAGGCTGGAGCAGTTGTGGTTGCTCAGCCTGGAGAAGGCAAGGCTCCAGGGAGACCT
>VXBB01000838.1:455307-488454 GCA_013399915.1 Illadopsis cleaveri | reverse complement strand
GGGAATTTGCTTCAGATTTAGTCTTCTCACCATACTATTTCACTGAGATGATAGTCTGTAATTCTCATTCTGTTTATCATCCCTTAAAAATAATTCCTTTTTGTTTGTGCCTTCAGATCTGTTGTTTTCTCCTTCACTTCTTTGCAGGTTTTCCTGCCTTGTTTTGGAATGTTTCATTTAACAAGAAATAATGCTGCAGTGCTTCAGGGAAGTTGCTGATTATGGAAGAAGTCAAGATAGACTATTAAATAAATCCTAGAGATTGTTGTGTTGGTGTCAGAAAAAAATAGCTGAGCTGAAAGTAGGGCCAGTATAAATGAGGAGAATGTGAGCCTACAACTCATAGGACGAAAACACAGATTTTGCACCTTTGACAATTCTTAAAAGTGATGTCTGTAGGAATTGTTTCATTCCAAAAAGTGTTTTTATTTCATGGCTCAGAAAAACTCATTTCTCACCAGATACTGGTATTTCTCACAGTGCAAATCTCATATTGAACAATTCAAACAGAGTACATTTTCAGAGAATTAAGTTCAAGTGCAGTTCCCCAGGAATCAGTATTTTCATTCTCATAGGGGAGTGTAAAGAGAGCTAGAGGTCTTGTAATAATAATTCTAAAAAGGTAGCAGTTGTTTTTCAGAGTAAATGTATGTTTTACAGCTTGGGATACCACAGAGCTTAGAAACAAGATTGTTTGTGTGGGCATTTTCATATAAATGGAAAAAAAGAAAAAGGTGAAACAAACAAGCAAAAAACTCCTTGTATGTAATCTTGTGGGTCCGTAGGCAATAAACAGATTTTCTGAATAAATCACTCTTTACTGAGCTGATGGTACGTGTCTTAAATTTGTTAAGAATAAAGCTTAAACCACAAAGTTTTTTCAGAGTCGAAGCACATATTTTGCACTTGCTGTTTGTTTTGCATTATGGAAACTGCTGTACACTGAAATGATTGCTGAAGCACTTGTGTGAGTTTTGCTTTGCACTAAGAGCTGCTTTTTCTTCTATGGTTCTATGATTTGAAACAAACTATGCATGTAATACCTTGTATTTGAGATGAAAGTAGGTTTTGGAGTAAGCAGTCACATCCTGTTCACCAGTTGTGGGACGGTGTTATCCCAGTTACAACAAATTATAATTATTTTCTTAATCACCTATTTGAAATTAATTACTACCATAGTAAAATAACTAATTTTTGAAGGCAGTATCCTGAAATCTAATATTTTGTTATTCCTTGACACAGCAGCTATCAGCTATTCCAAGCACCCTGCCTGCACTCAGCTGTCAGCATTAATGGGTTCTTGTCTTGACAAGCAGAGAAGGCATCAGACTTGTCTTTGACTTCAAGCCTGTTTAGATTTTGGAGGGATCAGGTTAAGCAGGTGTAGAATAAGTGATTGGGAATCTTTCACTAGCAATTAAAGAATGTTTTTCATGAGTTTAAAATGTAAATAGTTAAAAAAATCAAATGGCAGAATTTTCTGACTGTTTAGAATACACAGAATCATTAATGTTAGAAAAGACCCTTAAGATCATCAAATCCAACCATTAACCCAGCACTGCCAAGTCCACCACTAAACCATGTACTCAGGTGCCACATCTGCACATCTTTGAATGACTCCAGGGCTGGGGACTCAACCACTGCCCTGGGCAACCTGTTCCATTGCTTTATGACCTTTTTTTATAAGGTAATTTTTCTTAACACCCAATATAAACCTCCTCTGGCACAACTTGGGACCATTTTAATTTGTCCCATTGCTTGTTTCTTGGGAGAAGGGACCAACTCCTACACCTTGCTACAGCCTCACAAGCGACTGTGGCTTCTGAGAAATGTGTGAAGTAGGAGTGAGTATTGTTTTTGTTTTAGTTCAGTAGAGAATTTTTTTCATATTAAAGTTGGATTGAGTTATTATAATGGGGAAAACAAACATGAATCTGAAGTCAGGAGTTTCATAATATACTGGCAATATCAGTTTTCATGTACTACATCCTGTTTACATCATCCCCATAAATTGACTCTTTTTTTTAGGAAACCTGCTTAAAGACCTTGTGGTTTTGCTTACATGTCAAACTGTGTGTAAGTGAATGAGGTTCATGTTTATTTCTTTGAACTTATTTTCTGCAATCTGTACCCCTCCCTGCTAGTACAGTACTCTTTTATCAGTATTTTTCAAAAAGGAAAAAGTCTCTTTGTGGATTTAACCACGTGCGATGTACAAAGTGATTTCTTTATTCAGTTGCTCTGGTTGCTGTCACATTGCAAACTAACTGCATATGAGCTTGAGCTGTTCACTTGTGTGGCAGAACCAGCATAGGTAGCAGAGCTGGATTGGTGTACTTGAGTTTATTTGGTGTGCAGAATACCCCAAGTTTGATGTTGGTTTGTTTGTAACCATTTTAAACCATCCCTATTTTATTCTGTTTGGAAAAAAAAAGTGTGATGACAATCTGACAGGGTTACCACTGTCATCAGATATTTGTGGTTTTGTGCCACAAATTTGATGGGATGGATGAAGATGATGATGAAGGGTCCAGAGCCTCTCTCTTACTAGGAGATACTGTAGAAGCTGGGCCTGTTTGGTCTGGAGAAGTGAAGGCTGAGAGGGGATCTCTTCGATGTGTGGAAATATCACAAAGGCAGATGCCAAGAGGATGGGACCAGGCTCTTTTTTTCAAGTCCCACCTCAGTATGTGGAAAAACTTCCTTACCCTGAGGGGGGCAGAGCACTGGGACAAGCTGCCCACAGAGGTCACAGACTTTCCCTCTCTGGAGATATTCCAACCCCACCTGGACGTGTTCCTGTGTCACCTGCTCCAGGTGACCCTGCCTTGGCAGGGAGTTGGACTGGATGAGCACCAGAGGTCCCTTCCAACCCTGACTTGTTCTGTGATCCCTAGTGACTTAAAAGCATAGGAGCTAGAAGTTTCAGGAAACTTCCTTTTGCATTTATCTTGGCTTTAGGAAGAGTTTTCTGAATTCCAAACAGCAGCAGAAATAGTACTGATGAAATGATTCTTTTTTTAATACACATTTTTTGTGCAGAAACAGAGTGAGTGGAAAAACTACAGCTACTGTGAGCTGCAAACATGGTCGCAAAATTAAGGGAGGTAGAGAAATATAAATTGGAAGAATGTGAGGTGTGAGAATGTATTGTGTTTGTGTGGGCAGGGTTTGGGAACTGGGGGGACTACAGGGGTGGAGCAGGACCCCATTCCTTGTCTCCCTGAGCCTCTGGAAGGAAGCAGGTAGAGCTGGGAAGGATGGAGGGAAGGTGTTTTTAAGGTCTTATTTTACCTCTCATTATGGTGCTCTGATTTTGGTAGTAATAAATTCAATTAATGTCTTTAATTTGAGTCTGCTTTGCCCGTGACGGTTTGGTGAGTGATCTCCCTCTGTCCTTATCTCAACTTATGAACCCTTAGTTATATTTTCCCTCCCCTGTTCAGCTTTGAAGGGGAGTGATGGAGAGGCTTTTGCGTGTGTCTGGCATCCAGCCAGGGTCAACCCANCTTATGAACCCTTAGTTATATTTTTCCTCCCCTGTTCAGCTTTGAAGGGGAGTGATGGAGAGGCTTTTGCGTGTGTCTGGCATCCAGCCAGGGTCAACCCACTACAGAGAGTAACTGGTGGCCTTACACAGAAATGTGCACTCTGTAAGGACACTGGAACTTTGAAACATGACTTAATCTTTGACAAAAAAAGACCAACACTAAAGCTCAGTGTGTAAATAAAACTGGTGTAATGTTAATGGTGGTTTAGTCTCACCAAGTTGTAGCTACCACTTTAAAGTTGTGTTTCTGCTCAGAGAAGCGTGCTGAGCTGTGCAGAAGAGCGTGCACGTACCCACCAGTGCTGCTGCTGGGGCAGGTGGTAGATAGTAATGCTCTTTGGGCTTTGTTCTCCGAGTTACACTGGAACAAAGGGTAATGTGGAGGCTGAAAGGAAAAGGAAACTCTAAAGGCTTTTGTTGTTGTTGATGTTTTTAGGGGTTTTTTTCTGTCTTCCTCTTAAAGGCGTATGTATCTCTGGATTTCACGACATGCTCCCTTATCCCACTGTAAATATCAGATACTGGTGCTGGACTTTGGCTTCACACCTTAGAGACAGAGTTTATACAGTTGATTGGGTTATTGTCTTGAAATTGTTTCATGGTTTTTGTGGCAATTACTTCTTCTGTTGTTGTATTGGGAAACCTCTTTCTTGTATAAGTAAATATTTATGTGTATGGAAAGCTGCAGGAAATGCTGTTATTAAGAGCTTGTTTTGATGAACCTTGAGGAATGCATCTGTGGTTCTCCAGAGTGTCAAATTTGCTTGGCAAAACTTTATTGCTAGAGATAATGTGCCAATAGAAGGAAAGGGAACAAAACAGCTCCTCTGAGAGAAGCTTCACCAAATCTCCAGGTTTAAAGTTTAAATTAAAATGATTTATTTAAAGATGAAGTTATTTTTCTATTTATTTGTTGAAATGAAAAATATTGAAGCTCTCTGTGATTTCCAAAGGCTCTTTTATCTGTAAAATCTGTGGTTACCTTTGCAGCCCCAGAGTCCATGTCTATAATAGATGTTTTATATATTCTTTGAAACTTGATTTAGTAAATGAATACAATTCATATAGGAGAGGGATTTTAAGAAACTAGGAGGATGGTTACTTTTTCTTTTATTATTGTAGAGCTTTACTGCTTACAGAATTTGAGGAAAATTATGTTTATTGGGAACACAGTGGCTGTTAGCACTGAAGAAAAAAGGGAAAGTAATTTGGATATAGAATGAGAGAGAAGATTTTTCTGAAAAGATTATACTGTTGTTTGTTTTGATGGCATTAACCTCTCCTTTGATAATGATACTTTCTTTGTGTTCAAGTTGAGTAGCTTTTCATAGTGGCAGATGTTCTTTCCTTCACCATCTCCCTGAAGCAAGATTTATTGTTCACTTAATCACATTTTCACAGGGAAAAGAGTGTTCTAAGAAACACCATGTCACAAACTCGTACATTATTCGGATGTAGCCTTTTTCAGCCTGTATGCATTATCACTTGTGGGTAATAATTTAGTTTTGATTCACAGGTGTTTTTTTGTGTGGGACAGGGTTTAAGCATCCTTCTGAATTCTTGAATCCTTGCAAGTGTAGTAATTCCAGAAAAAGCCTTTTTACCTTAGAAATGCAGATACACATGACAGTGTAGATGAAAAAATGGTGAGGACTCCATTAATGCTGTGTTTTTGTCAGAATTTTTTGATACATGTGTTGAATTTGGTGTTTTAAAAAAATTCTCTTTTAAGTTAAAAACAGCAGAGGTCAAGCCTAAGCAAATGCTGGCTTTACTGGCTAAATGCTTGCTTCAAAATGTAATTCAACCTCATTTTATTTAACAGTTGTTACTTTCCTCCAGTCTGACCTGCAGTTGGTCACGGGGAATGGAAGGGTCTTGCCAGGTTTGCTGAACAGTATGTGGCAGTTGCTGTTGGTAATTTGATGGCCAAATTAAAGAAACAGAGTGTAGTTTGGATTTGTATTAATTGAGGCTGCTTTTGCCTTTTTAGGTCCAATTTTAATTGCACCACTGGTCAACAATGAAAATTACCTCGGTTACAGCACTGTAAACAGGAGAGTGTGTTTGTAGGTGGTAGTGATAATGTCTTTGTCTTCCTTGTTTCTTTGTGGTTTTGTGAGATTTTCTTCTCTCCTTTGCTGTTGTACCTGTTCCTTGGAGACAATTTGTTTCAGTCATTGCCTGTATGCTGAGAAAAGGGACAAGAGGGAAATCAGAGTGGGGTAGAGCCTTAGAGTGATAGTAGTTTCTATATCAGGAGGAAAAAACCCACAACCAACAGAGAAACGGTGTTGTGGCAAATCAGGGAGGAGGGAAAACTTTAAGATGTTTTTGCAAACATAGAAATGTGAGCCACTTGTAACAAACATTAAGTGTCAGAGTTGCAGTTCTGTCCTTGCTTTCAGTATTGCCTTGTGGACATTGGAAGAAATAAAAGTAAAAGTGGTCTCGTTGTGGAGGCTTTACTGATGTACCTGTTCTCACAAAGGCACTTTTTTTTTTTTCCTGTTTAATAGAAATCTTCAATTCAGGAATATTTCCATACACTGGCTTCCAGTAATCCATTTTAAAAACTCTAAAAAAAGGAATGGCGGAATCTGAAAACAAAAAAAACCCAAAGAAAAAAGAAAAAAAAAGTTATTACTTGGTAGGAATAAACAAAAGACTGTTACTTATTGTAAGCACCCTCTATTCTAGCCAGGTTGTCTGCTTGGTTTCCCCATGTTGATCACAGCTACAGAAAATTTTAGAAAAGGGCAAGAGGGGAAGCTGAGTGTTACATTTCTTACAGAATGTCATTTAGTGTTCCTTACATCCCAGCTCATGACTGCTGCCCTGGCGCAGCAGAGACAAACTCTCCTACTTCTGAGCAGGCAACTGTGGTGGGTGTTTTCCAGCTGCTCTGGATCGAGGCAGTGCCAGAAATGATGGAAACAGATGTGCTGGTTCTTGCTTTCTGCTGGAATTTGTAAGCTGGTGCCTTTAGCTGTGCTGAAATTCCCAGCAATTTCCCTGCTGAGATGTGAAAGGTGAAGGCAGTGGAGGAGCTACGGGGTGGGAGCTGTGCCTTCCAGTAGGAGAGGAAATGTTTAACATTGTCGTTGCTAAATCTGATAAAACCTGCCAGGGCTTTATAAGTAAATTGATTCATCCTGTCATCTTGTGTTCTTTCTCAGCTTTTTGCGCTTCGGTTTATTTCCCTTGTAAGTTTATTTGCGGTTGGTATACAATTCCAAATTTGGAACATCTTCTGGTTTGTTACTTTCCTTCAATTTCCTTTGTTTCTTTCACCTGTTTCTTTCACCACTACTTCACCTTTCTCCTTTACTTGTAGCTGTTATTGCCTAGTTTTTAGTTTTAATTTTTTTTAGTAATGATTCAAAAAGTGTTTTCTTTCCCTGTTCCAGAGGAATGTCTTGCTTGGGTGTTCATACCTCTCTTTGCATGCACTGGGAGACTCTTTGAGAATTATTTACATTCTTTCTAGTTTTCTTAGCTTAGGAAGCTGCAATTTTCAGAAGCTCAAATATAGTGTGTTTTGTACATTATTTACTCGTTGTGGATATATATCTCTATAGAAGCATTTCTGTTCAGTGTAAGTGGCATACACAAGAAAAATTCTATAATTGTTTGTATTTCTTTATAATTGGAAGGGGTTTACTACACCAGTGATTTCCCTTGCCAAATTGAAATAAATATAATATTTCATAAAATTATAAGTAAAATAAATCTTTAAATGAAACATCCTGAAATGTTTTCTTGTTGAAATATGGTGGCTGTTTTTGCACACCAACTTGGTTGAAAGAAAACATATATTTGGTAATATTTTACATTTAAGTAACAAAAAAGTAGCAGACTGTTAGTTTTTTTAGATGTTGAACACTAAGGGGGTTAGAAAATGTGACTTAATTGCAAGAAAGCTTGGACAAATTGCTTCAGGTATTTTTTTGTTTGTTTGTTTTTTTAGGTGTCTCTAAGTGTATTATCAGTGTTGAAGTTTTTTTCTATCACTATCCATTGACAGAGAAGACTCTTCTCTGGCAGTGGGAATCAGTCCTCTTTGATCTTTTTAAGCTACCTATCTAACTTCTGTATGGATCCTTATTTTTAAGTATATGTAAACTGCAGCTGTATTTGCTGAGGCATGGTGTCAGTGGTGGGCAGTGTTTGTGTTTTTATTTTTGATTTAGCCTGTAGGCAGAAAAAAATTGCTTACAGCATGAATGTCCTGAGTGATGTAAGTGTGTGCAAGCAGAGTATTATTCCCTGTAAAGCTGTTCTGACTGTGGGATTTGTTCCCCACTCTGGACTTGTTGTTGATTAATATGGTATTAGAAATGTTATCTTTTGGGCACCTTCCTTGAGGGGTGGGATTAAGGTAGGACATGATGCAGACCTGTGCAGCTTGGTGGCTGAAGTATGGGTCTCTCAGTGTACAGCAGATTGGGTTTGTTTGCTGATGGATGACAAAAAGGTATCTTGCTTGATGAAAAAAAAAAATCTATTATTATTTCAAGTAAAAACATTAGATAACTTTTAGACATGTAGCTGGGGAGGGAAGTGCTGGAATAATGAAATGGGCACTTGGTATAGTGCTTTGCTATGTATGTTTCATGTATCTGAGTTTAAATTCAGAGTAATGTAACTCCAACTCCAGCAGACTTTCTACTGGGTGTCATAAAATGACAGATTTCTGATTTTTAAAATGTCAAAACCATAAATCATTAGTTTGCTAAGATTGCACTAGCAAGCTATTAAAGAACATGGCAGTATTTACTGTAGATAAATGCAAATTTAAAAAGGTTCTCTCTATCATAGTTTAAATGATTTATTTGCTTTCAATGCACATATGAATCTGATGTGATGCAAAGATTTAGGATATTTCATTTCCTGTATGGAGCTACAAATTTGCATGTTATTAAAGATCTCTCAGAGTCATATCTTTCTTGTATGTCTTAAACAGGATCATAGGTTAAGGTACACTGAAAAAAAGTTAATTAAAACAGAAGGAGAATTTAATGCTGTTAATACAGGTACTGGAATGATGGGAATTTCAGCTGGATTTAGATACTTTCTATAGTGATATCTGTTGAAATAGATAATACAGGTCAAACAAGGGGAACTGCCATGTCTTGTAAATACACCTTTAACCACTGTTTGGAGAGGGTTGAAATTTAGTCTTGAAATTGTTTGATTTGCAAAAAGTCAACTTGGTAATTCCTTGTTCCCTCAGGGATTTGAAATAAAACCCAGTGGTGCAGCCTCCTTGGGAGCAAAGAACCTTTATACCCAGTGTAGTGTGTTGGACAAAATCTGGTAGGGAATCAGTTTTATCCTGTCTCCTTTTTCCCACCTGAACTTTCCCAGTGGCTGCAGGCTTGCTGGGTATTATCCACTGTTTGGTCAGTGCCATTGTGGGTCCCTGGGGCTTGTGTTTGGTGTTCTTGACAATCCTTTGTCTATCAGCTGTCCCACCTCTTGATGGGGCAGTAAAGATTGGGAGAAGAGAAAAATTCCTTACATCGGGCTTGTTTATGCCTTTCCTCTTTGGAATCTGGAATTTGTTGTTGAATTTCTGGAAGAGAAGACAGAGGCACAATGCATGGTGGTGTCATAGAATCACAGAATGGCTTGGTTGGAAGGGGCCTTAAATATCATCTAGCATGGAATGCTGTAGCTGTTTTGAGTTCAAGCATGGTGTTTTTAATTTGAACTGTTTGTCCTAAGATCCCTTTTTGAATGGATACCAAACTGGTTAAACAAATGTAGAATTTTTTTTCCCTGTTTGTTTTTGTAGGATAGAATTTAACTTTCCTAATCATTTCACTTAAGTCCGGGATTGCTTTCTTTATAAGATACTGATTTTCAGTTTTTGGTATGTACTTAAAAGATATTTAATTGCTCTTTCTAAAGTACCTTAAATACAAAAAGTATAAGATTGGAAATTCATAGGGCTGTTTCCCCAGTCCCCAGATTTAAAAACATTGTGTAGATGTTTTTAAACATCTCAGAAAACATAGCTTTTTCTTCCTTGCGTTGCTCTGTTTTCACTGGGCTTTCAGCTACATGCTACAAACAGAACTAATCGTTTTAGTGAACTAATTTGAGATAAACATGCTTGCAAGCAGAATGAAAATACTAGATTATTAGCTAGGGTAAATAACGAATCATTGATTATAACATAATTGTACTTTTAAATTGTTTATCTTCCCCTCCACTCCCACTTCTGTTGGGGAGGAGAAACCCGTACACCAGGTGTATTGTACTTACTTGGGCAAAACAAGAATTTTGCCTTTTGCATTTGCTATTTTCACTGGGAGAGTAATTCTCATGTATGCATAGCTAAGTGCATTTTTAGAGGAAAGTTTTAGTGAACTTGTTTATGTCTCAGATGAACTGGATAGGAGATATCTGCCTGGGTAAATTGAGTAAGTTGTATGCCTACTGTAGTTAGCTTTTGCCAAGTTGATGAAACTCTAGTTTTATAGAAGCCAATGCTTAAATGTAAACTCTTCTGCTACTTGGAAGTTTTATCCTGTCTTACTTCCTTGAGATACAGCTTTTTTTCTTAATTGTGATAAATCATGCTGATATAAGCTGCTGATAGAGGTGTGTGGAGGAGGAAGAGAATGATACAGTGCTGAGACACTATTAAAAATGTGTAATTCTGGGCTAATGGTTTCAAATACAACATTAGATGGCAGCAGTAGACTCTTAACACCTTGTGGATGCCTGTTGAATTTACATTCAGGCAGTTTTACAAATGAGAGACAGACCTGAAGGAATTTTATTTTAATGCAAGACATTTGTTACATCCCTTTGAAGGGAAGCAGTGAGAATGGTCTTTCCTTGAATGATCCTGCTTTGATCATAGTTAATAACAGTGTTGAACAGAATCCCACAGAAGCATCGAGGTTAAAGTGGGTGCAATGCTGTTGTGCAATGCCACTTTTGATATGCCTGGTTTAAAATGGACTTCTCATTTGCCACGTAAATGAAGTTGTAAGCTTTGTTATGAACTTGGTAATAGGAGAGAAAGCAGTTAATTAAGGAGATTTTTTTTCTTCCTTTCTTACCATCCTTTTTCCTTTAGAAAGTAGATTAGGTTAATACTATTAGGTGTGGGTTTTTTTTTTTTTGTCATGTAACTGTAGGGTAGTGCTGGATGGGGGAGATTGGTGACTTCAGCCTGAGGTTATCAGCATGAAAAGTTTGCGATTTTCTGCAAAAATCATCTCTTTGCTCTTTGATGATGTTGTTTTTGGGTTTTTTATTTGTTTGGGGTTTTTTGGGTAATTTCTGGTTTTGTTTGAAAATGGGAGAAACCAAGTCCAAAACTGAAGATTCAAGAGGAATTTTCTGCTTACAGAAGTGGTTGGGACAGAATCTTTCCTTCTGTGAAAGCATCACTGGTCGCTTGCACGTTCATGATCTCACTTACTTTAAACTTTGAACCAAGGTAGCAAATGACCTTAAATCATCTGTGTCTTGCTGGAAGGTGCGACCTCACTTTCCTTGAGTGGGTCTTCCCACGCAAGTTCTTTGTGTTTTCCCGGAGTTCTTTGTGTTTTCTCTAGTTTTTCTAGTGTATTATGGTTGATACAGTAGCAATATAATGAAGAAAAAAGTTGGCATCCAGACTTTTTCTGCCCCTTTCTTGCCCTCCCTATTAATCACTCTGGGCCTGAGCCCTGTTTCACTGTCTTGACCTTCATGCTAATGTCATTATTTGTTGTACTTATCCAAACTATCAACTGGCCAGATTTTCCTGCCAAATCTTCTTAGGACTCAGATTTTAATGTTCCCACCTCCAGGTGTTGTGTTAGTGATGGAAAAAAATGCATGGAAATTAGTATGTCTGAGTTAACTCTTTTCCCAAGGAGTTTTTTCTCTTCTATTCTGTAGAAGCCTTTCCAAATCACAACCATATTTTTATCACATCATGGACGTGTATCATGGTGCAGACTTTTCCTGTTTATTGTGTGCCCTCATAATCTGACCAACTTGGAGTCATCCATGATCCCATGAAACTCTCACCCTAAAGAGAATTTCATTCTTATGCTTCTCATACCTTTGGCATTTATTTTTGATGATCAATAAATTTAAATCAACTAAATTCAATGAGTTTCTGAATAAGTGAAATATATTTCTGAGTATGTGAAAGGGGGCAGGGTCAGGGAGGTGGTTTATTTCTTTGGTGGAAGATAAGAATAAACGTAGGCAAAAAATATTATAAATGGCCAGCTTTGCAGGTTCTTATTAAGCATAAACTTAAAAAAATTCACTGAGATTGAACTAGCCTGTTTTGACTGCATTTTTTTTTTTTCTTCATGGGATAGATGTTCCTACTCCTTGTTTTGGACATACTAGAGAAACAATTCTGATGTTACAAAATCATCATCTTGAGGAAAAGGGAGGTCACCGTTTGGTTAATAGTCCTTCATCCCGACTTTGGGGAACAAAACCATTAGTTCATGTGTGGCATATCTGACAACCAAAAGGATAAGTAAACTCCATAGAAGTGAAGACTTTTTTGAAGGTTTGAGGTAAAAATGTGAAGATCCAGCCCTGTAGTTCTCTCAAGTATAGCCAGTTTGGCTTTTCCAGGAGAAATACTGATTTTGGGTTTGGTTTCTTCTTTTCATGTTATAGGTCACTGAAATAATTTTTCTTGGATTGTCTTGCAGGCTTTCTAAATATCTGATATCTGTTAGTGAGAGAAATAATTCAAATTAGGTTAATAATCTAGATCATGTTCTTTCAGGAAAGTGGACCTTGACTGTTTAGTGTGAGCTATTTTCTGCATGCAGTAGTTTGGTAGATGCTCACCCAGTGAACCATTTCTTTCATTTCTCACATCACTTCATTGCCAAGAAAGGTGAAGTGTGTTTAAATTGTCATTTTGGTTTTATTTAGAGGCATTGTAGTGCTATTTTATACTAAAAATCAGTGCTGCTGTGATGACTTCTCATTAGTTTAATTCTCTAAGGGGGGAAAAATACACTCTTTGCGTGTGTATTCAAAAATTGCTGTGTTCTCCCTATTCTCAGTCAGCTAAATGTAGAACCATTTTATTGAGAAGCTTGAGCTATTGGTTTAGCTTATATGTGTTTTTGAAGGTGGATATAACTGGCAAGGTCCAAAATTTGTGAGGATGTATTTGAATGCTGCCCTTTAAAACCACTCCTGTAAGCTTGTACTTAATTCTACATGCTGAAGAAAGAAAACGTTATGCCACCCTGTGGGTTGCCATAAAGATTGTTTATGCAGCTCAGCATAGGACTTAAAATACGTTGAATTGGAGAATTTTGAAAAATGTCCTGTGCGACACAGGAGACCAAATCATGCTAAAGTGCAAGGAAAGACTATACATCAGTTCAAAGGCTACATTATTCAAAAAAATACAACCATAAAAAAGGTAATAAGATTACATTCTCACACTTCATGGCTAGTAAGGTGCATTAAGCTGCTCAGATATTCATAACTTACTGTGACATTTGGGAAGATTACATTTTGCTGTGCACAGCCATTACTGCAGCTCAGATAATAACTAGCCAATGCATGGACCTGGATTATGATCCCTGTCATTGGAAACAAATTTGTGTTTTGAAGGTTGATCAGTTTCAAATCACCATTAGAAAGGGTTAATATGACATAGTGTGGGGGGTGTGTGTGCCTGTGTGTATCTAATGGGTGTGCATACATATTGTACATCAGCTGCACCCTGCCTTGGGTATTCTGCTTTCCCTGGCAATGTTTTTTGTCCTCACTTCCCTCACAGGAAGTGTTAAAATGGTAATTATTTTTTTACCATAGCATATTATTCCTAGAACGTGCCCGCTGAAATGCTTATGTTTGCAGATGAGATTGGAAACCTAATTTGACAGCTTCCTGGATGGGTGGGTTCTGATAATAGTGTATGTAGCCAAAAATGAAAGATTGGTGGTGTAGACTATAGGGTGAAGGTAAGGTCACCTCCAGTAGCTGTATGTGGTTTTGGTGCGATAATTGATCATGGGCTGATAGTTAAAACCAAATGCATAAAGAGTTGAATTTCTTGTTAAGAATTAGCAGGTGGTTTGTGGCCAGAATTTAACATTCAGCTGTTTTGTCTCTAAACAGAATACAGTATTTTTTTATTTCTTACCTTGATTTTAAGAAGAGCAGCTTCTTGAGCAATCCTTCAGTTTTGTAGAGGATAAATTCAGTGTGAAATGAGGTATAACACTGATTATGTATTTTACATTTTCAATTGCTCTGTTGAGAGGTTTTTTTAAAAGGGGGAGGGGGGATGTGTATATTTTTCTTTGCATTTGTTTTTAGATAATTTTGTGTTAATTTGTTCTGCCTAACATACCCTACAGAGCTTTCTTGAGTTAGGCCTCTGCTCCATCTTTTGGAAGGGTAAAACTAAGGCTTGGAGGGTGGTAATGATTTGATAGATTTGTTTGAGTTGACAGCATGAGTTGATATAGAGAAGCTAGGAATATAACTCAAGTCACCCCATTCAGTTCTTGCTGTTTTCTGAGATATTATAGAAGCATCTGATAGCAAATTGCATAATTATTTTTCATGACCCAGAGAGGAGAAAATGGAAAAGTGTAAATTACTGTTTAGAAATTGTTGCCATGAGACATTGTCTATTCTGTCACAAAAGCAGTAACTTTCTCTGCTTTCTGTGGTGTTTGGCACTACTGATTTATGCCCAGAAGTCCAAAGATTGCTTCTTCAAAGTGACAGGGTTTAGACACTTGAGGAAAATGTATGGTAATTTCAGTGCTTAATGAAGAGTGTATATTCTATTCCATGGGTAAGTTGATCTTTGGATCCTGTCTAGCTGAGAGAAGCTGTTGGAGCTAATATGGAAGCAAGTTAGTGTGTGGATTTTGGGGCAGATTTGACATCGTGTGACTTCAGCAGGTGACAGCACTGAAGCTCTTGATGGTCAAAGCCTGTGAAAGGAACACCACGTAGGACAGAAATAATAACACAAACTTGCAGAAATGAGAAAAGGCTGAAATATTTCTGGTCATGAGTCCGTTTTGATAATTTGAGTCAATGCTATCTGAATTCCTGGTTGTGTGCTGGCATATAATGGGTATTTTGGTAAGCATGGCACATTTTTAAGGTCAATACAACTCTAAAGTCCAAGAGAACTTTAAAGAGTGGATGGAGGGAGTTGGTATAAAGAAGTTAACTTAGTATAATGCATTTTGCCTTCAGCTGGAATTTTTGTTTTACCAAGTACACATGTGAGAGTGGAGCAGGTTATTTCCTTCCCCCCTCCACCTCCTCTGCACAGGCATATGTGGCAAGTTACTCCGTGTATGCCTGAACAAAAGTTGCCTCTAGGAGACCTGATATATTATAGGATTTAGTAGCCAAATCACAGCCAAAGGCTTGGTACTGCTGCTCTTCCACATTCCTGCAAATACAGCAAGCCTGTGCTTCCTTTGAGTACCTGGGACTGCTAATGAACCTAGCAGTCTTAACCAGGTTTAGTCATTGTCTTGGGAATGCCTCCTAAGTGTTCATAAGTGGAAATATTTCTGATGTGCATCAGCTCCTTTTGGCTAGAATTGCCCTCTTAGTGGAGATTGGTTAAGCAAATGTGAAGGAAAGCTTTTAGGATCGCTCCAGGTCATTTAAGATATCTTGACTGCTTTGTTGGGCCCACCTGTTTTAGAGCACTCACTTGGTGTCTTCACTTTTCAGCTCAACTTGAGACATCTCTATCCTAAACTACACAACTGTTTTTCTGCAGCAGTTGTCTGATAGTAGGTGACACCTTAAGGGCACATTTGTTACTCAACAGAACTTGAAACAAAAGAAAAATAAGATGGTACATTGATATTGGCCTCATTACTATGTTTTTTTTCCCCCTTAAATCTTTGATAGTTTTCTTCTCACAGAATGAATAACTTTAGGCATGGAGTAATACTTTGATACAGTTGCCTTAAACTTTTTTTTTAAATTTTTTTTCTCTGAAAGCTTGTCGGGGGCCAGTTTGACTTGGAAATGAATTTTATCATCCAAGAAGGAGAGGGCATCACGTGCATGGTGGACTTACTGGACAAGTGTGACATCACGTGCCAGGCTGAGGTTTGGAGCATGTTCACAGCAATCCTGAAGAAAAGCATAAGGAATCTCCAGGCCTGCACGGAGGTGGGGCTGGTGGAACAAGTGCTCAGGAGGATCGACAGAGCTGACAACATGATTGCAGGTACAGCCTCCCCCAGTGTGGGACTCAGACTGTGCTGCCTCTAGGCAAAATCTCATGGTCACAGTTATTAAGATGATAACAACTTGATCACTGTGTTTTATTAAGCACTTCTGTCACTGTTCCTTTTACTTTTCAGATCTCTTGGTGGATATGCTGGGTGTGTTGGCTAGCTATAACCTGACAGTTCGAGAGCTGAAGTTATTCTTCAGCAAGCTGCAAGGAGAAAAAGGGAGATGGGTAAAACAACACAAAACTGAAACAATTTTTGTCGTGTTGCTTTTATTTTTCCTAATTTTCACAAGTTAAGACTGTTCCATAAACTTCATGCTAAACAAATTTTGAATGTACCAAAAAATGTAGGAAGCTTTCTTATATTATATAAAGAATTTTTTTACCTGAAAGCAATTAAAATACATGGAGTAGAATAGTGATGAAGTTAAATTTCTTCCTGAACCTGTGGACTATATTGGTCTTTTTGAACACCTGGGAATAATAAGGTGATTCTTAAGTGTTTTTATGCACATTATATTTTTTTGATTCCAGCTATGTGAAATTGAAGGAAAAAGGCTTAATTTTTTTTTTAAATCACAAGAGAGAAATAAATAAAAAATGCCTACATAGGCAGTTCTGTTTGCTCCCATTTTCACATTGCTGTACTTTACCTGAAGATTAAAAAAATTTATCCAGTTAGGGAAGTGAGAATTTTGGCAGAAGTTGAACTAAAGGAAATAGGTCTCAATGAAAACTTGTATAATTTTTCTCTTATTCCTGTGTGGAATAGAAAGGGACCCTTTTACAGCTGAGAAACCACCTTCCCTAAAGTGAAAATGTGTATATTGTAGAGGCCGCCTGATAAAGTTTTCTTCAACACACAATTGTTGTTTCACTGGGCTTGGGAACTATTTTATCAATAATTTTACCTGCTTTCAATTTTAATTCAGCTCCTGTTATTTCTAGATACTCTGGCTAGTGTAAGGGAGAAGTAGCAGTGTCTCTGTTGACTTCAAATAATTTTTAAAAAGTGTATACCATATAAAAGCAAGTATGCACACATAATACTGCAGTTTTTACAAGGCCCTATGAAATATATAACTTTGGAGATCTTAACCTGCTTAAATAAAAGTACTCTAAACTTTATAGATGGTTTCAACTTAATAATTGAACATAGAGAGTATATTTAACTGTAAGTGAATTAAAGTTGTCTCTGTAACATTAACTTTTTCATTTCCTGTCTCCCTGCTATTTGCATTTAATTTCCTTTCCTTATTAAAGACCAAACACAGGGAGAAGCAGGAGAAAAATGCTACAGTTGGATTGCCAAGGAGCTGTACAACTCCATAAATCTTAAAATCAGCAGAACTGTATAGAGACCAAGTATTTTGCTGCAACACAATTTACCTGGTCAAATTCTACAGCACTGCAGACATCTAAGCAGCTCTCAGCATTTCCTCCTCAGTTTTAACTCAGATTCTTGAAGCACTGCTTAGCTGACTGCACCTTTGGTACATTTGAAATCCTTGTAATGCATTGTGCAATGCTCCAACATCATGCATAGTTTTCAGAGGGTAGGTGTTCCCTACAGGGTGAAAAAGGGCACTTTCAGGAAAATACCGGGATTATAAAACCGTAGTTTAAAAATAGATCTGCCAGAAAGATCTGGTGTGGTGAAAGATACCACACAAAATTGTCCTGTCACTATGATCAGTATTTGCTGTGCTTCTGTTGTTGTGAGCTGATACACTTGATTTGGAGTCTGTAGTTGCAGACTCTTACAATAAAATCAGCAGGATATGGGTGGTGGTGAAGTGTTAAGTGTTCACACTGAGTACTCAGTTTTGGTGCTCCAAACTGCCCTTGGGACTTGAATCTTTCTCCATGGATTTAGGTGAAAGTATAAACCAAATCAGTTTAATCTAATGTATGACTAGTCCTGATGAAAATAATCCTTCTGCTGCTCTTCTCTCTCCCTTTTGCTGGGTCTTCACCATCTCCCTTGTGCTGGCACAGGTTTCTCTCAGCCACGGCCCAGAACAGCTGTAATTAAAATTTGGTTTGCATTTGTTTTCCCTAAGTTAGTTTTCATCTGGACCAGTTCATTTTCTTTAGCTTACTGCAAAATCATACAGAGATCTGATAGAAATGAACAGACAGAGGCAGGAAGCAGCATTCAGGGTCTGTTTAATTTATACTGGGTGAAAGTGGCTCTGGCCTTCCAAGTCCTTAGTGAAGTTACCTAATTAACTGTAATTCAGTGCACCTACTGTATATTGTGTGAAGGTATTTGTGACTGTTAATGTTGTTTTATTGAAAGTGCTGAGTGTCTTAGCAGGGTGTTATGTGCAAAGTTTTAAAATATGTCAGAATTTGCTTTCTGTGTGTATAGTCTCTTCTTTCTTAGAGGTTTGTTTTGTTTATTTACAAATGTAGTAATTCTTTTTGTCAGCCACCACATGCTGGGAAGTTACTGTCTGTGTTAAAACACATGCCTCAGAAGTATGGACCTGATGCCTTCTTCAACTTTCCAGGAAAAAGTGCTGCAGTATGTAGATATTTTACATTTCTTGTTTGTTTTTTCATTGTTTAAGGCCCTTGGTTATTTTCATTCATGATGTTCTTTGTCTCATCTGTCATTGTCATAGAGTTTTAACCAATTTTTTTCTCTTCCTGACACCTGCACTAGTGCCTGAATAAATTGTGTTTATAATAATGTGCAACATCACTACAGAAAGACAAATGCTATTACATAAAGAATTTATACAAATGAGGCTGCTTTTTTTGTGTTTTGTTGGGTTTTTTCAGACTGGTTCAGTTAAATCTTGTTGCAAGGAGAATAGATGCTTATGAGAAATCTTTGAGAAAGTTTTGATCCTAGACAATTATAGGTTATAGGCTGAATAATACTGAAAAGATTAAATTTAGCCATGATTAGTCTTTTTGTAATTGTTCTTGTGACTCATTTCTAAGTTTTGTGGTGTTCATTTGAAAAATAATTTGAAACTGAATAGGCAGTTGGAAAACCCTGTGCAGAATCTTCTGATGGAATTCAAGTATGTCAACACTTTTGCTTCTACAATTGTAGAATGAAAAATTATGTTCAAAATTTCATGCTTAATTCAGAATAGGATTTGAATAAGATTTATTAGATGACTTTCCAGTTTTCTTCACATAAACCCATTAGCTTTCTGCCTTGGTGGCTTGAGATTGAATTTCACCAACTTGATGACATAATGAATTATTTTTTTGAATGAAAACTTTGGAGACTGAAAAATGCAGACTACTAGAAAAGTGCTCCTGCAGTTTTATCACATGCAGCAGAACTTGGCAATAGACAGACATGTTTGTGTTCATTTTGGTAATTCATGGTTTTCTATTTAACTTCTGGTTTGTATTTAACTTTTGTTAATTATGTTGAATGCTTGAACCGTATTTTATGAGACTGGAGTGCCTCAGTAACCTTTATATAGGTATTTTGATATATATTTAAATTAAGAAGTTTAAGAAATTAAGTATTTGCTATAGTTATTCTGTGATCTGTTGTGAGTTAAGTCAAGTGATATAGTGCTACCAGTTCCCAAGAGTTGGGATGCAAAGATGTGGAGACTGGTTAGTTAGCTGGCACACAAAAGGATTTACAGCATTTTGTGTGGACTGGAGTAGCTGAATGGAGCGTGGGAACATAATAACAAGTCTGGAGACACTTCAGTTCTTTGATTTTTTTAATTCATTGGTATTGATCATCTGGGCAGCATCTTCGATCAGAGGTTATGGCAATCTTAATTGAAGTGTGTATTGTGAATCTGGGCTAAACACCAGCAAAATGTTAATAGTAATGTTAAAAAAACCCAGCCAACTGAAAAACTCCAAGAAATAAACCCCAGTTGTTTGAAACAAAGGGTTCTGCCACACAGTTTGTAACTCAAGGGCTTTGCACTAAAAACATAATGTTTGATATGAAGATTTTATCTGGTGGAGAATGTATTATGTTTCTTTTGAGGAAGTTTGTAGTTCTGTGTTATTTTCACTGGAAGCCTACGTAGATATGAATTTTGGGAGAGAAAATAATTTATTAAGTGAAATGTGGCCAACTTTCCCTTCATGATCAGTTATTTTCCTGCATACCAACACTAAGTGAAAATGGAACTGATTATTCTGTCAGGTTACCATAAAACCAAACCAGTCTGAATTTTCATTTTGAGAAATTGTTATTTCATAAGGCTTTCACTAAAGCATTTAAATTTTGAGGCATAGATTACTATTAATAATTTTTTTTGAGGTATAAAGGTCAGTTATTAAATATTTAGGTTATTTAAATATGGTAACAATCAGGTACAAAGAGAACAGAAGCTAGGCTAAAGGTTTTTTTTCTTTGGTATAGAGGAACTGTATACATTTCTCTGCTTATCAGCATATATTTGTAGAGTGTATCTTAAGCTGCACACTTTTACTGTTGTGTTGATCTTTCTACATGAGTAACTTTTTGCTTTCTTCAGGCTATTGCCTTACCTCCTATAGCCAAGTGGCCATACCAGAATGGATTTACTTTCCACACTTGGCTAAGAATGGATCCTGTAAATAATATTAATGTGGATAAGGATAAGCCTTATTTATATTGGTGAGTATTATGTAAAGCTGATTATTATTGCTGGTGTTCAGTTTCTATTAATTGTTCAATGATTTCTGCATCTGTGTATGTGCTGATTTTGTTCTGATTTGTCAGTTTTCGAACAAACAAAGGACTTGGTTATTCTGCTCACTTTGTTGGAGGCTGCTTGATTGTAACGTCCATAAAATCAAAGGGAAAAGGTTTCCAGCACTGTGTAAAATTTGATTTCAAGCCACAAAAGGTGAGTAAAAATAATAAAACCTTTCAAACATGTTTCATGAATCTAAAATTGAAGCCTGGGAGTTTGTGTTGTAGCTATTGATTAATCTCATCTTTCTGTCGAAAAACAGTTACACTGGAATGAGCAAAACAAATTTGTGTTCTGAATTCTTATTTCTTTTTAGTTTTACAAGTAAAACATGAGTTGATTTTATTACTGGTGTTCAAGGCTGACTTGCCTATTAGGCAGTATTATGTGATGTTGAATGTTCCCTTTTTCACTTAGATATCCTGCTAATGTTTCTGGAACAACTGGTGTAAACATCTTGTGAGAGAACAGGCCTCCTCAGGAATTCCTTATCAGTAATCCCTTGCTGTAAATACGGATTCTGTTTGTGATATTTGACATGCACAGCCTTTGAGAGGCTTTGGTCTGGAGCCATCCTTGCTCTTTGGAATGGCATTTGTAGTAGTTCATCATGCTAAGAGTGACCCAGTTTAGAACTTATTTACAGACTAGTTTCAGTGTGAATTTGGTTCAGCATTGTCATAAAGATTATTGGAGTTATATGCCATAAATACCTTTTGAGCTCCTGTGTGGAAGAAATGGCATATTGTCCTTTGACATAGCAATGCAAGAAAAACTCACCGGTGACTTATTAATCTTTCCTACTTAAAATACGTCTTTCAGTCTTAATTTAATTCACATAAAGAGTTGAATTTGTTCTTCCAAGCCCCACTTGAATGCTTAAGCTGCTCCCAAGTGTTTCTGGAGTTATATCAATTGTTTTTTATTGTTGCTTAGTGGTACATGGTGACTATAGTGCACATCTATAACCGCTGGAAGAACAGCGAGCTGCGGTGTTACGTGAACGGGGAGCTGGCGTCCTACGGGGAGATAACGTGGTTTGTCAACACCAGTGATGTGAGTAATCCCTGCACACTCATCTCTGCAGCTGGTCATCTTGATGTATTACATAGAAATTCTTTGCCATTCTGTTCATAAACCTCCCCTATTTTATGTGTTTTAAAAAAAAAGTTGAAATAAAAATGGTAACTTTTTTGGTAGAGGAGTAAATTGTGGTTTTATGCATCCCAGAACTTAATAGTTGTTTCTACTGAGGCCCTCAAGTACTTGTTTGCATAAAAATATTCCCTGATGAAATGCATATTTTTTGCATGATTTGCTTGTGTAGCGTGGATTAAACCCTGTTACTGGGTTCTGTTTTCTGTTTTCAGACATTTGACAAATGTTTCCTGGGTTCTTCAGAAACAGCAGATGCCAATCGAGTGTTTTGTGGGCAGATGACATCTGTTTACCTTTTTAGTGAAGCTCTCAATGCTGCTCAGATCTTTGCCATTTATCAGCTTGGCCTGGGATATAAGGTACCTTAGAATTGACTTTCCTAAGTTTAATTATGCCAAGGCTCTTTATGGTCGGTGTTAAGAATGTTGTGACACCTCTGTGTCCTGAAAAGATGATCTTACAGTGTAATATTTTTATTAAACTCTTCCATGTTTCTTTTGTAAGCCTATGCATGGCTTTACAAGTAAGCATTAGTTCAGTTTCTTGATTTCTTGTAAAACAGGAAGAGTGGTGCTCCTGTTTGCTTCTCAAAATTTTCATGTTGGTGGTTGGGAGAGGGAGAACACAAATGTTATCTCCATCTGGGTTCACTTTTTCATTGAGGCTGAAAACTTTAGATCAGTTGTGATGTACTTGTTTTAGAAATGTGCCTTCATAGTTGCTTGTGCTAGTGGGATTTTTTTAATGTGTGAAGTCAATGCTGAGGATTAGTTTTGTTGCAGTGATTTATTATTTGTTTTGTCATAGCCTGAGGGGCACTAATTGAAGGCTGTTATTCCCCAGCAGCTGTACAAACATACCCTAAAAAAGATGGTTCCTTTTCTATCTGCTCCTCAATTATTAGTTCCTTC
Organism: Illadopsis cleaveri; assembly: GCA_013399915.1. NCBI lineage: Eukaryota > Metazoa > Chordata > Aves > Passeriformes > Timaliidae > Illadopsis > Illadopsis cleaveri. The sequence goes on along the minus strand of VXBB01000838.1, from coordinate 465,918 downwards.
TGAGTGAACATTGCTGACAGTCCTGCTGTTTTCAGGCTGATGTGGTTCTTTTACATTACCCACCATCCTGGCAATGGCACTCCTCAGGGAACAAAAAAAATTCTGCCATTTTAAAGCTGTAAAATTGACTTTGAGTCTTAGGAGTCTTTAGGAGTCTTAGGTTCTTATGAGAACCTTTATTTATCAAATAATGCTCGATTAAAGAAGCAATATTTTAATCATTTTTTTGCAATAGTTGTTTTGATCTGTGTCTTCAATGTGCTGAATCTAAGTTTTTTCTCCTTTCCTTCCTCAACTCTGCTTCCCAATCCAGGGAACATTCAAGTTCAAGGCAGAAAGTGATCTCTTCCTCGATGAACATCACAAATTGCTGCTATATGATGGCAAACTCTCCAGTGCTATTGCTTTTATGTACAATCCAAGGGCTACAGATGCACAGCTGTGTCTAGAGTCATCCCCTAAGGATAACCCTTCTATTTTTGTTCATTCACCACATGCCCTCATGCTGCAGGTAAATCAACATTTTCATAGATTGGGAGGGTAAAAATGATTTCTGTTTGAAAATCTAAAATCCAGTTTTATAGGGATTTTGTTATGGAGTTGTGTATAGGTTGGGGTTTATTGGGTTGGCCTTGCCCCTGTTTCTTGAACTAAAGAGGATGCAAAAGAGCCCTAAGAAAAAAAATTATTCTATGAATAAATAAAAAGGCTGTGTTAGCTTTGAAAAAAATCATTCTTCCTCACTTCTGACATGTTCACTCCCCTGCAGATGTTCCCTATCTCCCATCCTTTACCCTGTTGATATGAAACCCTTTTCTTCCCTGTACTTTGAGTGCTACCTCCTGTAGATTCACCTGAGGATCTACACTGTAGATCTGTATCTGAGAGTATCTGTATCTAAAGCAGTAGGTCAAGCATACTGGGCATTTCGTGTGACTGTGGCAGTCAGTTTGTTCTTCTTGCTATTTCTTTTGATTTGGTAATAATACAGGTTTTATATTGAAGAAATTAAAAGCTCTTTTAACAAACTCTTTATCAGTTCCTGAAGGAGGTTTCAATGTTTCTTGTTTCTTCTTTGTCAGGATGTGAAAGCAGTCTTGACACACTCCATCCAAAGTGCCCTGCATTCCATTGGAGGAGTTCAGGTGCTTTTCCCTCTCTTTGCACAGTTGGACTATAGGCAATACTCCTCAGACCACATTGACACAACTGTTTGGTGAGTGCATGTACTTACAATGTCCTGGGCTTTGTTCCTTTGAAGTAAAGGAAATTACCTATTTCTTCATCAAATGGCAGAGTAGTTTGCATTGTCTTGTGCAGCAATGAATTATGTCTAACAACAAAAAGGTTACAGGCAGGACCTCAAAGTGATGTACTTGTTTGCACCAAGTGTTCTGTGAAAGCTCATAGAGAATCAAAATGTGCACGTATTTTATACTTGACAATTCTTCTTTTGTATGTAGCAAAATAATGGATAATTCTCTTGAGCTTATTCCTGTCATGGAGAGAATTCACTGGGGAAGGCTTTGAGAGAAACTCTGGGAAGGGTGAATTTTTCAGCTACATGAAGTCATTCTTTGGAACTTTCCTTTGTTTTTTTTTTTTTTTTAAACCTTCAGATTTTTTGGAAGATACCAAGTGTTGCTGCTAGGCCTTTCTTCTGGTTTGAGCTCTGTTTCAACTCCATCCAACTTCTGAACACCCAGATACAAAAGCTGGTGGAGCTCCAGTGCTCCTAACTTAAAGAGCAGCAGTAAAAGCAGAGGGATTGCTTTTTAGAATTCTGGTCTAATTTGCTTTGAATCATTGCATTTGTAGTTTCATGACTCTTTAAAGATGATCTGTATCCATGTTGTTGCTTAGAAGGAATGGTCATAGTGTTCTTTCAGCCCATCTGTTTGTGTCTGGGTGTCTCCTCAGCTGGCTCAGACTTGGGCATCTATGTTATAAGTCAGATATTTGATGCAGTTGCAAAGTGGCCCAGGAATACAGGGGTTTTCAGCTGGTTAGTCTTGATCCACAGGCACTAGTGCCTTGACAGGAATATTCCATCTGGCAGCAGCACAACAGCAAAGCTGTGTCTAGAAAAATATCTGCTCATCTGATAGCTTAAGAAGTAGAGTGGCAATTGCAACTGATCTTGCAGAAGTTTGTAATTGAAACATGAAGCAGAGAGAAGTACAAACTTAACTGTTGCTTTTTTGCAAGAATCCAGAAGGAATTTGAATTAGAAAAGGATTAGCAAAATCAAAAAGTTTTTTGAAGCAAGCTTTCAAAATTTAGTCTTGCTTTTTGCTTACAAAGTTCTGAATTAAACATTTATGTAACATGTATCTCTGGGTTGTGTGGACGGAGTGTTAATTTGGAAATACTTTGTCTTGTTGTAACCCTTTAATGTGTTTTTGTTCACAAAACCATGTTTTCCAGTTCTACTTTACTGGCATTCATCATGGAGTTGTTGAAGAACTCCATTGCTATGCAAGAACAGATGCTTTCCTGTAAAGGCTTCCTTGTGATAGGATACAGCCTAGAAAAGGTACAGTAAATCTTTCTTGATGTCTTACATGAATATTGAATTTTTTATTTGAGTGAAATACTTTTCCTAGCCTGTTGCAGGGCTCTCCTTAAGCAGATCTTCTTTTGCAGTCTTCCAAAGCCCACGTTACCAGAGCTGTGTTGGAACTTTGCCTTGCCTTCTCAAAATACCTGAGCAATTTACACAATGGGGTGCCCCTGCTGAAGCAGCTATGTGATCATGTTCTCCTGAATCCTGCAATATGGATTCATATCCCAGCACAGGTAAAATTGCTTATTCTTATCAATAAGATATCTTATGGTGTGGTAATTTGGGAGTGTTGAAACTAAGCTCTATTTGACTCCCAGGAATTAGGGGTTCTGCTTCCACAACAGAAATCATCCAGGAATTCTCTTCAGGCTCTGCTTTGCTGCATATAGTTGTCAAGTTTTGCAGACTCTCAGGGTTTTCTGTGAGTTGGGAAATGTGCAGTGTTCTGCAGTACAGTTTTGACTTTTGACCCAGACTGGGAAGGGATGGGTTTGGATGGGTTAGTTGGGAAAAACTGTAATTTTTGAAGAGGATATTATCTTGGTTGTCAGATTTTAAGTCTTGATTGAAAGTGAGTATTTTTGTTTTGGTGAATCTGTGTACTCTGACAATGAACAACTTTAATGACAATTTGCCAGCTGAAACCTTCTTACCAGCACTGTACAGTTTCAGAAATATAATTAAATTTTTCATCAGTTTGCAGAGGTTTTAAGAAACAGAGAAAATGTATTTCTTTAAGACATTTTGGTAGATGAAACCTAAGAATTCAGTAGTCTGACGTGCTGCCATTGAGGTGTGATGATTTTTGTTTTCCTGACTGGTGTTGTAGGTTCAGCTGACCCTGTACACTTACCTGTCTACCGAGTTCATTGCCACTGTTAACATTTATGGAGCGATCCGGCGCGTTGGGACAGTTCTTTTGGTCATGCACACCCTCAAGTATTATTATTGGGTGGTGAACCCTCAGGATCGCAGTGGGATAACTCCCAAGGGTATAGGTATGTACCTATAGATATTTTGATTTTTTTTCTCACAATCTGATGTTTGTTTTAAAAAAGTTTTGTGTACAGTGTTTAGAATGGAACCATCAGTTCTTCAGAAATAATTACACTTCGGTGGGGTGAGTTCCCTGGAACAGTGTGAGTGGTGTGCTTTTGTCCTTGAAAGATTTTTTTTTTTCACAACCTATAGGAAACTTTCTTTAGGAGTCTTATCATCTGCCATCAGACGCTTATGTGAACTGATACTTACAGAAGTGGTCAGAGAAATGGTAGGATGTTGGAACTGTAGAGCTGTGCCTGGGAATGTGGTGTTTCTCTGTAATTTTTGTCATTTCAGGGAGAGAAGCAGATGAGGGGAGTGAGTGCTCCCTAGATGTGTCTGACTTCCTGCCACCAACTTCTCTAAATGACCAGCCCTTCCTGTTAGAGGGCTGTAAGGATTGTTTTGTAGTATTTTGCATCCTTTCAGAAGCAAAGCATGCATGTTTTCTCTTTTCTTTTTGGTCTCTCATGGATTTACTTAGTTTTGTAAGTCATTATTGAGCCTGAGGCAAGTGGATGAGTAGGATAGTCTGAGTAATGCAGTTTAATGGCTTATTTTGACTAGGCTGTTTTATACTGAAAATAGTTGTTCTTAAATCAAATATGCCTGTGGGCCTACACTTTATAAAACCAAACTCATATGATCACTTTCATTCTCTAGATGGTTTGCTTTTCTGTGACGATTAAGATCATGAGAGCTGTGACCCTACAGGCAGATGTGAAAACTATCCCCCAAAATGTGTTTGCAACAGTTCATTTGCTTTCTGTACCAAAGCTTTTACTTGACTTTGACACTTGATTGCACCTGTTTTTATAACCTTGCCTCTCCTGGGAACTACTGAGTGTTGGAGTATTTAAAATGTTTCTATGAGAGCCTGCTCTAGGCAGAGATGGCAGAAGCCAGTACTTCTTGACTTTGAGTTAACAAATTAAGTCATGTCTTTCCAGGTACTTTGTATACATAGCTTTGTAAGATTGATTTTTGTGTATTTAGCCAGTGTATAATAATGGCATGTAGCTCTTCCTTTGAGCTATGGCAGAACTTTAAAAATTCCTGTGAACTGCAAAAATTTGAAATCTGGAAATTCTGACATAAAGTTCTCATATCACTCTTACTCCTTGCATGATATTGGTTCATAGAACTACAGGGAAATGTTAAAATCATCAGAATTTAGATGAAGCCTTAGTGGAACCTCACTGATCAGACATTCTGCTAATAAAAAGTAATAAAACACAGTGCTGTTTTGTGATCTGAAATAGAGGGTGGGAAGACTTAGAGTTGTGCTTTCTTCACCCAGAAAATGCCTTTTATTTGTCTATTTGTGAAAATGCAGTCTGTGCTAATAACAACTGTTAATTTGTATTTTACATATCTACTTTTCTTTTGTAGATGGTCCACGGCCTACTCAGAAGGAGATTTTATCTCTGCGAGCATTTTTGTTGATGTTCATTAAGCAGCTAGTGATGAAGGTAGGATAGCTTGAAACTATGGTAGGATATTTGAGTTTCCTTTCATAAAGAAATGCCTAACATGCTTTAAACATACTGAATTTTGTAACAGTAAGTAGGCAGAAAAGCTGTGTAAGATGCTGCTTTTTGTTGGGGCTCTTGCCACACACAGCAGTGCTAAAGATGCATTTTTTCACCTTTTTAAGCTGTTTGTTTCAGAAGTGGAGCTGTTATTAACTTAGAAATGTTTACCTTTGGGGAAATAAGTATTTAATTTCTTGATTTTTTTTTTTCACATGAACAGTATCAGCTGCATCATAAGTGCCTAAAGATTAAAGAGCAACATTTTATATTGTATGCTATGGGTCAGTGGAACATAGTGGGACAGAGGAGGATAAGAAAGACTCTATGAATAAGTTTCACAACTGTTTCTTGGACATTAGAGGAGTATTGGAATTCAACAGCTCTGCTGCTTATAGGCTCTTCATGACCCTCTCCCATCATAAGTTTTGGTCTCTTTTCTCCCTTCTGTGGACTGACTTTTCTTGTCTTTGAATCTACCTCTTCCACTCTTCCCGTGTTGCTAATGGGCCAGTGAGCTCTGCATGAAGCAATAACTACCAGCAAAGCTCTGCCCTTGACTTTTTAACTCTTTCTTTAAATTAGATGTGCTGCAGTTGAAGTATCAGGGACATTTTAGCCCTCAAACTCTAAAAGACTGTCATTAAATTTTTAGATTAATTCTTACTATTTTTTTTCTAAATCAAATTTCTGTCAGATTTATATCTTGGACAATTTTGGGTAGAGTTTCACCAGGTTTGTCATGGTTTTACCACAGCTGGGAACCAAGTCCCGCACAGCGACTTGCTCGTTCCTCCAGCAGTGGGATCAGGGAGAGAGTCACGAGAGCAAAAGCTTGTTGTGAGTTGAGATAAAGACAGTTTAAGAGGGAAAGCAAAAGCCACACACACAAGGAAAGCAAAACAAGCAATTGATTCCCTGCTTCCCATGGGCAGGCAGGTGTTAAGCCATTTCCAGGAGAGCAGGGCCCCATCATGAATAACAGTGACTTGGGAAGACAAACTCCATCACTCCAGACATCCTCCCTTCCTCCTCCTTCCCCTCACTTTATATCCTGACCATGATGTCATATGGTCTGGAATGTCCCTTTGGTCAGTTGGGGTCACCTGTCCCAGCTGGGTCTCTTCACACCCTCCCAGGCACCCCTACATTCCTTGCAGTGTGGAAAGCAGAAAAGGCTCTGGCTCTGTGTGAGCCCTGCTCAACAATAAAAAACCATCCCTATGTTATCAACACTGTTTCCATCACAAATCCAAACTACAGCTGTGTGCTGGCTCCTGTAAATAAATTCTACCCCAACCAAAACCAGCACAACAATAAATAGAACATCTGTCAAAAAAGGTTGACGTTGATCCTTTTAGCAAGTTTTCTATTTGTACATAGTGGTGCAAAATCTTTTTGGGAAATGAAAGACTTGCTTTAAAAAATAAAAGCCCTAGAAGTGGAGAGGTCTGCTTTTGCCTGCCCTCATCCTGTTCTTAGAAACTGTTTATTTTTATTTTATTTTCACAAAAAATACCTCAAGGCATATTGCTGGCATAGGTGCCATAAATGACTGAGATTTCTTCAAAGTTGATAGCAACTGAAGATGGGCTCCTCTAGTGGAAAATAAGAAGCAAACATATAGATAGGGGTATAGCTAAGAGGCTTGTAATTAAACTTCCAGATCTGCTTTTGAGTCCTTTATGCTACCTTAGTTTAATTCTTCTGTTAACAGGAAGCTCTCAGTTCAAATTGACTGTATCAGTTAACATGTATTACTCTACCAATTTCATATACTACATTGCTATTTATCTTGTTTTTATGCCTGTGTTGAAGTTGCCTTAAACTACTTTTATGGCATTCAGTGGATGCTTTTGAGGGCAGGGAAGAAGCTACCTTGCAACTATGAAGCTATTACAGGATCAAGTGAAAGCAAATTTGTTGTGTGGTACTTGCTTTGTGATATAAGCATTTCTTGTAGCAATGCTTGTTTTGGAAACAGCATTCTATGCTTGAAGGGTGATACTTAAAACCTATTTGTTTTTAAAGGATTATGGAATAAAAGAAGATGAATTGCAGGCTATCCTCAATTACCTGCTCACTATTCATGAGGTAATTTTTAATTTGGGGGATGTGTTTATGAAGAGTGGCATGCTAGTGCTGTTTGTGACCAACAAATGTTTGAATAATTTCAAATATAACCTCCTTTATGCCACAAGATGGCTCTGCAGAGGAAGTAGCAAACATTGTCCAATTCTTTAGAGTAGTGTGCTGATATGCCAATATTCTTGGAGTGATTTAAGCACTATGTTCAATGTTAGATTGAAGTTCATTAAGCCAGTAAGTCAAAATGGTTTCTTATGTTGTTCTACAAACCAATTTACCGAGCAGAAAAACAGATGGTGAGACTGAATTTAAAAAAAAGTCAAAACCTTGTTTTAGGCTGCCTAAGTAATATTTTTTGTTTTGTTTTTTTCCTCTCTTTTTTATTTTGCTTCTTAAATAAAGCAATAAAATTGAAAACATGCATTAAAAAAATAAAGATGTATGTTAATGGCATCTAAGAGAAGCATATAAACTTAATTGGGAGAAAATGTTGGTTACCACTGCTGCATCTGCATCTTCATATTTTAGCACCAGGAAAAGGCACTTTATGCCAGATGCAACATCAAAGACAAGGGAAATGGGGACATAAATCTTACTGATCTCATCTCTGTAAGGGTGCTTGAAATGGGTAAAATAAGGAATTAATTGAACTTTATTTCAAGCAGTATAGATTTTTTTTTTCTAGATTTTGCTTACACCTATATTTTCCTTTTATTCTCTGTGCTGATTACTACTGTTTGGTAGTACCATAGTCAAGCAATTCCACATTATGTGGAGAAGTGAAAAATAAGACTCTTGGTAACATGTAAGAGTGAGCTAAAACAGCAGAAGCTTTATATAGCCTTCAGATGAGGATGTGGTGTTTTAAATATCTTAGTAGTTTGCGTACTCAGGTGTAAAAGATCCATGAATGCTGAATCCCACAGTCTAACTGTGAATTCAGAAAAACATCAACAAAAGTAAAATTTAGCCTTCCCATATGGCTACATACTGATAGTGTCTGTAATGTCAGCTAATAATATCATCAGGTGAACAGAGTTGTTCTGGAGGATGTAAAACTGATTTTCTAATAGAGTATTAGAGTGTCTGTTCAAAATGCTCTAGAGTAAAGAATCAGAGTATTTGTTCAAAAGTGCTGGACAGTGTTTTATTTGTGGGCTCTTTTTGTTTTAAAAATAAACTTTCATTTTAATACTACAGAGTATGGGAAAAGACGGTTGTATTTTGTTATTTCTTAGGTTATTTTTAATTACAATGAACTTGGAACAAATTAATAAACTGTAGCTTAGAGTGCTTTAGACTAAAAGTATGAGAAACTTTTCTAAGCAGCTTGAATTACCTATTTCAAATATTGTCTAGGGCAGGTGGTAGTATTTTTTACTTCATGGTTTGAACATTTCTGAGTAGACACTTTTCATTAAACACCACCCGGTGCCCCAGAAAATGTGCAGCAGTTTATTTGTAGCTCCTGTGCAGGAAGGAGTTGGGAAATACACATGCAAACAGAGGAGCATGTGTGTGGAAAGAAGTAACATAGTCTAAATTTCCATTGCCTGTTAAGTCCTTACATCACAGACACTGATATATCACTTTTCACCCTAAACAATCAAGTATATTTTTCGTAATGTTTTCTCCTGCACTTGCCTTTTAGAGCTGTAGTTCTTTTGACCCTGACCAAAATGATTTGGTCCTTAGCTTATTATTAATCTCCACATACTTTTGAAATATTTTGTAGTGACTCTTTTAGGCAAACCAGTGTTCTAGTGTATGTATTGTGAATTCAGATTTGTAACTTTTATCCAACAGGATGACAATCTAATGGATGTCTTGCAGTTGCTGGTTGCTCTGATGTCAGAGCATCCTGGTTCTATGATCCCTGCATTTGATCAGAGGAATGGATTACAGTAAGTTTGGATTTTCTAAGTGTTTTGACCAGACTGTTGCTTGCAAGAATTCCCAAGAAATCTGAACGGTTCTCATCAGTGTGTGTGTTGCAATCATAAACTCCTCATCTTGGGAGATTTTTGGGTCCAGATGTTCATTTTGACAAGAGGTGCTGTTGGATTTATTATCGATGAGGTGTTTTTTTTAATGTTTCCAAGCTGTCAGTCACACTGAAACAGAGGGTGATCCATTTCAGTCTGTGCATTGATGTCTTCATCTACTGGTGCTCTGCCTTCAGCCCCCCATTCTGACAGATGTTTTAGAACTGGGAGGGGGCTGACAAACATTGATTCAGATGTCTTCTTATCCTTGTTAGTTTTCTTCCCCCTTTTTTTTTCCTGTGGGGCTTCACCAGAAAAACTTTTTATTTGTTTAAAAGTAGCTCTTTGTGCTATGCACTGTTTGCAATCTTTTTCCCAACAAACAGAAAAAAAGTGTTTAACACTATCCTGAGAGAAAAGTAGGGGAAGTAGCAAATTGTACAAGTACAATCTGCCAGAGGAGTTAAGTTATGACTCTGATTTTGTCTTGTGGTTCTCAGAGGGTGGTCACAGTTTTGAACTTTTCTAATTTAACAGGAACCTGCCTGAACATAGTGGGGGAAAAATTGGTACAGGCAAACAAATGTAAGAACAGTTCCTAGAAGGATGTGGGGAATAGTAATTCTCTCACTGTGTAAAGGCAGAGTCTCATTTCATACATTTAGTTGCACCTATTGGTTAACCCCTGTTTATACATGTATTTTTTCCAGTTGCTCTTTCTCAAGAGACTGCATTCAGGCATGCTTGTAATTGTTTTCTCTCCTTTTAGTGCTAGACTGGTCTTTATTTTTTTTTTTTACCATTTTCATCAGATTTGATTTCATTTGTATGGTAATATATTACGTATGGGAAACTAATAAAAGCTCTAAATAATAAAGTATTTGAATGTCAGGTTGGGTCTCCAATGCAGTACATTTGGTTTTATTTAACAACTAGCAGTAGGTGCTTTCTTTTTTGTTAACAAGTATATGAGCAAGTCAGCATGAATAGTGAGTCCACAGTGAGAAATCCCTTTGTTTTCCTGTCTCATTTTTTCCACTCCTTGCTCTGGTATTGTCTCCAGTCACTTAATGGATTGTTTGTATGCTTCTTGATACATCTACTTTTTGCAATTTAGGCATGATAATCTTGAAATGTGAAAATAATTTTCCAAAGCTTTATAAACATTTGGAGTTCTCTTGAAATTAAAAATGTTTAATCTAGAAAGAAAGAAAAGCAGAGAAATGGATTCTATTGCTTGAATGGCCAGTGCATCATAGGTTTGCTTATTTGTTTCCTTGTATAGTTTCTGTGGTTGCAGCCTTCTCCAGGATAAACTATTTGTTATATGTAACTGTTTTTTAATCACCCTTAGGTTTTTACCTTTAATTCTGGTATAGAAGTAATTTTTTTAATATAT
>VXBB01000838.1:370541-455246 GCA_013399915.1 Illadopsis cleaveri | reverse complement strand
TATAGTCTTACTTCAGGTGTCCTGAGAATTATTTTTTGGTATATAAAAATAAAAGTACATAACTATTGATGAGTGCTCAGTTATGTATAGATAAAGCATAAGGCCTAAGAAGTCCTTGAAATCTTTAAAACTTGCAGATCTAAAATGCCATGTTGTAACATGGAATGGTTTTGGAAAGGCTTTCCAAAATTGTTTACATGAGGTAGGCTTTTTTTCCTTCCCCCTAGTGAAGTGATCCAAATTTCTTAAAAAAATTTATCATAACTTATTTTTGGTAAAGTGTAAGTACTGTGCCTTCTGTTCCAATATGATTTTGTGGAACATTTGGAAATTAATTTTTTTTTTCAAAGAGACCTTAGTAGTCCATGTAGATAAGTTAAATCATATTTCACAGATTTAAAGATCTGTTGAATACTATGAATCACAGTCCAACTAGAATCAGATAATGATGTGGCCCTAAGCCCTTGACTGTCTAAAAAGTAAGTGATGAAAGAAATTGGATGTAACTGATAAATACATTTAGATGTCTTAAGTTTTTATGGGAGGTTTACAAGGACCAAAAAGCTGCATTTGTTGTTCTTCACATTCACAGAAGACTAATGTGTTTTCTCCACTTAGGGTTGTCTACAAGCTTTTAGCATCACAAAGTGAAGGCATCAGGGTGCAAGCTCTGAAAGTGATGGGATATTTCTTAAAGCATCTTGCTCCCAAGTAAGTACTGATTTGGGTCTTAAAACCTCCCAAGAAAGGAAGGTAGGTTGTGACACAGACATTGTGTATGTTACTTTGGGTATAAATTATTGGGTGTATATACACAGATTAGTGTGTAAAGGGGCAGAAGCTACATTGGAGGTTGATCACTAAATAGGAGCTACTCTTCTTCACTACCCCTCAGTCCATTTGTCATGAATATATTTTTGATATAGTGGAATTGCATGTTGCTGACAGCTGGTGTCCAGGCATTATCACTTCCTTATCAAGCTGATTGAATAGTTACTTGCAGTATGGCCTCCTGCTTTTTGAAATGACCCTTTTCCTGTGAAGTCAATAGCAAGAATTAGACTGGTGAGATGGAACTCCATGTTACTGAGAACTGGGTTTAACATGTCTCAAGTTAACTGTGACAATAGGTAACTGTTGAGATTGCTGTCCATGGTTGCATTTTCTGAGTGAAATGAGGGCAAAGGTGTCCTTTCCTTAGTGTTTAACAATAAATCCCCTAGGCTGTGTTTCAGCTTTTTGGGCCCATGGGTGAGTGGACCTCAGTTATGGAAGAAAGGTGGTTGCCCTCAGGGAATGATTTGTCCCTTCAGAATCTGACCACTTCCCCTTTTCCTTCACCAAAAGTGAAAGACTTAAGGAACAAACAAGAAAAATATCTTACCAGTGATTTTGTATTTCTTGAGGCACATGTTTTAAACTTTTCTTTCCCTAAACCAAATGGAATGCATGAGTTTATTTTATCTTTCTTACCATTTTAGGAGAAAAGCTGAAGTCATGCTTGGACACGGATTGTTCTCTTTGTTGGCTGAAAGGCTGATGCTTCAGACAAGCTTGTTCACCATGACCACATATAATGTCCTGTTTGAGGTACTCAGACACTGTAGTTAGGATCCAATCTTTCTAATTACTTGTAAGACATTGTTAGAAAATTGCTTACATATTTGTACTGATATGTTCCAGATGACATTAAACCTTAGTGTGATGCAGCTGAATGCTGCCTTTTTCCCCCCTCAAAGCTCACTACTTTGGATTTACCCCCTCCTTAACTTGGTTATGCTCATTATGAACAATTCTAGATAATGAGTAACCTGTATGTCTCCAGGAGATGCTTGTGTAGATGTGGAGTTTTATTATAGCAATGATCTTGCCTTAGGATAATTGCTTTGGTTAGATTCACATTCATCTTCCAGTGTATTTTAAATAACAGTATGCACTTAAGAGGGAAAAATAAAGTAGCTTATAGAGTTTTACAAACAGGATGAAATAAATTATTAAGGAAGTTAGTGGGGATTTTTTGGGATGATTTTTAGAAAGATGATGATTGTGCTGCATCCAACTATTTTTCGGTAAGCTGTCTTCCTATACATTGATACAGCATCTTCTTTCTTGCTAGATTCTGACTGAACAGATTTCCACTCAAGTAATACATAAACAACATCCTGACCCAGATTCAACGGTGAAGATACAAAATCCTCGTAAGAATGATACACATTTCTGAGTGCTACCTTAAGAAAAGTCTGCTTTAAAAGAGCCCCACCAATGAAGAACTTTATTCATTACATCTACCAGTCTTCTAATCTGAGTTTTACATTTTTTTCCACTCTAAAAGACAGATAACTTGTATTTAGTTGGAGTTATGTACAAAGTATGTCTCTATAGCTCTTTGAAAGACATTTTATGTGTCTGTAGTTCATAACTCACCTTTTTTGGCGGTGCAGTCACGTTATGAAGTGGCTTTTCAAGACTTGTATGCACAGGATACTTTGATTTAATACATGTTAAGGTTCCAGCAAAATTCTGAATGCATTATTTAGTGATGTCAGACTAAATTACCTGAGATATGGAAACACCCTTCTTCTTAAACTACATTCAGTATGACAATGCTAGACGGAAAATAGGAGAAATGTATCTGCTCGCTGTTTTAGTTAGCTTACTTTATTGGAAATATCTTGATATGAAAATTCAGATGTCTTTTGAACTAAGAGAAAATACTGATCTCCTTTCCTGAATTATATACATTATTAATGTGCTCTGTACATAATACAATGGACTTATGATAGCTTTGTGAGTTAACTTTTTTCTGGAGAAGTAACAGATTTTTCACTTCTGTATCTGCTTTGTCATTAAATGTAGGTCACAGTTGTAGGTGTACTTCAGGTGGAAAGTGGGGGAAGAGAAAAGAAAGCAAAGCAGATAGGGAGGAAAGAAATCTAGTTTCATTATGCCATTTTCCTTCTGGTAAATCTGTGTGAAGCAGGAGATGTGAGCCTGTTTTGCTTTGCTATTGTTTTCTCGTAAGGTTTTTGAAGTTGACAGTCACTGCTGTGGTCAGGATAGACTGTATGGGGACTGAGTTGATTCTGAAATTATGTAGGTCTGGTAGGAAGAGTGTGTTCTAGAGGACCTTTTTTAGATCATTACTATTGTCAAATAAGGAATTTCTTTAAAGAAGTTGTACAAGATGAGCTGCAACTATCACAGTGACTGCATTCAAATTACACCCTAATTCATTTACAGAGTTGACTTCTTTTGAAGTAACAGGAGAAGTCACTGCCCCACTGCTTCAAAAGTGTGATTTACTCTCAACTTTGACGTCCTAAAAATACAGAAAACATTGTGATCATAAGAGAGAAAATTTTATATTAGGAAGGTTTTTTTACAGCAGAAACTGTTAAGTTTAATTTGAAGTTGGTCACATTCTTTGAAAATTCAGTATTATTAAGGCAGAGCAAAATCGCATAAAGTAGAACATTTATCTTGTACCTTGGTTTTCTAAAGGATGCTTTTTTATGTGACCCTCATGTAAAAATGGTTCTGACAGGTTCTGATAGCTTATCAATTGTCTTGCAGTAATATTTGTGTTGCTTAAACATGGTAATTCAATGAATTCTATTTTCTTTAGAGGCCTGCAAATCCCCCTGATGGGTGACTAGAGCTGAAAAGTATTGGAAGAAGGGATTTGTTTTACTTGAACCTTCTTCTCTAATAGAGATGTACTTTTTCTCAGTATAAAACTTTTTTATGTGGTGTCACTTTCCTTGTACAAACACTGTTGAAAGAGACCTTGTGTTTTGTGCTGTGCTCGGTCCTAATATTTTGTTACTCGTGAACTGTTTTACAGAGATTTTGAAGGTTATTGCAATCCTGATCCGTAATTCTCCACAGTGTCCAGAAACTCTGGAGGTCCGGCGAGCCTTTCTCTCTGATATGATTAAACTGTTTAATAACAGCAGAGAAAACAGGAGGTAAGGTGGCTTGCTCTATGCACAAGTATATAAAATAAATAACAAGGTCTCCTAGTAAATTAAACTCATGAGGGCTGATACAGCTTCATTGCTGTTTCAGCACATTCTGTGCTCTAGCAAAGTATTCAGTATGAAAAATTAGAGAAGCTTGCATGTAGCAATTTTTTAAAGCATGTTGGATTCTTGATTTAGTTGTATATATTTCTAAGATATATTTTAAAATATGCTTCAATAGCATGTGTGTGTTTTGCAGGAGTTTGTTGCAGTGCTCTGTCTGGCAGGAGTGGATGCTTTCCCTTTGTTGTTTTAATCCAAAGACTTCTGAGGAGCAGAAGATAACTGAGATGGTGTACACCATATTTCGGATTTTGCTGTACCATGCAATAAAATATGAGTGGGGTGGCTGGCGTGTGTGGGTGGATACACTGTCAATCACACATTCAAAGGTGAGATGAATCAAATTTCAGGAGCATTTCTGAAAAATTTTGGTGCTGGTCTTGCTTTTTTGTGACAGCAGGAACACAAGGTGGCGCACCATAGCTATTCATCAACAAAAATACCTTCAGTAACATCAAAAGGCTGTAAAACAAATGAGTAAAAAGCAAAGAAATCCAAGTTAAGGCAGATGCTTCAGCTGTTAAACTGTCATGGAAAATGGGGTGAGAGTGCAAATCCTTGCAGTATGAATGAGACTATTACCCTTTGTTATTGTTCTGTCTGAATTTTGTTGCTGTTACAACCAGAGTTACATCATAAAAGTTATTAATGGTTCTCTGAATAAGGCACAGTAGTACAAAAGGTATTTTATACTGCCTTATTCTGAACAAAAGAGTGAGGCCAGTGTGGGCCTCAATTATTCTGGTTGTCAGAATATTTACTTATAATGAAATAAATTTTAAATTACGTATTTCTAAATGCGTACAACTTAGCGGTGTGAAAAAGACATCTGTGAATCCAAAAGATCACTTTATGATACTAAGGAATTGTTGGCATTTCTAAGGTCTTGGATTTTGAATGAATTTTTGTCTTAAAAAAGGTCAGTCTCTGCAGACAGCAAGAACCTTGTTGTTTTGCAGCTCTATTTATTGCATTGAGAGGTTTGATAGTGGATTCTTGGGCTATGGGGAGACAACTGTAGAAATCTATGTAATAAAAATGAGTGAAATAACTTCATTAAACACTCACTTCCCTAAGTGAGATTTCAGTGCAAAGCACCCAGGGCCACATTTTAACCCTTACAGAGATCACATTTTAGGTGTTGGACCATTCTTAATTCTTTTTCTTTGGCTTTGCAGTCTTCAAAAACCAGTTTCCTCTTTTTGCCCCAAGATGCAGAGGGCATGGGTGAATTGTGCAATGATGAGGTGTAACCAGATTAAAGATCTCTAATGTGCTTTTATATAAAACTGGCATAATTTAGCATGGGTGTGATTGCTGGGAATCGCTGGGAATTGTCCCTGGGGAAAGATGGAGGGTGAATAAAGGAAAACCATCTTTCTAACTCTTACTCAGGGCTTTGGTGTCTTGAAATTAGAAATTAGCTAGCACATTGTCTTATAATCTGTAGTTCTATTCCAAGACTCCTTTTTTAAGATAATGTAATGTCAGAAATGTTGTTTAAACAGCATCTATGTCAGAAAGGTTATATGGATTTTTGGCCGTTCTCTTCAGTGACTTAATGTGGCTCGTCAATGAACTAGAGTTCCTGGAGAAAAAACCCAAGGTTTTATTGTGATGCCATGGCCAAATGTCAAGATCAAAACCCTGCAGTTTTAGAAAAGACAAAAAAATAGATATAAATAATATTGGTCTGGTTTATTAGTTTGTATTTTAAAGGCTGTGTGTTTTTGCAAAAGGCCATAGTGAATGGGAAGATGACCTACTTCTATCTGTGTTTCTCATTTTTGGTTCTTGGCATACTGAGACAGGGAGATGTCCTTGGTTGTAGGTGTAACTCCCTGTAAGTTTTCCCAAGTCTAACTTTGTTGACTTTCTGATCAATATAAAATATCTGTCTGTTCTTCGGGCCCATTTCAGAATAGGTTGAATGATGGCAAGTTTGGAAGTGTGTGAGTGTGGGCAGAGTGTGATGCTGGAACATTGAAGGCCTCATAAAGGAATTCAGTTTGTTTGGACATCAGTACTAATACTAGTTCCAGAAGCCAAAATGAGAATGTTTAAACAGCAAAAGGAGCCACAAACTAACTTGATAATATTGATATGAATGATGATGCCATTATCAAGATTTTTAAATTTCACCTTTATTATGCAGTTTCCATTTGAACTTTTTTTGTAAGTCATACATACAATTCATGCAACTGGCCAAATAAAACTAGATGATACTTCAGAGCTGCCTATTAATTATGTAAACATAAATCAGGATAAATCACAGAAAAGCTCTTGAAAAATGTCCTTATAAACAGATAATTATAATGATTTTTTAATCTGTTAATTTTACTTATTTTAAATAGTCTTGTATCCTGTTATACCACTATTGAGATTCATAGAGATTCACACATAACCTGGTGTAGGCATAATTCAGTGGGCAAATTGTTTGATGCTAAGTGCATCTCAGATGTTTTTGATTTCTAGCATGCTTTCAAAGTAATGTGGGAATTATGGGAACAAAAATATTTCCTTAGCATTGCTAAGAGAATAACCAATTTGGGTTTTTCCTATTTCATCTCTAATTGTATTGGGTTACTGCTTATTTTTCCTTTTTACAACCCTCTGTGCTGTTCGTGCCACTAATTTATAACACCATTCTATGATAAAGAACTAGTACATAAAGGACCAGTGTTACAGAATTGGATAGGTTTTGCAGAGCTACACATCAAGATACATGCAGCTGCTATAAAAAGCCAAAGAAACTCAATTGCAATTTTATTGTCCAGTTTGATAGATTTCCTGCCACCTTTGTAGCAGGGAAGCTGTTTGTCACTGTAACCCTCTCCTCCAACAGCTGCACAGTGTTTTATAAGCAGCAGTGGCTTTTCCAGCATAATTGCACTGCATTGGCTTCCTTGCAGTCAGAATTTAGAAGGTGTGTAGGTGTGTGCAACCTTTTAAAAGCCAAATTTCATAGTATTACTCACGTATTTTGTTAATTTCCATATTATTTTTTGATGCTTTCCAGATATTCAACCATCGTATACAAAGGGCGTTTAATCTGTTGCTTCTAGTTCAATGAAAATATTATTGGCAAAATTAAATCACAACTCCAGTTTGTTCTGACTGGCCGGTGTTGAAATTATGAAAGCATCCAAGAACTTCTGTTTTTTAAACATTGAAACCATGCTAGCTAGGCCTTAGATTTTATCTGTCTAGTCCTGTTACTTTTTACAAAGGACCAATGATTTGGAGGTTAATAATAGGAAACAAGTAAAGAATGCTGGACAACTTCCCTTTTTAACCTTTCAGCTTCCTCAAGTTTTGAAAGAATAAAATTATTTACACAGTATAATACACTCCTAAATTATCTGAATGTTTTAAACTACTGTAAAGACTAACATCTGCTTATTTCAGGCCCTTAAATATATTTTACTACCTAAAAGTTGATTCATGTTACCTTTCTGTGAAAGAAAATACATTCAGGTGGGGAATGATTTTTAGTTTTTAGTAGCTCAAGAAATTTTCAGTAAGACTCAGAGGTATTAATAAGTGTAAGCTGCAGTTCTGTTGCTGTTTAAGTGGAAAAAATTTATTCACTGACCTGAATGAGAAGTATGATTTTAAAATGTTAATAGTGGGACCTTACAGTACAGTGTATTTCTAACTAATTGCCAGTTTTCAGTCTAAAGTACAGTAGTAATAAATATTTTAAGTGTTAAGTAAATTTGTATATTCTTTTGTGCCCTGCTTGTTTAATTTGAGGGGGTGGAAAAAAACTCCAGAGCATTTATATGTGCTATGTTTGGCAGGGTTTCATCACTGTCTGATGAGGGAAAACTGGAAAAAGCTGTAGAGATTGGGTGGTGGAGGAGTTAATATATGGTAGCAATTAAGCTAATTTGCAGAGAAGTGAACGTGGCTCAGTAGTTTTAGAAGGTAAGAGGCAATGGAAATCTGAAGTCCAAATCCTGTTGGCATCCAGGATTTGCTAAGGATGGTTTTGTCTGTTTTTTATCCCTGCCATGAGGGCAGGAGGATCTCCCACAGCAGATACCTTCAGCTGCTGGCAATTTTGAAGGCTTCAGGTATTCTTCAGTCCTCTGAAAAGTGTGTCTGCATTGCCCTCAGGGGAAGCAGAGGTACCTGGCGCAGAGGGTCACTTTTGCTTTTCACTTGTGCCATGCCCAGTATGTCAATGAAGCAAAGCTGGAAGCACCCTTGAAATTATTCAATATTATGTTCACTCTAGTGGTGTAGGTAGTTATTTTTAATAAATGTTGCTTATTCTACATAGAAATCATTCTCAGCTTGTCACTTGAGGTATGGAGAGCAGAAGGAGCTAGGACACTGGAATGTGCAGCCTCCTTTGGAGCTGTGCACCCCTCAAGATGTGTTGTGATGATGCAGTCCCTTACGTTTATGAGGTGCTTCCTTGTAGCTGTGGGTGTGTGGGAAGGCTTTTCTAACCAATGGCCCCAGGGAGAAGCAAGTATTTTCATTGTTCAGCAGGCAGGGATGTATACCAGTGATGGGCTCTTAGACATGCAGCATGTGTGGTTAATGGGGGGCTCCTCCATCTCATTATTGACTTGGTGTGAGAGAGTGCAGTGAATAAAGCTGCAGGATGCTAACATTTGACTAATCCAAACTGGAGGTAGAATAGAAGGGAGCAAGATAAACTGGAAATTTATAAAGCAGGCAAAAACCTTTATAAAGCTGCAGAGAAGCCTTTAAAGAAGAGTGTAATAGAGATTTGCTACTAAGTACCAGAGCTTTCAAAAAGAAGAATTATGGAAACATTTGCAGCGGAGAGAGCTAGTGCATAAAGAGGCAGGTAGCTCTGAAATAGTCTTCCTAGCAAAGAAGACTTGAGGAGAGAGATGGTTCACATCTGTATGATTTGGTATAAAAAATCGTTGGAAGATGGGACCTGTGTCTGCAGCCTCAAGAATTGTTAGTGGTTTTCTTTGCTGTTGCTGCAATTTGAAGTTATCCTCCTCCATAACTGCAGCTACCTCTGTTCATGTTGTGGGGCCTGAATTAGGTCTCCTGGCTGTTATTTAAAATGATGGATGTGGAGTCTTTGCTGTAGGGCTGCCAACAATGTATGGAGATACTGGAAAAGGATGGCAGAAGTGAGCAGTGCGTAAGACCTGTCTCTGGGCATTGCAGCAATGGGGTGATAAATGCTGAATTTAGTTACAGAATATTTTATTAATAGCTGAATATCAAATGTGTACAAGATAGGGTTTGACAGTCTCTTGAACTATAGGAATGATGGCAGGGATTGAGATGATGAGAAAATACATACCTTGAGATGATTGTGTGTGCTCACGTCTTGCAATTTAAACTCATTAAAAGCAGTAATTTCAATAGTGAAAATGAGCTAATACATGTTCAGTATGCAGTTTGAACTTAATGTTGTAAGATGATGTAGCAGTAAGTCAAGCTCTACCTTGATTTGATTTGAAGTAAAATGATGCAGACATACATAAAATTCTCCCTCAGATAAGCAGACTTTTATGAATTATATTGACTAGTACTTGCTTTCGTATTCTAGAATTTTTTTTTTCTCAAGATGAGTGAAAAAAAGGCAGAACTATGGCTACCTAGGTGAAAATGCGAGATACAGGAACATGAAACCATCTTGGAACAGTGATTTTCCCCCACCTTGTACATCATTGAATGTGTTTCTGGTGGAAGTTTAGACTTCTTGAAACCTCTCCTATATAGTGTCCTGCAAAGTGTATTTTAGCTTGCTTTTCTTAGCTTTCTTCTGTGAACCACTCAGAAACAGCCCAGGGATTCCTCAAGTCAGTGGGTTAGACTGTAACTCAGTGTGTGGTGCACACAGTACCTTTGTGTCTTTTCCTGGGCTGAGTTGAAAATTAGTTTTGATTT
Source organism: Illadopsis cleaveri (assembly GCA_013399915.1). NCBI lineage: Eukaryota > Metazoa > Chordata > Aves > Passeriformes > Timaliidae > Illadopsis > Illadopsis cleaveri. The sequence continues at coordinate 445,266 of VXBB01000838.1, read as the reverse complement.
CTCTGATAGTGGTGTCTCCTGTCTAAACAGGCCTGTTTGTGTTTGGAGATTGGATTACACTTTTGAAACAGTTAGTGTTAGTAGAGGAGAAGTGGAAAAAGCAGGTCAATATAATCCCAGTTAAGATTTAAAAAGTTGTGATGCTTTTTGGAATTATGAAGAGTTTATTCATTTATTATGAAGAGTTTATTTAAACCAGCACAGGAGCTGGTTTGCACTGAGCAAAATCTATAAGGAAACAGCAATATATATAATTGTCTGACCTGTCTGGCAAGATACTCCCTTCCTCTCTCTACTCTATGAAATTGCCCACCTGAAAATGGAAAAATAGGCCAAAATCCTAATGTATAGTTAAAATATTTTCTCTGTGTTCTTTAATGCAAATGTCAATCATCTTACCCTTTCTCATTGCTGTATGCTAATTTTTCTCCTTGGCAATTAGTAAATGTTGGATGTCAAATTAAGTTAAAATTAATGGCAGAGGCAAATGTTGCAGTTATTAGCTCACAAGTATCTTCAACTGGTAGTGTGTAGAGATGCATTCCAAGCATTGCAGACAGCTATGGATTAACCATCAAATGATGGTGAAGATTAATGATTGGCCTTTTAGCTCGCTAATTTAGAACAATTTCTGGTAATTAATTTTGTATTATCAGCTTTACAGTTGCAAATGCCTTAAGGAAAGTAAAAGATCACTTACGTACATTTAAGGTTCTTCAAGGTAGCAGTTGTGTAAATTGTTGTGTACTTGCAGATCCTAATGTTTAATCTTTAATACCTTTATGTACTCTGTGAACTTCCTTTTACTAATCATAATTTCTACTTCATTTTGCATTTTTGTTGGTACTGATTTTGTTAACCTTAGGTATTTTGTTTTGTATGTGTAGTTTGGCTTTGTGTACTTGTGTGCTTCATAAATACCACATGGTGCAATAGAAGTTGTGGGGGAAGGATTGTCTAGTGCCTCCACTGTAATACCACAATTTCTTGGTTTCCTGTCAAACCAAGTTACATATTGATACAGTGATCAAAAATGTTTATACAGCCTTGTTGAAAATTTGAATTTTTCAAAGCAGAGTTTCTGAAATTTGCATCTTTTTTGTTATGTGAGAAACCCCTGAACTCAAAATGGATGTTAGAAAAATATTGTTTTGTGTGGTCTCTCTATTTCTGTGCCTTGGTATTTTAATTTGAGTTTTATTTAAAAGACAGTGTTTCATTGTACAGTTCATTGTAACATGTTGATGTTTAGGGTCAAAGTAGAAATTGCTATCCTCATTGAGTGGATTTTGGGGTTTTTTGGGAGTGATGTTTTCCTTTAGTTCTGTACTGGCTGATTTTCTTCACCAAAAATATTTCTCTTCTTACAATTTCTTGCATTGTTCTGAAATCAGTGTAGATTCTCATCAGATTTTGCTTGGATTTATTTACCCATAAGTTTACATTGCCCATCTGTGAAGACAGGCTGTCAGTATTGACCTTCTTGCTGGTCTTCGTTTCTATTTAAGTGGCAATGAAAAATCCTACAGTGTGCAGTTTAGTTTTCAGTATTGCTCTATATTGTCTTCCAAAGCGTTGTCTGTTCCAGGTTTCAGATGAAACTGGTTGTGAAATGGTGTTGCATCCCTGTACCATACATTGTGTTTTTAAATGTTGACCATACCTGGTTGGAAATGTGGAGGGCAGAGGCAGCCTTGACTGCTGTGGCCATGAGAATGGTGGAGTTCAGGATTCTGAGGGGAGGCAGGAGAGTAAAAGCAAGCTCACAGTCCTGACTTATGGAGAACAGATTTTGACTTTTATTCAAGCAAGGTTGATTTAAGGCTGTGAACCAGGTGATCAGTTTGGCTGGTAAGGAAAAAATCTGAAGCTGCAATAGGTTTTTGTTAAGGGGATTGGGCTTGGTAGCAGTGTAGAAAAAAGCATTATAGTGAAAGAGTAGGTCTCAGGTTGTGCCAACTGAGATACAACTGACTGCCCCTTTGCCCAAAAGTAGTTGCCGGCCCTACAGACTGTGTTCATGGAAAGTGGGAAGCCATAAACTTGGTAGCTTTTACTTCTACATATGATTTTAATGAGGTGTACACTGGAATGATGTGTGAAAATACAGATGTTCACACTGTTAAATTTTGTGGGGCAGTGTGCTTTCTGTGAAATACATATATGTTTTGCTGAAATCAAACAATGATGTTTTCATTTGTTAAATGTCTCTTCAGTGCTTGCTGGAACAAGTTTTTTAGTAGTTTTGGAAATGGAGGAAGCAACAGGGTGAGAGAGAAACTAGCTGGAGATAAGTTCAAGTTGTTAAGATTTCTTCTTCAGAAAAGTAGTGATTAGACCTAAAGTAGCAACTTTGCATCATCATGTTTTGGAAAACAAGTGAAAAGTGCAAGTCACAGTTTATTAGCATGATCTGTTTTGTGTTGCCTTTGACATTCTGATTGTGGTGCAATTCAGGAAGTATTTCTAAAGTAATAATGCCCCCCACATGCTCTTTTTAGCAAAACCCTAGAATCAAATAAATTATGGATCCATTTTTTACAGATGGATGAATTTTCAATCATTTGTAATCATTCACACTTCTTTTTTTGTACATAACTGAATGAAAACTTGAAGACTCTTTTTTTAAAAAAAAAAACAAACAAAAAAACCCCACAAACAAGTGGAGTGAGATATCCCAGTTCTGTTTATAGACACTAAAGTTTCAACTAAATCAACTTGAGTTAATAATGTGCTTCAGGTCATGTTAAAATAGAGCATTGCTTTTGCAGTGCTTTAATGTACTAGATTGATGGAGAAAATGGTGTGTTAAAAAGCGAATATTGACATCAGAACCTGCCAAAATACTTTTTGTCTTTATTCTTTCTTTGCTTATATTTGATTTGTTAACTGTAATTTCTAGTATCTTTTTAATCTGAAAAAGTGTTTTTTGACTTCTCTGTGTCACCTTAAGGGAAAATATTCCTACTGACTAATCATCAATTTGAATACTATGTACACAGAATTTTTAGATGAGATCCAAAAAAACGAGCTGAGTATGTAAGGGAATAAGGAAATGTGTATTTGTGTATTTAGTGGAATGCACTGCTGTGCTTTGCCTATGGAAAATATTTGATACAGAAAATGATTTTAAAAAACCCTCAGGTGGAGCTTATGTTGGGAAAATTTTGAGAACTGAGCTTACAAATAAATAAACACTTGTGTTATGGAATATAAATCTAAATCCTAAATAGAAAGGTATGGATAAACTAAATTGAATAACAGTGTAATAAAAACTCAAGTTAGTCTAGTGATATTTTATTTTTTTAAAATACAGCTATTTATTTGGGCAAATGAGTTTTATTAGTGTGTATATAAAGATTTTTTCTTTTTGGATTTTTTTTTAATATCTAAAAACAACAATAATATTTTCAGCTTAGGAATAGAGAAGTCTTTTCACTTTAATCAGTTTGTGTAGCTTTTCTCAGGCTGAGAGGGGGTGAATAGCACTCACCAGAGGAAATGTCCTCAGGAGAATTTTGAGTATCATTTGGGGATCCACAGGATTTTGGCTTTGTTAGGTCCTTCTCTCTGCTCTGACTTTGTGAGATTGTACCTTTTAGTGTAAAATTTTCAAAAATTTATGAATCTTTGTGGATTTTTGAGCATACTAAAGGAGCTAAAAAGATGTGAAAGCTCTGCTACTTGTCACAGCCATCACCTTCACAAAAATCCTGAGGTTTTCAAATCTAGTAATTCTGTGGATGTTATGCTTAGGATGTCTTTTCATCAGTCTAGTTAGGGTTTTTTTTGATAGTGGCTTTACTTTTTTTACTTCCTTCTAGCCAGGAATACCAGGTACATGTAAGAAAAACTTGATGTCAGTTGAAGGGATATCTCATGTCCAGTTTTTTTAATGAAAAGGAATATCCAATATAAATTTGTCATTTGGGCATTGATTTTGATTTTCTTTTTTTCTTTTTTTTCTCCAAGAAAAGAGTCATTAACCTATAGTTTTTGATGTCCTTTGAACTCTGTTCTTTTAGGTAACTTTTGAAATGCACAAAGATAGTCTTTCCCAAATGTACAAGGAGTACCAAGGGAAAGGAGGTGAAGGGAGTGGAGTAACTTCTTCAACTCCAATTAGAACAATCTCTGGGATTAGCAAGGAAGCTGAAACCAAGGGAAAACAACAATCTTTGGAGTTAAAAGAAAATGCTGCTGCTCCTTCCTGCATTATTGGTGGTGATACAGAGTGCAGAACTGAAAAAAAAGAGAAAGAAAACTCATCAGATGGTGGCCAACAAACTCATTCAGTGTCTAATCATGAGGAGGAATTAGAGGGGGAGGATATGGGTGCTACACAGGATTTAAAAGCAGTGCCTTGTGTGGAATTTTCTTCAGAACCTGAAACAGTGAAGCCCAGTGTCTCAGAAATCAGTAGTGGAATAGCTGAAGCAATTGAAGATTCTGGCAAAGCTGATGAGCTTGTGGAAGAAACAGTTGCTGTCACTGCTGCTTCTTTAGCCATGCAAACTCCTGTGGAAGGAGAAAGTCCCACAAGTCCAGAAGGATTGGAAAAATCAGCAGTAGAGGTGGAGGACGAAGATGACTTTGTTGATTTGAAAGATGAAAGTAGTTTGCCTTTACCTTCAGAAGAGCTTGCAGAAAGGAACAAGGAATGTGGCTCTAATGCAAGCGAAGTGACAAAGCAGGAGGAAACAACAGAAAAGCAACCTGAAACAAGGCTTTTGAAATCTGAGGGTACTGAAGCTGTGGAGGAGAAGAAACAAGAACTGACTTTGCCAGAGACGGTGAGTTCTGCAGTTCCAGAAGTAATAACTCAGCCGGATTCAGCAGGAAAAAAGAAGCTGAAGGAAGGAAACGTAGTTACTAGTGAAACCAAAACAGCTGTAGACAATGCAAATGCACAGGTGGCAGAGCCTACTGGAGCCTCTGACAAAAGAATTGCCAAGCTTGATGTTTCCAGTGTTGCATCAGATACAGAAAGGCTGGAGCTGAAAGCTAACACACGTCTAGAAACACCTCTGCCCCCTAGATCCATGCCTGAGGTAAGTTCTACCTGTCTTTCATCCATCTAGCTTAAAAATGAATTTTTAAATGAATTTTTTGAGGAAGCATACCTAAACATTCTGAGGATCATAATGTGTGTGATTTTTGTGAGTTATCTATAAAATACTTTTAACCCTGGGTAAAAATAGCCATTATTCTTATTAATTTGTTTACTGAGAAGTCTCGAAGGTTTTTGTACATCTATATAGGAATGCTGATATAAACTGAGTATTTGGGTAGATGGCAACTTCATGTCAGTTGTTTTAAACTATAAAAATTGATAGGTTTGTCAATACATCACGGTGTCCTACCTTTTTTGTACAAGTATGAATTAAGACTGGGCTTCTGTTGTGTGCTTCAGTGCTCCAGCCCTCTAGTCTTTAGTTTCTAATCCAGCTTTTAATGGCTAAATAGTCATGTCTCTGAGTACTTCCCTTCTGCAGAAACACCTCCTAGTGGATGCTCTTCAATCTGCACCATTCTTCCTTAAAGGAGGAAAACCATTGTCTACAGCAACATATTTTCCCCCCCTGGTAAGGTTGGGTGGCTGCTTGTGAGTACCTAGACTGGCAGGTGTGGTAGTGCAGCTGTAGCCTAGTTTGTAGTTTTGGTATATCCATTAAATAGCATTTGTGTAATAGTTTTAGCTTTATTTGGAATCGTGTACACAGTCTGGACTTGTTGGATATCTAAAATCTCAATCTATTAAATGTATTCCAGTGTGTACCATGGGAACTGCTAACCAGAATGTGGGTTTTGTGTTTTGTTTTCTTTTTTGTCTGCCAACTGTGCATTCAGCCCTCGAGGCAGCAGGTTTCCTCAGGACAGGAGCTGGCTGCTCCGTTGGATGGGCAGAGGAGGGACGCGCGGTCGGCTGTGTTCCGTATTCCCGAGTTCAGGTGGTCACTGATGCACCAGCGCCTGCTCACAGACCTGCTCTTCTCCATAGAAACAGACATTCAGATGTGGAGAAGGTACATCCTGTGCTTTGTGTGGAATGATCTACACTGCGTTCAGTTGTTAGGGGCTCAGTGACTTAGACTCGTGGACATCTGATGTTTTACTCATTGTTCAATAGCCTGACTTATTTTGTGACCTACTCCAAATTATTCTCAGTTTTTTGGTTTTTTTTAAGACTCTTTACAGGCATAAATGTGTATTGGTTCAGGGCCTGCATGCAGATTTGGACTGAAATCCTGGCTATATATAAGTCAGTGGCAGTCTAGCTGTTGATTTTTATTCAACCAAGATTTAAATTTTCCTAATGTATTTAAGGGCCTGTGTCTTCTATTATCGAAATGTGGATAAGAAAGATAATATATCCAGAATAGTATTTCTTGCTTCTGCATTTGCACTCACAGAGTTGCTGCTTTGATAGGGTTTTGTGAACCCAGAGATGTTAATTTGAAGATTGACTTCTAACAGGGATCTGGAACATAATCATGAAGATCTTTGAAAACAACAGTAATTCAGTGATTTAATTTTAAAGTTTGATAACTGAAACAAGAGGAGTGTCCATTGTTAACTTGTAGTAATGATTGTCAAATGTAAATTGAATAGTACTATATAGTTGTACTGACCTGATAAGAAGGAATGTCAGGATGAAGACATAGAGTAGTTAAATGATTCAAACACTTTAAACTGAGGTGAATTTTTGTCTGACTATAATTTTTAGTGTATGTTTAAGTTAGCCTATCTGGACATGATCAGATATATCTAAAATATATTTCTATTTTAGCCTATGTTTTGGAAAGTTTTTGTCTAAGTTTTTGTGCTTTGTTGATTTTTAATTTCTCTGAGAAATCCTTAGTATTTTCTTTAGTTTTCCAATGATTTAAGTTCAAAATCTAGTTCACTGTTCCAGGAGACTTTATTGTTTCCTGATACTGTGACTTTTACTAGCAAGCAGTCATAGACCAGCCTATAATGTATCCTTTTACAAATGAGGATTAGCAGTCATCTCCATGTTTTTAGCAACCTATCATCTTGAGCAATTTATGAACAGAAAGGAATTGTAGTTTTAGGTGTAGATTGAGATACATCAGTTGACCCTTGCAGTCATGTGTTATTTGCTGCCTCACTGCTAAGTTTTGCAAAAACAGAAATGTGTTAAAATACCCTCAAAATAAAGCTCTATTCTGACCATCTTTTTTTTTTTTTAATTAAATTTTTGGACAGCCATTCTACAAAAACTGTGATGGACTTTGTGAATAGCAGTGACAATGTGGTGTTTGTGCACAACACAATCCACCTCATCTCTCAAGTGATGGACAACATGATCATGGCCTGTGGTGGTATCTTGCCATTGCTTTCTGCTGCCACATCTGCTACTGTAAGAAATGCCAGTTTTATTTGAAAATTCCTCACTTGTGGGAGGAAGCTTTTCTTTATGGAGTGTATTAATTATTGTATCTGTCCTTTTGGGAAATGGGAAACGCATGTGGGGTGTTTCCACAGGCATCTCTTTCCTCCCTTTGCTGCCTCCACGCTTTGCCTAAGATAAATTGGCTGCTTGCCTCCTTTGCCTGAAGACATAGAAAAAAGTTACCTGCCTCTGTTGCCCCACAGTGGTCTGGAATGGGATTAAATCCCCACTACTAATGATTGTTCCTAGAATATGATCAATTATTGCTTATGAATGTGACTGATAGTGGACTTCTAGCACACATTTTTCTTCATTTAGCATGCAGGAATATTATCTTGGTGAAGAAGTAAATGTTGCTTTCAATTTTTCTCTGTGTAGCATGAATTGGAGAATATTGAGCCAACTCAAGGACTTTCAGTAGAAGCATCTTTAACATTTCTCCAGAGATTAATCAACCTTGTGGATGTGCTAATTTTTGCAAGCTCTCTGGGTTTCACTGAAATTGAGTCTGAGAAAAATATGTCATCTGGAGGAATTCTGCGACAATGTCTTCGTCTGGGTAAGCAAAATATGACCACTTAATGAGCATAGGAGCTTGCAGTTACTAAATAGTTAGCAGCTGTTAGCTTTATTTTTTTATCCCTGTCCATTGTTTTGTTGGATCAAGATTAAATGTAGTCAAACATTAAGGTCTTTTACAGTTTTACTGTATTCTGCAATGCATATATATATATATTCCTCTCTAAAAGTTTAAATAATATAAATTAAGTTTGATAGCCTGTTTTCATTTTATCCATGAGGATATTTCTTTTGCCAAAGCTCCCCAAATAATCAAGGCTGAGAATATAACAGCGTTAAGAAAAGTAATCTTGTACTATATGAAAAAATGAACCTTTGCAATACTTAGATAACAGATTTTACACATGAAGGTCAGTATATGAAGGTATGGGGAAAACTAGAAGTGTAAACTTCTGAAAGGTTCAAATTGGGCAGTAATTGTATCCAATTATTACAGTATGTTTACTTCAAATTGGATGGAAAGAAAATGGTCAGTTACCTAAAAAAATAACAAGTATTCTGAAAATGAGAGCATATGAGACCATAGCAGGGTCCAGGTAGTTCACACAGGAGGAGAGAATTCATGCTTAGTTGCATGCTGTAAGATTTTTCGTAATGAAAAGTTTAATTTGCATGAGTGCCAGAGCAGCTCAGAGCCTCAACAGTAACTGGCCTTCCTCTCCCTTTCTAGGCAATTAAAACTTTGTGCAGGTAGAACAAGATTTATGGGATGCAAACAGGTGTAGAGGTGGGGTAGTTCTTTTTTCCTTTGAAAATAAATATTAGAAGATGAAACAGGGCACAAATATGCAGCTAAAAAAAAAAAAAGTCATGTAACTTCAGAACATTTAATCCAAGACTAAGAGAGTATTGTGAAGCAAACGTTGTCATTTGTTTCACTGGTGTATCACTTGTCTTCTCCCTTGCAAGTTTGTGAAATTTAGCTGTCTTCACCCTACCTACCCCGTGGTTGTATGCATGGTAAAGTTGCAGTGAGGGATGCTCACTTACTCACTTCAAAGTATCCATCAGATACAGCATATATGTTTTAAGAGTTTAGCATTCATTATTAGTTATAAATTATTAAAGAATTTTGACCATTGTTTTGCAACTGTCTAAAACTTACGGAAGCAAAGTATTTTACTAATGTGTGTAAACTTTTTAGTTTTAAGTGGTAAACAGAATTGTATTATGCTTTTCTGTCAGGGAATATAGAACAGTACTATTTCTCAGAATAACTCTTAAACCTTTCTTTTCCCGTCAAGTATGTGCAGTAGCAGTAAGAAATTGCTTGGAGTGTCAGCAGCATGCACAGATGAAGCCTATTGGAGACACTGGGAAGAGCCAAAAAGCAGTGCAAGGCTTTATAGGACCAGGAAAGTCTGCAGCAAAGGCAAGTTTAAGACCACATTCAGAATCACAGAAGGCAATAATGATTACTCTGTACAGAGGGATAAGTTTTTAAATTCGTACCTGCACCACTGATATTTTAACAGACCTAAGGTGGGGTGGCACAAATGCTGGAAATTAAATCTGTCACAAGAAATGCCCAGATTTTTTTTCTCCTTTAAAGATGAAATGCATATGTGATCTTTCTGCTCTAGTTATGACTATTCAACATGCAGTGGGTGATTGTACACACTTAATGATTCTTGGTAGAATGCTTTTAAAAACAGGGTCTTAAACGGTTGGATTTTTTCTAATAGAGTCCAGTGGACATTGTGACTGGTGGCATTTCTCCAATACGGGACCATGACAGACTTCTGCAGGATATGGATATTAATCGCCTCCGAGCTGTAGTGTTCAGAGATATAGTAAGTGAATAATGTTCTTTTCTTTCTTTGTATTTCTCCTTGTATCTGTTTGCTGAATGCTTGCTCTGTTTTACAGAGTTTGGCTAAATTGGATGTACAAAAAGGGAATACTGCTCACAGTAATTAGGAACTCATAATACTCTGCAGCTGTTGTAGTGTTTGGGATTGGAAAGAGGGGGAGGTGAAACCCAACTGTCTCCTGATCTGGCTCTTTGTGTTCCTAAGAATTGATTATGTGGACTTCTGCCTGTTGTATATTAATTATATTGTGTTTAGTATGACTGTGTACATAGACAAGCTATTTATGTATCATAAACATGTTTGTACATTTTGAAAAAGTCACATTCTTCTAGCTAATTAGAAATTAGAGGTCATCTCTAATTCCTTTACTTCCCCTCAGAGGAACCAATTTGTGTGCATGTGCTGTAAGTATGCATATGTTTTTTAGTCTTGAATTGACTAAAAACATCTTTGCCCTGTGTCAGCAACTTTAGAGCTGATATTGAGGAAATTGAGATTGATTGCTTGAAAAAAACACCTCTGTAAGCAAATACAGCAGCTATAATGGCTGTGAGTCATTGGTGGCCACAAGCCTGGACACCACAACTTAGTTTACAATAATTGGACTGTTTAGCAAGTATAATGATTTATACAGTGACTTTTTTTCTGTCCAGAAAAGCGAAGGATTTTGGGTTTTATCTTTACAGTAATTATTAATTGAAGCAAGCTTCTTTCCACCCTTACTTCAGTATCAGTGTGCAAGAGAGTAACAGAAAGTGACTCTTCCATACTGGTGGCAGTTAAAGTACTCCTAATGATTCCTTCAAGCACATTTTGTGACCCTCTTTCTTTAAAGCAAACCACCAAAACAACACCCACCCACCCACAAGCTCTGCTATTTTTTTGCATATCTAATCCATCAGGCTCTCTGTTTCACAATAATGATGTAATAGTTCTGCTTTTTGGCTAAGGTGTTGAGCTGTGGGGGAAAAGTAGACGTAGAAAGATCTGGTTGGGAATAGTTTTTGCCTGAGCTGTTTACACTTGCGTCTAAATTCATTGGTATGCAATTTCTTACATTGTATTCAGCACTTAGAACCAGCAGTGGCATAATTTGAATCTATGAGTTCTACAGCAGGAACACTGATGGAATCCACTTACCCACCAGTAGCAGTACTTCCAGTGGTACATGAGCTTTATTTCAAGCACTTCTTCAAACATAGCTGAAAAAATAAGGAAGAGTCAGTTCTAATTCACTGATCACCACTTTATTAAGTACGGTTAAAACCATCTTAATATTCATCTAGCAAGAAAATTCTTTATTATCCTTACCATTGTAGGTGGCTTTCCTCAATCTCACACTGTGATTATTCTATGAAAGTTGAGATTTTGGGTCAAGCCAAGGGGAAGATAGGTTGGATTTTTTTAGTGCAACAGATAGGATCCACCTAGGTTACCGGTTCTTAATAGAAAGCTTCTCATAAACATCTCTCAGAATAAATTATTAAAGAGTTCTTCAAGGAATAAGGAGCTTTGATGGGCACTACAATCGTGGTAGAATGAGCTTGGTAGTGTAATTTAGTTTCTTGAACTGCTCAGAGGAAAAAATTGAGTGTTACCTGAGCCCTGATGTGAATGAGGGGTAAAAAAACTTCAAACACTTATTTTTTACTGATTAATCAGTGGAGATTCAAATACTCCTTTCTCCTTTGACTCAAAAGTGTATGAAGCCTTTTTTTCCTTTGGTAGCCAGAAGAGACAGGCTTAGGCTGAATCTTAACGTCCAATTTTCCCTCTGTTTCACTGGAAGTGACTGAGTACTCTGGGGAGGAACCTGGCATAGTTCATATTAAGATTTGTTTTCAAGGTTTTCTTGAAATCTCTTCATAAAGTTACAGCTGTAATGCAAATGCATATTGGTCAATTATTATTTAAATTATATGGAGTAGATTACATCCATCTGGACAATCTGATAATGAAATAAAACCTTAACACTTGTTCTGGAATTTGCTCTTTTTCCTTCATTAATGTTCCAGTTGTATAGAGTATGCTTGCCTTGCAAATGCTGTTGATATCTTGGCATTTTTGTGGAAATGTAACAGAAGAAACAGCCATGAATATAGGGGACCTAGACCCTACACTAATTTGAAACATGAAGTCAAAACACACAACCTTAGCCAAAGTTGTCATATAAATGAAAAAGGAAGGGATTAGTGCCACTTGAATACAAGTGCTTTATTCCTTAGCTTTATAGGTGAGACAAACTCTAACTAGAGATTATTGTTCTTCCATTGCTGACATATCAGCTTCCTCTTGGTATGTTTATGGTAGTGCTGGGGCATACTTTTCAGAAAAATAAACATGCTGCTGAAATTGTAATGGAAAAATCTGTGTGTGTCTGTTTTTTTACAGGAGGATAGTAAACAGGCTCAGTTTTTGGCTTTGGCTGTTGTATATTTTATTTCTGTGCTCATGGTTTCGAAATACAGAGATATACTGGAACCCCAGAATGAAAGACGACCACCAAACCAAAGCCAGCCACTCAAGGAATCAGAAAATGAAAATAATGAGACTCCTGCTGCAGGTGAACTGTTAATTATTTTGCCAAATGAAATAATGTGGCTTAAAAGCTGTAGAAGTCTTCTTTAGGACCAATGTTGTGAATACTTCTCCATTAATAATGACCTTAAAATGTGTTTTCTGTTCTTTCGATTTGAACAGTTGTGGAAAACCCATCTACTGCTCTTGGTGCTTCAGCCTCTACTGAAGATTCAGCAAGTACAGCATCTATGCAGAGAAGGGATTCTGGTCTTGGGGAGGAAGCAGCTCCAGCACAAACAAACAGTTCTGGTGGTGCTGCAGAGGCAGCACCTCTGAGTGTCAGTACAGGCCCAGATGCAGTCAGTGAAGTCCTGTGCACACTCTCCTTAGAGGTCAATAAATCTCAGGAGGGCAGAAATGAGACAGGAGCTGAAGAGAGTAAATCTGTGGCTTCTGTGCCAGCTGCAAAAAATGTCAATGTGAAGGACATCTTGAGGAGCCTGGTGAGCACACCAGCTGATGGGACTGCTGTGGATGCTGCTCTTCTCCCACCAGCCTTCCTTGGAGTTCTTGGTGACAGAGCTGCTGACCAGCCTGTGCAGTTCCATTCCTTTGACAGGTAATGTAACGTATGAAATACTTAAAAAAATTTGGTTTCACTTAAGATATTTGTAAAGAACAGGGAAACCCATGCTTCACCAGAGCTACTAAATGTAGCACTGGCAGATGAGGACTGCTGTGCATATTTAGTTGGCTTTAAAGAACTCAAAAAACAAAACAGACATTAAATAACTTAAAATAATGGTATATAGATTAGCAGGTGCATTCATCACAAAGTTGTAACTGGTCTCTGTTATTGTGGGCCTGCAAAAGAATATCGGCTTACTAATAGTTACAAATGGTTCAAAAACAATGGAGTAATCATCTAGGCGTCCTTCTACCTAGAAAATATTCCCATATTCATTTAGAAAAATAGATGTGTGTTTCTGGTGCCAAAGGCACTTTAAGTCTTTTTGTTGTTTGTTCAGTAGATACTATCCCTGGGCTGTTAGATTTGCTTTGTTGTAACAGCTTTTTATTTCATTGTAATAAATTTTGACCTTTCTTAATACTCAAATGCTGCAGTGAATTTAAAAAGGAGAATTCCTGTTTTTTTCCTTTTAGAATGAAGTCACTCTTTCCTGATAATAGTTTTGGTGTCCCTTGTGTCTCAGTCTCATTAGCTCCTTATCTTTTCCCGAGCATAGTAAACCAAACTGTCTTTTATTAGATTTAGTGCCTTTTACCTCTTCAGGATTCCCAACAACTGCAACAAAAACAAAAAAGAAAGAGTCCTGTAGCACTTGCATTCCTGCCTCTAGGAAAGCCTTGGTTATTTGCAGAAACCCTGCAGTCAGTCTGGTGCAAGGGGATCCCTTGTTTCCATACCAGTATCTGATCCTCTGCTGATTCCCAACCTTCCTCTGGCTCTGATGCCTGCAGTCTGTAGCTGCCTTGTTCAAAATCCCAGCTGCTCCATGAGAGGAGTGCAGTGATGCCAGTGGTGTGGGTGCAGCTGTCACAGCCTGTCTGCTCCACTCACACTGCCCTATCACTGCTGGGGGAAGGAAGAGACAGTGGTGTCTGGCCAGATGAGACACAGGTGAGCTGTGCCAGCATTTGGCCCCTTGCTCTTGTCTCAAAGTAAATAATGTGTTCTCCTTGTGATGCAGAACAGGAGGACTTGTTCTGGGAGCAGCAGGAGGTTGGAGGCAGAGGAGGAAATTGGTGGAAGGGGGACACTGAGTTAGAACTTGCCAGACCTCTCTCCCCACTGCTGCCCAAGTGCTTTTGGCACTTCCCCTTTGAGACCTCTCATTGCACTCTGCTGCAAGTGGGCAGTTGATGTCAGATAGTATAATGTTTTAGTCTGTGAGTAGTGCTTTTTTCTCATGAAATTCTTAGTATTCATTGTTGCATGGTTTCAGCCACACAAACAACATTTGTCTGGAGATCTGGTACTGAGGTGACTATTGCATTTATGAATTATTTTTTAGCTATTGTCAACACCGAAGGTTTGTGGTGGTTGTGCTGATTTGAATTGCTGTACAGGAGGTTAACTAGACAGGAAGTAATTGGGCACTTGCAGCCCTGATGGCTGACATAGGTAGATTGCACCTACAGAACCTTATCAGGGGAAGCTGTACAATTTAATTTGATAGCATGTACGCTAATGAAATACTGGGCATTGATAGCAGCCCTTCTGTCACTTGCACTTCTGTGTTCTTTTTCCTGTATAGTTACAAAGGCACTCAAAAAATAACCAAAAAACCCCCTTAAGTTGCGGTGCGTCTTATAAAGCGAGTTACTAAAAAGTTGAATTTCTTGCTGTTCTGCCCTTTTACTTTTCCACTGCCCGATGGACGCTGTTTTGTTTCTACCTCCAAAGTGCCAGCCATTTGTAACAACTCTTAACATTCTTTCACTTAACCTTGAGGCCTAATTGCTGCCCTGCTACTTAAAGCAAGGTGGTCTGATGAAGGAATATATACAGGGGAATGAAGAGGGGACATGGGTTGAAGCAGTAGACAGCACTGTGCTTCTGAATGGAACAGCAGATTTTTGTAGGGTTTATGTAGCTGACTGAACTGCCCCACAGTGTTAACTTGGGGGCATTACTTTCCAAAGATTTTGTGTTTAGTAGGTGGGGCTAAATGTATTAGGAAAAAATCATGAAGTAGTATAAAATATTTTGTCCTTCAGTAGTTTCATGTGACCTCAGCATGTCCGTGGCTCTCTGCTCCTGGGTGGATTAATTTTTCATCTTCTTGCTCTTGTGGGTATGTGTAGTAAACAAAAGTGTAGTTAATGATATAAAAGTCTTACTGCTAATCAATTGTGATCTGGTGGTGACACCCACAGTCTTGCATCTGTGGTAAATATGTTGATATATGATAAAGCATGTTGCTGACTAGCTAAAGTTAAAAAGAGAAAATAACTGTGTGTGAAACATTAAAAGTTAAATGGACAGGCAAGTCTCATGGCCACTTGAAGGTGACTGTATCTTTATGCAGTGAGACTGCTTAAAGTACAAGTTTATGCTCTGAAATTACACCTGGTTACCACAGCAGGAAGGAATTGTGCCAGGGATAAAAAAACCTCACACTTTTTATAAAGAAACTGGAATAGAGTTGGAAATAATAGGTCTCATCTCTGTGGTAGGCAAAAATACTAAGTAACATTGTGAAATTTTTTTTTTTTTTGGGAAAACAGACTTTGGGATGCTCTCTTCTTTTCTGTGTCTGGTTTACATTTAATATATTGTTTGATGGCAAACGCAAATTCTGTGATTTTTTTTTTTTTTCTTTTTGAAGGCACTTTGTTAAAAGTTGTTCCCATGTAGCAGTTTACCAGTGGGATATCTCTGGGAATTTCAAAGCATCTCTCTGATCCTGCATTTATCTCAGGAATGCTGTGTCAGAAATCAAAACTCTCCTCATATCTTAAGGATTATCAACTTCCCAGCCATAGCTGGAGACTATACAGTAACAGCTATGTGAGTGAAACCTTACTGAAAGGCTGCCAGGTTGCAAGCCTTTGCAAACAGCTAGGTGTATGTGTTCATTCCCATGCCAAAAATCCACCCCTTATCTTATGGGAAGATACAATCTTGTGATTAGTGGGTGCCAGGGGTTTATCATGATAAAGTTCAAGACTTGCATTGGCTTTTTCCCAAGATCCACAGCGACATGAATTAATGTTCCGATTTCAGTGTGTCCTAAACCAGCAGTTTTCTTATTTAGTAGTAATAGTGTAGGAAAAGAGGAGGGGACTAATGCAAGCAAATTCAAATAAAATGGAAATAAAAATAACCAAAGCTTAGGATAAAAAGAGAGATGACATTTCTCTTCAGTTAGTCTAATAAAACCCATAACCTACCGCTAGCCATTTTTACTGTACGCTTTAAAATAAAACCTCGATCTCTCCTAGCTTCTGCTGCTCTTTGTGGAAACATTCAATAACCATGTCGTTATGGGAAGCTGGTGCTGGGAGTTCAGAGGAATATAGGCTCTTAAATCATGATCTTGTGCCATAGAGCTTCAATCTGCAGCTGTGCTGTAACTTGCAGAACAGATATGTTAATAAGCTTGTTTATCTTTTTGGAACATCGTCTGTAAGCTGCTTAGTTTGGCTCAGCCTGTGTTTACTCATTTGTCAGTCAGTGGTGTGTATATGCCTTTGTAGTGGTTGGTTGTGGTAATTTCAGTTAAATTTCATCCAAGTCCCTTTTTATATGGAATGAATACATCTTAGACTTCATTGATTTGGGCCTCAAATGCAAAAAGAGTAAACTATTTGTTGACAAGATTAAATCTGCCAGGTGTAGGTGGAGACAGAATATGAGAACGGGGAATCTTTAGATAAAGGCACGTGTGCTGTGATGAAAAGCTCAGCTCTTTAAGCACACCAACAATTTGCATTCTGCAGGGTCCAAAGAGGCAAACCATTTGAAGTCTTCTCCCTGCCAAGCTGATTTTAAAGTTCTCTTGCAAAATTGATTGTATTCTTTCTATCATATCTTCTCTTCCCCTCCCCGCATCCTCTGATCTCTCACGGTTTTTGAGAGTCTCTTATTCTTCCTTTCTCCCTGGATATTTCAAGGGAGACATAAGAGAATGGGTATTGTCCACAGACAGCAGAGCCCATAGAAGGACACTGACATGGCAGGCTGCTTTCCTGGCTCACAAAATAGAGGTACAAATAAGTCTCTGATCCTCTTTATCGGTCTTTTGCTCCTTGCACATGAGTCTTGCAGTGGCCACCGTTTTGGTAGCCTGGACCAAGGCTATTTTTTTTTGGTTTTGAATTAAAACCATTATCCTCTAGGGATACAGACAAACTGTTACCTGGATTGCTTTTCAGTGCTTAAAAAAAAGCTAAGAATTAAATCTGTGTAAATTCTTGTGTGTCAAGAGGAATCAGAGCTCATGTAAATATTTTTAAATTACAGTGAGGTCATCAGTTTGGGCTGCCTCATGTTGTGTTAGGAATATTTGACTTGCACCCAATGAAAATTTGTAACTTGAAATGTATTTAAAATGAGATGGAGACTTGCCAACTTAATGAAAAGTAAATACTTGGGGAAACACTAAAATTTTAGGAGATGTAGATATTTTCTATCTTTATATTGGAACAGAAGAATCAGTGAACTGAAACCAGGGAAGGGTTCAATAAGTAAATCCTCATGGAATTTGGCAGAATAGATCATTATTGCGTAAGCCTTTGTGCTGGAAGTCAGTGTTCAGCTCAGTGGTCTGTGCTCATTCAGCAGTGAATAATTGTCTGCAACACGAAGACTTCTTACACTTCAGCATAATTGGGACTAATAACACACTGACCTTCTGGCTAAAGATGTATTTATGGTGGCTGGTTCTCACTATGCCTGGCCTATGTTTATTGGTTCCCCTGCTGTAAATTCTTGTTTTAAACCTAAAATATTTGATTTTAAATGAAAACAGGCAAACATCTAATATAGTCATGTAAATGAGGGTGCTAAAATGTCGTTCTTACCGTGGTGCTTGAGGTCTCCTTGAAAGACACCTTAAGCATATTTTTTGTGCACTTTTAAAATTTTATTTATCCTGTTGCTGAAACTTAATATAATGGATGTTTTAATATACAAATGTAACCCAGAAATATAATTTAATTGATGTGAATGTTAAGGAGTAAAATGTATTGGTGCTTTTTTTTCCACATGATGCATCTCTGTCCCTGTGTGAGGTTGCTTAATGTATGTACTCTGATAAAATTAATGCATGATTACAGATGTCTTGTAAAAGATATTATTTTTGTAGATTTGAGGAAATATAATATAAAGCAGTTTGTTGATGAATATTTTATTCATATGTGTAGCAATACTTAACTTTTTCAGAAAACACTTATCAGTTGAGCTGCAGAAAAAGGACTGTCTTATCTGTGTACTCTTTAAAAGCAAGTGCCCTATTATTTAAGAGAAGTTGAAAGCACATTAATTGTTAAGACAGTTCTGACAAATTTACTTGATTTAATATGCTGAACACTTCATGTTTTCTACGTAGTTTATTTGCTACAATATTTAAACTCAATTTCCCACTGTCTCGCATTCTTTATGCCAGTTGTGTTCATTTTTCTTATATTAGCATTTAAATAATCTTTCAAAAGAAGAACGCAAAGGAACATTGGTAGCTAATGGAAAAATATTTCTCTGGAACACATTTGCAATTCCACCTAAATATTCAAAGAAAATACCATTTTGCTACCCAAGGAAGGAAAAATGTAGGAATTTCAGAATGTAAATGTAGAAATATGACCGATGTTTATGCTTCAAAAATCTTAGTTTGCTTTTCCAGTATGTGGTAAATATGAATATCTGTATGTGATTGCTGAGCTGTACTTTCATACCTTTAAGGAAGGCCTGGAAGTGGAAACTCTTAAAACAAATCCTGCAGCTGTAACTTTGGTTGGTTGCCCTGTTGAAAGAGAAGACATCCATTGCAATTAATGTGACATTACCAATACTGCAGCAGTGCACGGCTACAAAGTCAGTATGTCAGGATACTTGGGTGGTTTGGTTTGTGGTTCTTGAACTACATTAAGGATTTTTTGCATCAGGAGGCTGTGACAACTGACCAGAAGACCAGGAGCATTCACAATTTGGGATTTTCTTGAGTCCTGTTTTTAAACACTATCTAGCATTTTTTTTGGCTGTGTGCATCAGATTGACACGGCTCTTGGAAGGGACCTCCTTTCCTCACCAGAAATACTTTTTATTTTATTTTGACTCAAAAGTAACAATAATTTCAGTTGACTGTTCCAGATCACTATCTAAAATAAATTCTGTTCAGAAGTAGTCTGAGCTCTACTGTGAGGTACTCAAAACCTCTCTTTTCTTTCAAGGATCCAGTGTCCAACAGGACCTTTTTGTTGTTGAATTAATGAAGTAGATTTGTTGAAGTCTTATTCTTCAGCTAAAAGCTAGAGCTTCTAGAGTGGGATACAGTAAACAACGTGTATCTCTCAGAAAAGTTTGTGAGAGTTGGTGTCTCTTCTTTGAAGTGTGTGGTGACTCTGGAATGCTCAGGCACTTCCCTGTGTCCTGTTTATAAGGTAGCACATTCTCTTGTATGTTCAAAGTCTGAAACTTGTAGTTGTTCATTCATTCTTCCTTGAATTAAAGCAAAAGAAATGATGTTGGGTAATTAAAAAAAAATAAAAGCAGCAGCTCTACTTTGCAGCTGTGAACAGAATAAGTGCCAGATTTCTGGTGCTGGTAATCTGATTCACTTCCTTGTAGTGAATGCCATTGCATGCTGAAAATTATACTGAGAGTGTTAGAATATAGTTCCTTTTTTTTTAATATACTTCATGGAAAGTAAGTTGCTGCAGGTTAGAGTAGCAGCTGTACATGTATTCCCAAACATGTACAGATTTGAAGGTGAGGAGGTAGACAAAAGATCTGAAAAGGCAGAAAGGACTGCTCTGGTCATTTACCGCTGTCTGTTGCAGCCCAGGGGAAAAACCCAAATAAGTCTTAATTCCTTTGCTTGAATGCACCTCTCCTTGGGTAGCTGGAGAGTCTGACAACTTGCTGAAACTCCTCCCTCAGTGCAGCTCCACTTAAACACACCGAAGGTCAGTAGGAGTTTACAGGAAGGAATGATAATCTATAGTGTTGTGCCAGAAGGCTGTTGGAGCTGGGATTTCTTTTGCCTGCCTTCATTGTTGGCTGCAGATGAGCACTGTTAAGGTAACAGCTCTGTCTGCACATGGCCATCCTCGCCCCAGGCCAGGCATCCTTGCTCCTGTGCAGTTCCAGGGCTGTCACTTGCCCTGTGAGGAGCTGCTTTTAGCAGTGCTAGAGCTTACTCCTCTTCTAAAACTCCTTCTCAATCCTCCCAGCATGTTCATTTCTTGATTTTCATCTGGAAGAAGTATTTTCTAATATTAAATTCAGCCAAAATTCTGCCATGTGTGTATTTTATTTTTTAAGGTGTGGTTCTGTGTGTTCTTTATGACTTAAATACCAGCTGTTTTGTAGTTCCTGGACTCTTAGTAGAGTCAGAGAGTAAAACCAGAACACTCATAGGCATTCAGAGGAAACGCCCATTCTAATTTGATGTTTTGAGAGAATTCTGATTGACTATTAGCCTTGGAAGCAGAAAGCTTCTCTAAAGGACTTGTTTTTACCCTCAAGGTACTTTGATGTTTTCCAATTTAAAATTATTTACGTGAATTATATATTTTTGAACAGACACAACCTATGTGTGCACAACTTCCATCTCTATGTGCACTGAAATTTGTCACTGAACATTCTCCCAAATCCAACATATAATATCCAATATAATTGTGTCTGTATTAGCAGCAAATGGATGATTATTTCTGTAACTTAGAGGGTGTGCAAAGAAATTTCTGCAGATTGTGAACCAAGGTCTTATGGAGTCCACCTGAACAGACAAATATTTATAATGAGAAGTTATACATTTTTGGGTTGAATATTATTGATTAGTATTTCTTGAGTTGGATATCTATACAGTAAAAATCTCTAAAGGAATACACCTGGGCTTCAGTGCTGAATTGTGAAGGTTGAAGAAATGTTCCAAAGTTTACTGTGCGTGGGTGCATTTGTGCTCTGTAAACTTGTATTCATTTCCTAACCCCTTCCAGGTGTTTGAATGTGTGGTATAGAATAGTAGGACCAATTTCCAGGCAGTGAATGTCACAGAATCTTAAGTGAGAGATCCCCTTCTTGCATCACCTGGGTGGTGCAATAATGTGACAATAATTTAAAAAAACACTCTAAATATATGACTTATTTCTTAGCCCATTGTTCATGTTTCAGGGGAACAGACATGCACATATGAGCAAAATTCATGGTTTAGGCACAATATCTTGACTTGGGGCTCAGGTGTTGTTGCTTCTATTTTTTTAGTGACTAGTTAACATTAGCAGTCACCCTTATAATGATATGACATGTACTGCCTCCAAGTATGGTGCCTGCCTACTCTGGCCATTGAGGAGAGCTGATTTAATCAGTAACATGGTCTAGCTCCTGTGACATCCTTTGACATCCTGTGACTGAAGAAGGGAGTCAAATACAGTTCTCCTTTCCCAATTCTAGCAAGAACTGTTTTAGAAATAATTGAAAGAACTTCTTTGGTTGTTCTCACACCTGAATTTAGGTCAAGTTTCTGAGTTACTTTATTTAGAAAATGAATATTTTAAAGCTATTAAGGGAATACTTTCAGTGTGTAGTTGTATTACTGTCAACAAAAGATGTGATTAAATAAATTGAATGTTGAAGATTTTCAGCTTATGGTTAACACCAGGTAATTAAAAGTAAGCGCTGCAGTGGGAGTACATTATATATCAGCCGTACTCTTTACCTCATTAGCTGGGGTTTTGCATGTTTATGGAGCTAACTTGCAATTAAAAATGCCTTTAACGTATGCTTAACAAGGCCTTTTAGGTGTTTGGAATGAAGTACTACAATTTAATTGAAATTGGTATAGCATAAATACATGTCTTTGTAATGTATCAGATAAATTTCTGTGCCCAACTTGTCACTTTGCATCTTTTCCTCTGATGTAGTCTTTAATGCTGACTATAAGGCCTGACATTTAGCTTATATAAAAGATGGAGGTTCTCTCTTAACTCCAAGGAATGTTTTGATTTGTTATATAAATAAAACTTGATTGGCAAGATCTACTTAAATTCATGCCTTAGCCATGTTTTTAAGATGTGTGAACATTTGTATGTGCATGCAGATGTGTTAGGATGCTTTTAGCTATGGTATATCCTTCTTCCATCAGTCTTCTGCATTAGAATACCTGGAATAAAAGACTGTCAGCTTGTCCTTCAGAACTGGTAATTTACCTTGAAGTTGAATACTGCAACATCTTTTGTAAATAGCTGCCTGAAGTTTAAAAACAAATCTTGGGGAAACCTAAGGTGCAAAGATAACCTTTGTTGATGAGCCTTTTTCCTGGTGACCATCTAACTTTGTGCTTTTAGTCAGGGGTTCTGTGGAAGTGAATGAGATATTAAAGTGTAGCATAGAAGAGTCTACCATCAACAAGTGAAGCGTCCTTAGGTTAAGGTGGCTTACAAAAGATGATTGAAAAAGAGAGTAGGGAATCAAAGGAACTTTTGCAGGATATGGAAGTGTTAAGTGCTAGATGTATAAAAAAGGATCACAGTAGTGTGAGCATTCACATACAGTATGAAGTACTAACTTTGACTAACTTTTTGTCTTCACCTAGGAGTGTTGTTGTACCAACGAAGAAATCAAGCATTTCCTCTTCTACAGCTGCTATTGGTGCTCCTACAAATGCTGTCAGTGTGGTTTCTTCTTTAGATTCAGCCCAGGCCCCAGATTTGTCAGGAGACTCTCCTGGTAAGTAAAGGTTAAATTAAACAACCTAAATACAAACATTTTTGTTGCTTCTGTTTACATCACCATTCACTCTGAATACTAATAAAATAAAGAAAAAATTATGAAAGTGGTACTATATTAGAAAAAAACCCCAATATTGCATCAAATGCAAATGTCTGAGCAATGTTTATCTTAATTCAAGATTTCTCACTGCTTTGATAGAGCAATCATGCTATATTAACTTGTTTTTAGTATAAATATGGTGTATTCTAAAGACTATTTTTTACTACAGGTTAATGATGTAAAGTGTAAGCTTATTTGTAAATTTTGGGGTGTTTGACCAAGGGTATATATGTTAGTGCTAAGTAGAAATGGAAGTTATATCCAAGTGTTTCCAATAGCTTTAGCCTGAGGCCAAATTCAGTGTTGATGCTAAACTAATTGCTTTGGACAGTTTTTTCAGTGGGGACAAAATTGAGTAGGTTGTTTATAAGCAAGTGTTCCTTTGAACCCTCGGTCTCTCCGGTTGCTCTGTGTGAGATAAATGATGTTTAACCTTAAATGCTGTGTCAAAGGCATGCTTTTCTACTTAGCCATGTCTGAATCACAAGGCTGTGTAGGATCTTTGTGCCCATGAAGTTAGACTTCAAGACTTAGACGTGATTCGGATCTTAATCAAGGAAATCTCAAACTACGCCTGATTATTGGTGTTTCTTTCAATGTTTGAGTTTCTTGCTTCCTGGTTTTATGAACTTATATCCAAAGTGCAAGGACTGGAGAAAAAAATGTGGTCTGTTAGCCTGTCCTCTCGTACTCGTGTGTCTGGAAGGTATTTGTTCCCATCTTCAACTGCCCATTCCATTTGTGGGGGAAAATCAAAAAGGTTTTGCTCCAGTCATTACGAAGAAAAAGAAGAGCTATTGAAATATAGTGTGGTCTTACTCTTTGTGAAAGGGAGGATCCATTTTGCCACCAAAACTGCAAGAGGTAGCATTATATTAGTGTAGGAGTAATATTTGAAGTAGGGGAATTAGCTGTATTTTGAAATGTCACAATTCTTTGGGGAGGATTGGCTCTGAGCAGCTAATCTTGTTTTAAAAGCAGTAAAACCTCACTTACATTGAAATTGTTTAAAATAATTGCTAATTTGTTATTTGTTAGCTTCTGGCTGATTTACCTGCCTTAGTTGTGGGCTTAATTATTACAATTTCTGAAGTAGGTATTCACTTGTTTTTAATAAAAACACAACAGATGAACATTGGTTTTCAGATTTAGTCTATCTTTTAAGAATGTAAAGAAGAAAAAAACAAGTGCTCCTGTGCCTGTAGAATGTATGAGAAATCCAGACAATAAACAATACTAATGTAGTTTGTAACTGTGTGACTTCCATCATGTCTGGAAGTTTTGGCAAAAATTGGACATGTAATCTGAACTGATATGCATAAAAAGAAACTAATCAGGATTAAAAATAGACATGTTTAGACTGGCAATGTAATTAATTAAAAGAAAAAGTAAAGGGATAAATGAAATCATGCCTTAAACAGATTAAAACATGAGACTGTTCCTTTTTGCCCCTGTTAAATAATGGCATGGAAACAAAAATCTTGCAGAATTGGAGTGGTTTGCATCCAGTGTTGCTCATGTAAGTTGCACACATTTAAGTTTGAAATCAAATTCTCTATAAAACCTTAATTTGTTTTTTATTAGAGGATGGAAGTAGTAATAAGCAAGCTTTCTATAAAACAAAAATATAATTAATATAATTTTCCTCTGAGATCAAATCACATATTCTTTCACTAGTTTTTATTCTCATGCAGCAGAGAATCAATACATTGTTCTCATTTTTTCCAGCTAACACTCAGTATAAGGCTATTTACTTTCGTAATTAAGAAATAAATTAACCTTTTTTTTTTTTAAATGCTGAGATTAGGAGCTTATGTAGTAAATATAAAATTGGGGCTATTTCGTGTTTGATATGATAGCTGTTAAACATTATTCCTACATTAAAAAACACATCTGTTTTTTTTAAAGTGAGTTCTACATGCATTTGTTTTATACATTTTAAAAATTGATAGCATATATAATACAATTATATATATATCTATAATTTATTGTAATATATGTATATTACATGTAAAATATATGAACACATAATGCTTTATGATGAAGACTTGAGCAGATTTAGTGCAAAACAGGTGAAAGTGGTATGCAGACATTGAAATAGGATTAAATAGCACGTGATAGTGTTCCAATAGTAATGTGTACAAACACTCAGTTTGGGAATGAGTGTTATATAGTATGTGATCATCCTCCATCTGTAGATGTGATGTCAGAATTGCTTGGTCAGGGTAGGATTTGTGTTGAAATATCGCTCTGTGTGGTACCAGATGCCTCCATTGCCATTTGTGTGTGCTCAGAATTCATCAGGCTCCTTCCAATAATTTTTCCTGAAGTTTGCATCTTGCTTGTAGCTCGAGGGTTGTGAGCATCTCAGATATTTGGTGTTTAAGATGCTCCCATATCACAGGGATTGTGACATATCCTGGCCTACCAAATACAGGTTGGAAGGACCATCCAAACTCACTCTGTTCCTCTGATACTTTAAAAGAGGGTGAAAACGTGTTTTGGCCTCAGACACTCTGGCTTTTTTGCAGAAGTTTCTTCACCTTTACTCATTCAATCTGCAGAATATTTCACACCACAAAAAGCCTTTCCAGAGCACAGATGTGCCCACTGTGGTCTGAACTTTCCCACTGGTCTGTTGCTGCTGGCTGATATTTGGGTTGTTGGTTTGCTGGAATCTTGGAAATGAAGGGAGAAGATAAACTTGATGGCCCATCTTGAGCTAATCATTCCGTGCCTACTGCTGAGAGTGGTACTGAACAAAAAAGCATCTTTTCTAGTAGTAGTGTAAGAAGGGTGAATTCACTGGAGTTGTTTCTTCCTTGGGTTGTCTCACAGGCTGATTGTGCGATGTGATGCAGAGGTTTTACACATGCTGTGTTCAGGAAGGGCTACTGCTAAGACAAGACAAATATTTGGACAGGCAGGACTTGGCAGAGCTGCCTGAGCTATAGTGAACATGCCAGTGGGGCGCCTGTATTTTTGTTTGTCAGTTAGTTTTCCTTTTAAATGTTTCCATTACAGTCACAATGTTCTGAAGTGGTGAGAATTTTTAAAAATGTTTTGCAGTTTGCACTCCCACTGTTTTCTCCAGTGCTCTTGATTTTCTCTGTTTATGTACTCGAAGGATTTCACATGTGTTTTATTAGTGCTTCAGCCCAAAGAATGCAGTCTTGAGGCTTTCACTGTTCAGTTTCCAAATGGTTGTTCAAATATAATTTTTATGAGGAGAGGATATGAAAAGTCTGAGGGAAGCAGGAGTGAATTGTCTCTTGTCCTTTCTGATGTTCTGAATGTAGAAAAACACTGAGAAGTTCCGCTCGGTTTTTTGCCTGCCTCCTCCCCTTTCTACTTGGAGTTCTTTTGAGTTTCTCTTGTTTTGCCTCTGAGCCACACAGTTAGTTAGAGGATTTTTCCTTCTCTGGGCAGGCTGTTCCTCAAATTGTGAACTTGTGAAAAAGGCCATGTCAAAGGGTGAGGTGAAAAAGGAAGTGAATGCTTGGAAGAAACACAAGGATAAGAAGTAACAGCGGATAAAAACAGTGTTGTGACTCCTGATATCTAGGCCAACACATAGGAAAATGTAAATTTTCTGTGACAGTTGGCTTGTTTTGTAAAGATGAATGGTATTCATTGATTTTTATACATAGGTGAAAATGAACTTGAAGTCATGCAATAAAATAAATTAGCAGGAGACAAGCTAAAGTAAGAAAAATGATCCTGAAGTGAGTTGCCATCAGTGCAGAGGTTGTTCTAGCAATTCACTGGTTTATAGTAATTATTTCAAAGAGAATTCCAACTTAACGGTGACAGTTGTTGAAGGCTAGTTATCAAAGCAGAATGACACTTTAAAAAAATCTCAGATTCTGATGATATGCAATGGAAATGGCTTGATACTCTGTCAGTATAAAAACTGTTTTAAAGCCACTTCTCTTAAAAGAAGTTTTCACCATTGTTTCATGAAATCTGTTTTGCTTTAGCCCACAGATGTGTTTATGTAACAGCTCCCTTATATTAGCTTGTAAAACCTTTCATTGTAGTCTTGCATTGTGCACTTCCAGCCCAGGAAGTGTATATTTGAATGAGCTCATTATTTTACTGGATACCTCTTCCACCAAGGGCACTGGTGCATTTATGCAGGGTAGGTCTGTTGTGCAAAATTAAGAGATATGGTTATTTAATTCAGCCCTGGGGTTTTTTTTATACCTTATCTCCATCTCCTCACAAAATAAATTGTCATGTACTGCTTGTGCATTGCCAAGTGCACTTTGTAAGTGTACATGCAAAAGCATGAGGATCTTGCACAAGGACTTTTTAAATAATATTTTATTGCTTGAGACACTATTTGTTTAGACCCTTGGGGACCTTGAATAAACAATAAGGTTTCATTGTAAGGGTGCTAGACAGATGATCTATTTGCATTTTCTTTTATGTTCTTGCAAATGTCTGTAAAACTGTCAGTTTGAAGGAGCCAGTTTATCAGTGAAAGGATAAGGAAGAGATAAGTCAGTTTAGTTCCACATGTTTGAAGTAGCTACTGCACTTACCCACATGTGTGTTGTGGATGAAAATATGCTACTGAAGTATTTTCATCTTTTTCACTAAAAGTGGAAAAAAAGTGTCATAAAAAGCTACCTCTGAGTTAAATAAAGTAAAAAACGTACTTTCACAGAACAAAATCTGCATGCAAAAATCACTATGCCTAATCCCATTGAAAGAACCCTGAAATTCTCAGCTGGGATAAATCTAAGATTCACCTCTTTTAGTGAAATATATCTGAGTTTGGAATGTCGTTTTAGGTGTCGATAAGCATGAAGAAATTCAGACCATAAATATCCTTATGTAATCTTCAAAAAGAATATCAGTTTATGTAGATGCTTGTTTTATGCTTTGTTAAATTCAAATTTTCAGTGCTTTTTCTGTTATGTCTATTTTTAAAAGTTGACATTTACTTAAAATTTCATAGAGTTTTACATTTATACCTAATCTGTTTTGTGCAGGCTTTTTTCATTTCTAGAAGAAAAAATAATCATGTCCTGTGTTGTCAGTGATTTCCTTTGCCTCCCACTCAAAATATTTTTACCAGTTTTGTTGAAAAAATGGAAAACCAAAAAAGCCCCAACCCAACAGAACAAAACAAACAACCAAAAAGCCAAGTTACCCTAGACTGAGAATGTTTCTTTATTAGCCTCTTGATGACTATTATGCCCTCTCATTGTCCTTGCAGATGTTTCCCTTGATTTCATTTTTTCCCTGATTTTACCTTCAGTTATTTTGCTGGTGGCTTAAACACTGTGCAGAATTATTTTCATCTCATTTCATTTGAAAACTCATACTGCTATGCTTCACTGTGAAGTCTTATTTTATCCTGATCTTTGCTTTAATATGGTAGAATTTTAGTTATATATACTATTGACTATATAACCATACCCAGTGAGTAGTGGATTACTGGTGACAGATTTTAGGTGTCGTAAAAAGCTTGTGGGCATTTCTGTGTCAAGACATGCTGCTTGCACAACCTGTGTGTTGAGAGGATTTTCTTATTTTGAAGGCTTTGTCTGCCATTTCAGTTTGGTGCTGTGTTGGACTGCCCAGATCAGTGTGCTGATTTCCCTTTATGGGCAGTGTGTGCCTGTAAATCCACTTATGGACACGTGGATTTCAGAGTATTTTTAAGTTAGAGGGACTTGTTAAGTGAGAATAGGGATGTTGGGCTTTAAGGGAGAAAGCTGCCTTTTCTAGTCAAATTATTTAAATATAAAGTTTCTCAAATTACTGTAGCTTTAAAGGCTTAATTTAAAAAGTAGTTTAAAACTCTTAATTAAAAAAAAAGAAAATATTGTAGCTTTTGAGTATCTGACAAACCACTATTTCATGTGGCTTTGTTGCCTTATGTGGGCTTTGTTTTTCTGTGCAGGAGGCTGTGTTCTAATTTTCAGCTCATCATTTGACAGCTTTTCTGTTGGGAATACCCAAAATACTTTTGGTGGTCTGTGTAGAAAACTGGCTGTTTTTGAAAAAATGGATTTATATGCATGAAAATATTGAGAACATTTACAAAAATCTTGCCATCACCATTGAAACTTTCAGGAATATATATTTGATTAGTCTTTATTAGATAAATTATTTAGGATACAGTGCTCAGAAGGTTCACATTTCACTTTGCTTTCAGCTAGCACTTTTTTCACCACTTTCTCATCCTTCATTCTGTATGGCCCACTCACTTTCCTTCTGATTCTATCATACCCGTACAGCAGTCAGCATAAGAGCTTCAGGTTGAATTTATGAAAAGCACAAATGAATCACATTCACATAGATATCTCCTATCTCTGAAGAAAGGAAAAGGAATGAGAGCAAAACATTTCATGGTTATGATATTCTAGTTTATTTTATTAGTTTCTGTGCTGCCTTGGAAACTAGATTGGAGAAAACCACCCTCTCTGGACAGAGAAACAAAAATGCCCTCACCCACCAGAAACCCTTGATATTCCTTGGAGGAAGCTCTGTGTGCCAGAGTTTTGGAGCAGAAGTTTAAAATTTGACAGGAGAAATAAATTCACTATCTCAGGGATCTATCTTTGCCATCTCTTTCCAAACCTATTTCACTTCAATCAACCTGAAAATCTTTGAAAAGTTGCAGTTGACAAGTTTTGGTAGATAGATTCAAGATCTCAGCAGCTGATTTCCAGACAGATTGCATTTAAATGAATTAACAAACTCCATTGTGGGTGGGACCATCAGGAATTTTTCTATAGTTATAGTTCTCAGAAGGGTCATGTCTTTGCTAAGATAGATGTGAGAACTAAAATGATTAAACTCTCTTATTTCAGGCTTTTTTGCTCTTTTTTTTCCCCTCCCCTCCTTTCCAGCAGCACAAAAATCTGAAACTGGCAAGGTGAGAGGAAAGAGAATAGGACAGGGTCTCGGGGTGGAAAGAGATAGGATTGCAGATGGACTAGGAGCAGTCATGCTCCTGGGAAATGCACAGAAACCTGTCTGCTAAGATTCATTCCTCTCTGTAGCTTGGAATGCAGCGTAAGATTTGTGAGTCACCATTCCTATCCTGGCAGAAAATATCTGTGCAGTCTCTGGCTGTCTTGCTCGCCCCCTGTTCATCATTGCTAATACCAATCCATACTGCTGTATGGAGGTTGTATTTCTCTTTATATACTGAGCAGCAGATTTTAATATTTACAGATTCCTCCTGTGCTGATGAGAGCCATGTAGTGTCAATTTGACATAACACAACTGCTTTTTTTTCTTTAAGTGTAGGATACATAAATGACCTAGTCTTCCCTATCAACCTTTGAATAATTGATGTGACAAAGTTAATAACTCATAAATGAGGTTATACCACTGCCATCATGCTAATGACACTGGCAGTGCAATTGAAAATTTTATCATAGTTGCCTCTGTCAGAGTCTCAGTTTTGCAAAAATTTGAGCCTGGCTCTTGAAAATACCCACTCACTGTTTTCTGCGTGATTTTGATGTAAATATACATTTTAATTTTAGACAAAAATATTAAGGGTTTCCTGTGCAAGTTACTTGAAATTAGGTGAACACTTCCACTAACCAAAAGAGATGGCTTTAAAACATTACCATTTGGCTGTATATTATTATATATTAGTATTGTTAAATATATTAGCATACTATAGGAATATAAAGGTGTAAGACATTGTTTGTATTCACTTTTAGGTTTGTAAGTGTTACTAAATTTGTTCAGAGAGGATCCTGGCTTATAAGACCAGAAGGAATCACTGCAGCCTAGTCTGACTTCCTTCACAAAACAAATTACAGTTCTTCCTTGAATTACTTTCTGTCCATGCTAAGGCAATATTTTAAAAAATTGCCATGGCATACCTGGTAAATATGAATGCAAGTTAATAGGACTCCTATGGAAAAAAAACTATTTGAGGTGCAAAGGGGTGAAAGGGTTTCACCTAGTCCTGACTAGAAAACCATGGTATCTCAGAGCTCAAACTCAAGGCTTTAGTTTCTGTTCTGCTTTTCCAATCCCTGGAATGTTTTCTTATATAATTTGTTTATTATTACTTTCTCTTGTAGGAAGGGGATCATCTAATTCGAAATTGCCGTCTGTTCCTGCAGTTTCTTCAGTGCCTGAGGATTCTGCCTCCAATATGAGGTAACTTCTTCAATTGATCTGAACAGCTGTGCTGTGGCTCATGTTATTGATATTACAATTGATATTCTGATACCACGTAACTTAAGAATGTCCTTTTGCTGATTTTCAATAACTAATGAAGGTTTGGGAAAATATTGAGTGTTGGATAATTAATTCTTTCTTATACATGTATATCACTTAAACATTGTCAAAAATCTGTATTCCTTTTTACAAAATTTCAGTGACTTCCTTTATTTCTAATCACATGTATCTCTCTACTAGTATTACAGACAGGCTTGAGCATGCTTTGGAAAAAGCTGCCCCACTTCTGAGAGAGATTTTTGTCGATTTTGCTCCCTTTCTTTCTCGGACTCTTTTGGGCAGCCATGGGCAGGAGTTGCTGATAGAAGGTACAAGTAAGTTTCCTTTTTAAAAATGGGGGGTTTTGTTCTTTGTTTTACCTTGGAGACTGAAAATTTCTTTATTTAGAAACTTTCTTCTTGCCTTCCCAAACAGTGCTGTTCACTGGATTTCACTGCCTCCTGTTCCTTCTGTCTTTATCCCTCTGAGGTCACTGCTTCCTCATCTTTGCCGTCTCTGCCACCTCTTTGTGTCCATCTTCCTTTGTTTTCCAACTCTCCTGGCCATTTGTCCTATCGGAGCTGGTGTACAAAATGTGTTTTGTGAGCTCTAAGAGAAATTTTGGTGTCAGGGTCAACATTTTGTGATGTATATGGTGTAGAGAGTTGGGAACAAAGACCTGACACTTTTACTGGGACATTGTAACAGAAGGGTTCTTGGGAACTCTGTCAGCAGAGTGTGTTCTGGTCTGTCTCTCACACGTGAGTCTGCTTCTGCCTTTTTGGTTTCTAACTGGAAGAGTGTCATACAGGTAAGAGGAATACATTGTTTGTGTGGAGGAGAATTCTCTGGCACATCTGAGAAGATGGGGATTCCTGTGCACAGCAGAGATCGTTGCTCTTCCTGGTGGAAGATTGGCATGAAATGGTTGAGATTGAGATGATGAAATTTTCTTTCTACTGATGGATTTCTCTCTGCTTAAAAATGAGGCTCAGATCTGCAGTGCAGACATTAATGTCCTCAGTTCAAAAAATTGTGCGTATTAAAAGACTGAATTTAGCAGTGCAACACCAGCTTTTTAATTTTCTCAAAATTTGGCTGTATCATATAAATTGCTTTGTCCACTGATTTTTAAAGTGAAATTTTTAGGTTTTGTCCTGTTCAAGAAGTGACAAGAAGAGCTTGTTGCAGCTTCCAGTTATAAGTGCACTCATGATAGAATCCCCTGGTTGCTTAACTTGAGCTGATCGCTCGCACATGAGCTGTGTTTGCACTAACAGATCTGGTTTCTTCCTAGGGAATTAAACTTCTTTTAAAAGCATTTTTGGAGCTACTGGTTTTTTGGATTAGGAGAATCATGCTGTTTGTAGTGCTGAATGTAGTTTGTATGAGCATTGTCAGAAACACAATTGGAGTATCAAACACTGTTCACTGTTTCACTGAAGACTGCCGATATAAAAATTGAGACTTCATTAAAGTTCGCAAATTAAAGTTATTTAGGTTAGGAGTTTAGCTTGCTTACCATTTGAGGTAAGAAGAAATGGAAGGAAGAAGTGTATGAATTGCTTTCTGTGAGACTCAAAAAGATGGGATTCTGCTTTTGTTTATGCATGTAGGTATCATTTTAGCTGATAAACATTTTAAAGGAAGCTGCCTTGTGAACAAATTTATTTCATACATTTAATAAGAAAAACCAGAAAAGCACTTTTTCTCAAAGCTGTATTTTCTAAGGAACTGAAGATCCCATTTTAGTTACATTTTTTTTTTCTCTGAAGATACAAGAAAATCTGATTTCAAAGTATTTTGACTGTAGTATGGTTATATACATGGATAGATGAGCATTTNAAAGCACTTTTTCTCAAAGCTGTATTTTCTAAGGAACTGAAGATCCCATTTTAGTTACATTTTTTTTCTCTGAAGATATAAGAAAATCTGATTTCAAAGTATTTTGACTGTAGTATGGTTATATACATGGGTAGATGAGCATTTCATAAATTGGATGAGCAAAAAAACCACCAGGATAGTCCCTGGGCGTGTATGAACTGTCTAGATAAAAATAAACACATGAAACTAATTTTTGGTTCTAAACCCCAGTTATAGACCAACCCAAACCAAAATGTGGATACAAATAATAATACTCAAATTAGTTTGTAAACAACTAAAAATATATAATAGGTTACTGCTTGCACTTCTGCTTAGGTTTAGTGTGGGGTTAAGGGTCAAAGTACTAATAAGAGTGTTTGGGATGTCTGCTGCCATGAAACAAAATGGAAACTTGATTGATAGCTGGGGGCTGAAAGGAGAAGGCGCAATGGAGAAAGCAGAGGTCATAAAGCCATTTCCCTCTCTGCATATATAATGACCCAATCCTTCGAGAAATAGCAAAATGTAGATACAGTGGATTAATATAACATATGTTAACCACACTTCTGATCGTTCTGACGTACAAACGTTTATGAAACTGAGTAATGGGGGTAGGAATTACTGTTAGCTGCTTCTTTTAGATGGAAGGCATGGAATTTATGATTTCCCTCTCACATACATACTTTTATTTTGTGGTGATAAAGTACAAAATTGAACTGGAAGAGGCATGAAAATTTCGGGGTTTTTTTTGTTCATCAAAACATTTTCAATCTATTGCACTTCAAAACAGTTTGTGTTAATAGTGCCATATACGCGTGCATTTATGTATCATTTTTTTTTCCTTTTATAGGTCTTGTGTGCATGAAATCTAGCAGTTCAGTTGTGGAGCTGGTGATGCTCCTTTGCTCTCAGGTGAGGTTTAAGTAACAATGTCTGAAATTGATCTGTTTGAACACAATGGAAATTACAGATAAAATTTTACTTTAAATTTTACTTTTAATTTAGGTTCGTGTGTAATAGGTAAAAAGACAATATACAAGGCCTTTTGGTTAAAAGTAACTGTGTCTAGTAATTGTGTCTATTCAAATAGGGTTTTTTGTTACCTTGCTATTGAGCATTTACATAACCTTGAAGATGGTGTGCCTACGTAATTCTATGCTGTCATTTTTGTAAGATGAGATAGGGTCAATAAATATTAAAGTTAAAGGAACAGATTGATCCCTGCATCTTGACATGCTGAATCCTCTGGGATAAATAGAATTTTTCCTTTTGTGTAGAGGTTATGAAATGAGTGATAAATAATTTTGAAACCCTGTCATTCCTAATTGATTTGACAAGTACTAAGGATTGGAAAAAAATTTAAGAAAGCAACCCTGGTTGTCATCAGTTTGGGACATTCTACATTCCTAAAGGCAAAGTGATTTTAGATATGTAAGGACTTGAGAACTGCCTGTTCCTGTGGTTAGAAAGGAGAGAGAGCCTAAGGAACTTTCTTAAAATTATGTATGCTGTATTAATTGGATTTTTGCAGGGTTTCTTGCTTTCTTTTTTTCTTTTTTTTTTTTTTTTTTGTAATTAAGTGGAAGACTGTTTTTATTGAGCCCTTCTCTTGGTGCCTTAAAATTATACCTTTCTGGTAGTAAATTCCCCTACTTAAAACTTTAAAATAGCCTTTTTTAATGGGAATGGTATTGGTCTAGAGGTCAAGGGTTCTGACCCATTTCAAAACCTTTGACCTTCATTTACAACCCCTCTGGTTTGCTTGCCTGACGAATAAGGATAATGCAAAATTAATGTTTCTTCACATCGATTTATTCGTTTTAGTGCCTATATTGCCAAATTTATTTAGAGTGTGCTGATAGACATTTCATGAATACAAATGAAAGAATCATAGAAGGTGTGAAAAATCGATAGTCTACATTGTCAATAAAGTGCAATAAGAACAATTACTTCTGGAGATTACACCTAATAGATTTTACAATGAACTAGTGAAGAGTAGTTATGTTTTCCAGTGAGGTTTTTATTAATGAATCTAACCAGAACTTTGCTCATCTAGTTTTCCATCTTCCTCAGGAAATACAGTATCGTTTTACCCTGAAAGGAATTTAATATTCCTTATGGAACTTTAGGAATTTTAGAGATTGTTATTTTACATGTGGCAATACTGGAACTGAACATTGCTCACAACTTTGAGAATATGAACTTGCAACTGATTTAAATTATAAAAGAATCTTTGCTTCTGAGAAATCCATATAACAAATTTTAGTGTTCATTCAGGAATGTGTTAAAGTAAAAACTAATGCAAGTATTAAATATGTGTCTGACAACTTGGTATTACCATTTAGAAAAATTAGTTTTGGTGTCCATGCTTCTTGTATCAATAATTAGTGCTTGACCTTTCTGTTTTTTGGGGAGTAAGGTAATCTAATCTTCCTTAAAATCATGTTGTGCTCTGTACTGTACGTCACTTGTTTGGTTTTGGGAAGTGGAAAGGATAAGGAATAAATGACGTGCTCTAATGCATCTATTTGTCATATGTGTCACAATGCCACTTAATGCTAATCTAATCAAATTGAAGCTACGGTGATTGCTTAGCAGTGCAAGTTGCACAGGCTGAGGTGGTTCTTTGTGGAGTAGTAGAAATAAACCAATAAAGTCACAAAGAGCTCAAAGTCTTTTTAAAGTTACATAGCAGCTGTAATTTTTGGCAGAATATGAAAAATGATGTGAGAAATGAATCTAAAATTAGCTCCAGATGTATACAGATTGTTCTGGGGTGATAATTACATTTTTCACTTTGAATTTTCCTAATTCAAAGAGGTCAGCATGGCAATCACAGAAGTGATTTATTTTGTTAAGAAGTGAACTGTCTTTTGCTACATGAAAGCTTGAGAGATATGAAATTGAATTTCAAGCCGACATTTTACAGATACTGGGAGGAGATGGAGTTGAGCTTGATTGATTTTTTTCTTTTTTTTTCCTTCTTTTTATTTTCTTTTTTTTCCCCCACAAGATAGGGTGGGAAATGAAGTGATATCCTTTTGCTAAAATTTTAATTAATTTTTAAGAGGAGATGGAGAGGATGCAGTGCCAAAGATCAAAAGATCAGGTCAAAAAACAGTTTTTAATCACATAAATAATGTGGCATAGTTATGAAGTAAGTATCTGCAAATTTGATTTAAAACTTCACAAATTTGTCAGCCATCGTTTTATGAAATTGAAAGATTGCTCTGATTAATCTTTGGTGGTTTTTGTGATAACCTCTTCTCAAAATTCATTTTAAACATTGTAGGTATGATATAAGTACTTGGATTGTTTTTCTGAAGCATCTGACATTTTTCTGATGTTCATTTAGATCTGTGGCTGAATTATATTTTTCTTCCTCAGAAGTGGAAAATGGAATAATAATATCCCACCTTTTTTTTCTTAAAATTGTGAAAGTAAAGCTCTTTAATGGGTGAAGTAATTTTAAAAAAATTCAAGAGGTACAATTCTCTGAAACTATTTGTGATACCTGGTTAATTTCTTTTCTCGTTTAAAATTCATGTGTTCAGGCATATGGAAAAAGACCTTTATTTAAAGTTTTTGTGTATGCATGTTGATATATTGCTTTCTGTTTAATCAAGGTAAAGAAAGAAACAGGTGGTTTGAGACACAGACAAAAGGCTTTTTCTAAGACAAAAACAGTTGTGTTTTTTGATAGACACACTACATTTTGAGACGTGTCTGTGTGTGTGTACTTACATTTCTATAAATCTATCGAAACATAAAGAATCTTTCATTTAATATTACTGCAAAGTGTTCCTGCTTATTTGACATTAATATCATTTTTGAAGGAATCGACGTTGCATTCAAGGCCACTTTATAAAAGCGTTGTGTTGCTCATCCTAATTCAGTCTGACACACATTCCAATAACACTACCTCCCTTCTAGGGTTTAAAACTAAATTTATGGCCGAGCATTGTGAAGTGCATCATTTAAAAATGGTTTCAACCCAAAACATCTAATAAATAAATAATGTGTATGGCTACTCAGTAGCAGACTTTCCAGACTAGAAATCATTCCATCGGATACTCAACAGTCCACTATCGGAGAGGGCTGTCAGATAAATCTTATAGTAGCTGCATTCATGTCCTGTAAATCACATGTTATTGTCTGAGCCTTCTGCCAGGTCATCTATTCTTTTCCCATTTATCAGAAATGCATACAGTACAGTGAACCTGGAAGCACCATCTCGTCTGGCCTGGCATCCTGTCGGGGTAATTAAACCAGCTGAGAGAGAGAATTCTCTTTCTGTTCTCCCATCTAAATGAGGGACATCAGGATATTGGAGGTGCTCACATGCAGTTCGGAGACAAGGCTTCTGCAGGGAGATACTGATGTCACCCCTGAAGAAAGCATTTTTGTCTAGAAGGGCTCTCTCTCTGTGTCCAAATCTCAAAGGGACATGGATGATTGGGGTACACGTCCATAAAGCATAAATGCTACTGTGCTTCCTTTCATTTGTCAGACATTTTCTTGAAATACATGACTGTGTAGGAAAAACTGTGGTCTTCCCTCCTTTCTCATAAAGGGATTAGAAATATTTATCTCTTGCTCACGTGCATGAAGCATTTGTCTGATTATGGTAGCTCCAAGGTGAAAAGGTATGAAACAGGTGAGACAGGTTCTGTAATGTTCCTTGATGCCTTTGGATTTACAAAATTTCTGGCACTTGGAAGATGGTGCTTTCTGTAGTCAGTCAACTGAATCATCAGTGGAGTTTGTCTTAGAGAACTAATTAGGTGGCTCTTCTCAGATTCATCTTCTACTTAGGAGCGTTTTTCTACTGAATCTAAATGTTCTAGATTGCAAAATAAACTTACACAACAGATTCAAACTCTGTTCAGCTCTTGGATAATTTTCTAAAATTGGTGGAATGCCACCCAACCTATGTAAAAGGTTACGACTGAAAATTAATGAATACTGCAATGACTGGTATGACCCCTCCACCACCACTGCCCACTCATGCACCCCATGTGCTTGTTCAAGGCATTCTGATTCTTGGTTCCTCCTTTCTCTATCCAGTGTCTCTTCAAAAGGACTGAAGGCACATTCTTGATAGCTGATGGTGTATGTAAAACCAAGACCAATGTTTCAATACATTTAATTGCTAGATATTTTATCTTCTGGAAATACTAATATGATATATTGCAATATAACTACATAACTGTAACTGTTAGATGCATAGTGGGCCTTGATAAAATATTATTTCCATGGAGAGATGAAAAAGGAAGCATAAACCCTAATACTCCAAATATTTTTCATGTGCAGAGATAGCATTTCCTCATACTGCCCAGTGAAATATAATCATGGTTGAACATGTCATGTTCACCTGACAGTTTTTGGAGGATTATGTGTACATTTAAATAATACAGCAAAGGCTGATTGATAGTATTAAGACAGAAAAAAATTACAATGTGAAAGTTAGTCTTATTGCCCTTATAGGCAGACTTAGAGGTCTTCAGATTGCTTTCTTTTTTCTTTCTTCTTGCCTAACTTAGTTGTTGCTGGTTAGGTGGTGAAGTTTTTGCCACAGGTATTTCTTTAGCATGATTTATCATATTCTACCAAATCGCTTTGCTGGTGGATTCTGGGACTCATAAAGAAGTCAGTGTGCATCTCTTGCATGGGCAGCATCTTGGTTGTCTCATGTCCCTTACTTTGGTAGGGAGTCTTAATTGAGCAATACCAACATGTTCCATGTACCCATACAAACCATATGATTCCATTATTTTCCCTAGGGAAGAGCAAAAGGAGTTGGATTTTTTCAGCAGAATTTTCCACAGCCTCCTTCCTCTTCCACCCCATTGCTTAAGTGTTTGTGGGATGCAGTGGGATCTTCAGGCTTTTATGAGTATCCTCAGCTCAGAAAAAAAAAGCTTTGCATCAATGATCCAAGTTCATTACCTCAGGAATGGATTCCTTCAGTGTGTTCTAAAATGTGGCAAGCCTTTGGATTGCTTGGAGATTTTTGTTAATGTAGAAGATGGCAGGTTTTCAGTGTTGGTTGAGAGAACACATTATACTGATGCTCTGTGATCTGCACTGGTTTCTAATTTACTTCTAAGTGCAATTTGATGTGATGGATAACTGTAGTGATTGCTATGAAGTTTTAATTGAATTGACTGTAGGTTATCTAAAGACCAGTGTCACTGTGATACCATGGCAGCCAAACTCAACAGATTCATCAAAACTCTTTAGCAATATCCTGGTTTGGATATGAAGAGAATAAATGCTATTGGAATACTTTTGATGTGCCTCAAGTATTAGATGATGATATTTTAATCACAGTAATGTTCTTCCATCTAATCACTTTGTTATAACAGCTGAAAATAAGCTTAAAAAGAATTTGATAATCCTTTAGATATGTGGGCAAAAAATATATATGTGTTTTGGCATAAAGGGTAGATTTTGTAGGGATTTTGTAAACTGTCAGATGATTTTCTCTCAGCTGTAATACATGCTCTAATTTCCTTTTAAAAGCCATTTAGAAGATATCAAGAGTGGAAAGATTTTCTTTTTATACAGTGTGAACTTCTGCCAATAGGATATTTGTCTGTATCAAAGATTAATGCAGCTGTGCTTGAGTTGAAAAGCTTCAGTGATAGATTGCTTTCCTGATAAAATGGTTAGAAACATAACATTATCAGGGAAATGAAAATGATTTAGATCTTAACACACAAAAATTGAAAAAAGAACTTACCAAAGTCTAAACAGAGAAGTTCAGGGGAGTATTTTGCATGAATCATGCCCAGAGGTGTTTGCCATGTGCCTTGTATTGCTAGCTTTCCTTGAAATGTTGTGCCAGAAACTTTACAGCACACTTTTGTCTTCTTTTTTATTTTTTTAAATTATTTTTATTGCTTGTGCTCTTTTGAAGATTTGAAGATTGGAAGAATATTTGCTCGCCTAGCTTTTTGTAGAGATGAGGTGGCTGTGGAAGGGAGAATATTCAAGATCATCTTACTCTACTATGGACTATTTAGATTCTTAAGCTGCTCAGATCTGCTTCATACCAAGTGGATTCTGGCACATAAATAAAACTGTGTAAATCCTAACATTTGGAAACATGGGAATGCCAAGCATGTTATTAATTGTTATACAAGCAGCAGTAGGGATGTTTCTAGTGTAATTTAGTAGCAAATATTACGTGGTCCTTGTAACTGGAAAACAAAATGGAAGATCTTCATCCTAAT
Organism: Illadopsis cleaveri; assembly: GCA_013399915.1. Taxonomy (NCBI): domain Eukaryota; kingdom Metazoa; phylum Chordata; class Aves; order Passeriformes; family Timaliidae; genus Illadopsis; species Illadopsis cleaveri. The sequence goes on along the minus strand of VXBB01000838.1, from coordinate 405,117 downwards.
CTTTTTTAGGATGTTATTGCATGGAAAATAATTGGGAAATGTCTGTTGAGCTTTATGTATAGTGCTACTTCTTATATTTTCAGTGAAAAGATTTTACGTTATAAACTGTTTTCTCCTCAAAAATTCTTTTTCCCCTGCGATGTATGTTTTAATCTAGAATGGTTTAGTTTTGCAGGATGGAGACTGTGATCAGAGCCAGGGAGAGGGGAATGTAGATCCCACAGTAGCTAGGGGCTGTGCTATCAAAGGATTCTCCTGGGGCAGAAGAGATTTAAGTTCAGGTAATGTTTCAGGTAACAATTATTATCACCAAGTAAAATAGTCTGTCTGAAAAGTTTCAACATATCCTCACAAAGCAGCTAATAGTCCAGGAGCTTAAGGGCATTCAGCAGTCATGTAGAAGAGTCCAGTTTTGGTTGTGATTTAGAGTTTCTGCATTCTCCTGCATTGCAAGAAACTTGATATACACACAGTGAGCTGTTTGGCTAGTGGTCAGTAGGATTCACTTTGGAGAATGTGAATGAAAGTCCTGGAAGGTGTGGGTGGGCACTGGCTGTGGAATCCAGACTCCTTAAATGTGGTCCTTTGGTGCTTGGATTTTAGTTACTGTCTTGTCAGTAAGTTTCATTCTAACAGAACAAGAAGTTACATTACCAAATCTGTTCTCTAGAACACTTGGATTCTTCCTTACACTGGTATATTTGGGGATTTGTGCACAGTGTAACTTCTTTCCTTCCTGACTAGGAGTTTTTCTTCCATCTCTGAAATCTGAGTATTTCAGTTTGGGTGCTGAAAATACCTATTGACAACTTTCATGCTTGGTATTTGTCACTGAGCAGGGTACTTGGAATAATTACAAATGGATTACATGTGCTATGGATATTTTGCTGCTTGCTTCATTGAACTATGTTATACATTTGAAGTGTCTGAAACTGAAGATCAGATTGGTAGATAACTGTCTGAAGTGCAAATCTGATAAGATTGAAATAAATGGAAACAGCTGGGAAAACCTTTCCTTTGAACTGGAGTATGTCGAAATTACATTTAAATTAGCTGCATATATTTTCTTTACTTTGACTGAAGCAGTATGTAGATTTTGTATCTCCAGAACTAGATTATTGTAATACATTCTGTGTGAAACCCCAGGATAATGTAAAACCTGTCTATTAGAACTTTGTCCCTGCTCTGATTTCCGGTTGCTTTCTAAATTGTTTGAGTGTTTAATTGGCTGTAATTGCCTGTTGAGTTCCATGGAATTGCTTGGAGAGCACCTTAGCATGTTTAAGTAGGAATTTCTTTCAAACTCCTCTTTTTAAAATTGCTAATGTTCACACTTCACTACACTTAAGATCTGCTTGAAATCTGTCTTTTCTCTTAGGTGTAGTTGCTGGCTTCAGGAATATTGTGCTTTTATTATGGCTTAGAGATAGGCCATTTAAAATACCTATGTCCATCACTGGCTAAATTTTAAAAACAATTTTAAAATTGTGTTAGACTCATACAAGAAGCTATATGCCATGAAGTGAATGAATGTATATTGACAATTTGCTTAGTAGTGGAAATCAAAGAAGTTTATAACTGCTTTTGCCTTAAGTGTGAAAATAGGTTGGAATGTATTGAGAATTATTTGCCAATACTGCATGAATAGTAACTGACCTATTCTTGACTTGGTGATGCAATAAGCACTTGGTAGTTGTATCCTGGCAGGTGGTGGTCTCAGTGGTTAAAATGTGTTGGCTTTATATCCTTATGTCTTTCCATAACGCTTAGTCTAGGAGGATGTTTTAAGGGTTTACTCATTCTCCAGTTTGGAGATGAAATGTACAATGTGAGGTTTTAAGATGAGCAATCACTAGCATTATTTTTGGTTTATGTTACACGTCTGCTTTCCAGGAAGGCATTGGGAGCTTTGTGGTTTTGAAGTATGAAAAAAACCTCAAGATGGGTTCTATATATTAGACTAAAAAAGTGTCAAGAGAGGTACAAGTGGATAGGTGTGGTGAAGCCATGACATTTTTGTTTGGAGTGATGTGAAGCATTGTTTCTTGGGACAATCCAGTTGGAGGATTCAACATGTCTTGCAGGCTTTTAGTAGAGACATGGATAAAAGATAGGGTTACCAACCACAAAACCATTCTTTGAAGTAGTTTGCCACACTGGAGTGGATAGAGATGAACTTCTTAAGTGGTTCTTACTAAAACAGAATTCTGTGGCAAAAGCAAGGATTTTTCCTCCCTGATTTTCTTTTTTTAAAGTACAATCTTTAGTGATTCTATAGACTTCTCGTATATTATAAGCTCATATGAAGACAAATTCTCTCATGAGTTAAAAATTATTTGCATTTGGTCAGAATGATGTTGGTGTCAGTTTAATGGAAAACACCCTCTATGGCTAAAACTATTAGCCCTTAAAGCTGTGTTGCTGAGAGTTTGGTTGATTAATGCATACGTTTTTATGTCTTTGGAGGAGAGTGGATTGTCTAATGTAAATGTGAATCTTGGGAGTGGGACAGGGGAACAGGACAGCTTCATTTCCATTAATGTACAGTGCTGCAGATGTTCAAAACCGAGGGAACATAATTTAACTACAGAAGCAAGACTTGTCTAAAGAAAAAAGGCATCCTGTTGCTTCACCAGCACACTAGGACTTAAAAAAACACCACCATTTAAAGTGAGTTTTGTGCAGCAAGAGCACACCCTGTGGCTTGGCAGTCTAGTCAGAAGGATGATACCACGCTGACTTTATAACTAGATCTTTGAACAATATTCTCATGGGTGGTAAATGCAAAACAAAGTAATATCAACTGGCACTTAATTCTGTGAGCTCCCTGCTGGTGGGGCTCTGCACTGAAATGGAACTCTTCCTGACAGGAAGTCAGCCGCGAAGTGTGGAGACCTCTGAAAATAAAGTGTGCTTTAATTTGACGCCCTGCTGTTTTACAGCCAGCCTGTTTAATTTGAGACTATGGAAGGAGGGTGAGTGCAGGGGAGGGGTATGAGATTGTGGAAAGTTCAGTGAGCAGCAATGCTTGTTGCTGATTTAATACTAATTACAAATATGGGGACTTCTTTGTTCGTGTTAATAAACCAAATAATGTGTCTCTGTTTCCAAGCAGAACTGCTTGGAGAACTCAGGATTTGTGCAGCTGTGCTATTAATTGGAAGTTCTACCCAGAGAAACTTTGTGTAGTGGTGCTGTTCAGTTTTTTGTCTAACTTGCACTCTTATTTATGTACATCTGTGCTTTTTGCTTATTTCTGCAACTGGGAAAACATTAGTCTCATCAAGGATTGTTGGCAATGCACTGTTTTTTCCATGAGTATTTTGTCATAACTTAAGTGATAAAAGCTCGTAATTCAGATTATGCAGCAGTCATGATATTGAGGTCTGTTAGGTGTTAGATCCTCATTCAGAGTCAATTTTGATTCAGAAGAAACAGCTGGATTTTCCAGTGCTCTTTGAATAGTTCTGCAGACATTTATTTCTATTTCTATGTGATAATGGATATATTTTTCTTTTGGTAGATCTGCTTGGTGAGTGCAGGTGAGGATTTGCAGTGAAAGGAGCAGAAAAGTATTATTTATCGTGTTTATTGTAGTGACATATGATAATAGAGACCTTTGTTGCAACATGTTGTATAGACAATAGATGTAGGATGAGAAAGGGAACAGAGTATGCAGGTGGAGTGTAATGGGAGAGATATTAGTTTTCCTGCCTTTTTTAAAAATTGATTTAGCTTCATTTTCTCTTAATCTTTTAAGAAAAGATCTGCATTAGGATAGGATTGTCTAAGTGAATATCAAGGGACAGGTTTAGACATCCTGTGTTCTGGGTGAAGAGGTGGGATTGGTTTACATACTTGAGTTTCATTCCCTCAAAGGTACAATGATAGCAAGAATCTTGTTCATCATGTCTGTGAATTCATTATGAGAGTTTAAATAAAAAACAAGCTACATTTGGGGAAAAGGGTGATACTAGAATCATGGAATCATAGAAAGTTTGGGTTGGAAGGATCCTTAAAGATCGTTTAGTTCCAACCTCGCTGCCATATAAAGGGGCTTACGGTTCCAAAACCAGTGTCATATTTCTTTATAAGTTAAATTTGTTTATTTGAAGCTAAGAACATTGAGCAGGAAGGGTGCTGTTGTTTGATGGTGATGATGAATGTTGCTATCAGTGGGCCCAGTCCAGTGCAGCACTGAGTTTGCTCTGATTTTCTTGTTTTTGTAATTTGTAGTCTACCTTGAAAGGCATTTTCCTTCCTGTTCAGTGGTTTTACAAAATCTCAAATTACAATCACAGTTAAACAAAAAAGCACTGAAATTAAGGGTCAGTTGTGTTACGCTCCTGCTATTCCTCAATTTGTTTGCCTTTGTTCATGAAAATGACGCTGGCACTGCAACTTAATTATTAGGATCTTTTCCCTTTGTTCATCTTACGTTGTCACTTTTCCTCACGTCTGTTTTTTTGACTCCTCTCCTTTGACTTAAGAGTTTTCTGCTTCCCGTTGCTTGGTACTTCGATTTCTCAATGAATTTTTAAGATTCCTGTTCGTATTCTTTCTGAAGCTAGTCTTTCATCTTGGCATTGAAAATAGCCGATGGTTAAAGAACCTGGAGAGGAAACTGCAGTGGAGAAGGTTTGCTGCTGGATGAACTCAAACCTGACCCCTAATTTTGTTTCATGAGGCGTCATGGCAACAGCCTGCTAGTGGGAGAGAGAAAGGGAGAAGCTGCCTGGGGAAATTGCTTCCTCCATCAGAAACTGGGGACCTGAAAGCAGCGATCCACTCATTCAATTTTTTCCCCAGTTTTTCGTACTTCTTTGAAACTGGATACAAAAATGAAGTTTATGCATTTTGGTCAGAGAGACATGCAGCTTCTATGCTATGAAAATTATTACTGATTTAATTTTATTTATGCAGACAGTGATATTTTTATAATTTTGTATGAATTTTGGATTAAGTTAAAGTTTTCTTTTATTGCTGTGTTAACAATATTTGATGCCACCATAAATTATGGCGAATGCAACCTATATCAAGATATTTTGGCTATGTGCAATTGTTAAAGATTGTATATGCTGTAACATTTTATATAGCATATCTTTAATAATAATGTATTTTTTTAGGATAGATTTGTGTCCTATGTAGAGAAGGCTACAGTTGTCACTATGAGAGTAATCTCCTAGCACAGAAGGTATTGTCTGACAAGCTGACAGTTTTTTCTGTGGTATTTCTACTGAAGAATCTAGTACTTAAGTATGTAACTCCAGCTTTACATGTGTATAATTTACTTTCAGAATCTATAAAAGCTTGAACTCTAACTTTTAAGTATTGAAATTAAACTCTCATTATAGTTTTAGGCATTTACCACTAACAACATAATACTAGTTTATAGGAAGCTCTGTTTACATGGAATAACCCACATGGTTAAACAGCAGGGGAGTCTTCTGCTTTTAGTTAAAAACCTGCTGTTTCTGTATGGCTTATTTACTACTTCTTTAATTCTTAATGTAGTGTGCTGTGGAATTGGGCATGCAAAAGTCAGCAAAGAGTTCTGTTTTTTGCGTCTAAGGTTATTACTTGCTGTACAATAATAAAGGCACTATTTTATTGGGTTAGTTGTAATTAACTTCAGCACTAGGCATTGATATAAATCATTCCTAATCTGTTTTCTTTACATTTTCATTCTTTTAAACTGGTTTAACATAGCTTCTTTCTGTCATCCTTTTACATGAGGACTAGGGTTGTAATTGCTTTTTTGAATTAGGCTGTCGGAAGCTAATGTTCGTGTTGGTCCAAGAATTGATTAAGGAACACTAATGAATTTCATATAGCACTTTTAAAAGAATTGTAATAAATACTCCATAGCGGTGATCTGTTATAACATTAGAACTCAATACAGTGTTGTCATGCTGTGCAGCTGGGAAAGTATTTCAGTATAAGAAACTTTGATTTGGTTTCACAGTTAAAATAGTAAAGAATCTTGTGGTTATGAATAGTTAAAAAAAAAAAAAAAAGTACTGTTCCAACTTTTCCCCAGAGTATATTTTATGAAAGTAGCTATGGTTATTATAGTCTTTGTTTCAGTGTTTGATAAAACAGAGGAAAAATACTGGAACAGTGTTAATTTTCATTTTTCTGCTTAGTTTTAAGTTTGATACTACGTGAGTCCTGTGCCATTCTGACTGATTTATCAATACACAAGTACTCCAGCATGTTTGGTTGTTCCTCAGCAGCACAGATTTGAAATAAGGATTTTGTTTGTTCTTTTCAGTCACCTTTGCAACGCTGAACATTTTTGTTTCTTGAATTCCTTCTATTTTTCAGAGGTGGATAATCACACAAATGCACAATCTCAGCCCGCCTTTGTGTAAGGTTCATTAGTTTGATATGAGTGTGTTTGGGATATTTTCTCACATTAGTGGCTGTGGTGTTATACCTTCACTTGAGAAGCTCTCTCATCTAGTTTATTTTTACACAACTTTCTTTGAGAAGACTCATTAAAATTTTCAATACAAAGACTTCAGTTGTGTACTGTCACCAGTGGATTTTTTGACAAAAGGCAACGTCTTTTTTTAATGGAATGCCAGCAGTAAATACTTTTTATTATAACTGGGTGTGCTTGATAGTTTTAAAAGTCTTATAAAAATAATTAGCTCTTTTATATAGTTCTAATGGCAGCCTTGCAAGTTTCCCCTAGAGCAGTCTCTAATGAACAGGCCTTGATTTTTCCAGTTGGGCTTTCAGATTCCCAGAGGACTTGACTTCAGACCTTGAAGGGCAGCAGCTGCCATTTGTCTTGAGCCTGGAGTTGCCAAACAGCCAGACCATGTACTAATAGGACACATTTGTACAGCCCCAGTACGTGGGACCCCGATAGAGCCCTAATGACGATCATCTGTTGAGAGCTTGTAGCTGGCCAGGGTTAGAGTAACTTTTATCACCCTTATTGAAATCAAACCCTCTGTATTGATTAGTGAGGTAGCTTGGCTTGTTACATTGATGCCACGTTAAAGCTTTCATAGAGAAGCCTTTGTTTAAATTTCAGTAAATCCAAGCCTGGTCGATGAGGCTTTTTGGGTGACAGGAGCTCCTGAATTTTTAGGACAGTAGGAAATATTTTTGCAAGTTCTCACTTTGTTTCAGGATTCAGCAACAGTGGTGATGTTCTGTAGAGAAAGGGCCATGAAAATATTTATTGAAATTCTTTTTTCTCAGCCAGTTTCTGATAGTTCTTTCATTATTTGTTTATGTTTTTTAAGTTTTATTTGAGCATACAGGTATGTCTGTATATATGCTGGATAACTATCTCAAATGTGTTCTCATGGTATTTTTATATTAATTTGTGTCACATCTTTGCAAAATGTTCCTCTTTTGTAAGTACTTGGCATGTGCTAATTTGGATATTAAATTGCTGCATGGTTTCTAGATATGATTTCCCATAACTCCATGTTGCTTTTAATTTTTTAATGGCGTTTCATAGATTAAAATAACTGAAGCGTGCTTCAACCTTTAAAAGTAATTTATGTTTGAAGAGATTCTGCTTAACATGCAGTCTAACTTTTTTTAATTATGAAGAACCCAGCTGAGATATAATCTACTTTTCACTATATGTTCTTTATTGCTGAGTTCATTCAAGCCTGTAGTGGATGTGGTGCTGAGAGAGTGCTGACACCAAGTGCAAACACTGCTGAAAAGTTCTTGATAGTTTACTTTAGGCACTTAAAGATTAGTGTATCTCTCTATGAACAAGTTTTTCATGCAGATTTGACCTTTACTCTAGGATATAATATGTCTCTTAGTCGTATGTTAACACATTTTCCCACTCTGCTCCTTAGTGCCCCATTCATAGTTGTCAGTACCAAAGTCATCCTTCTCCTTTGTTTCATAACCAAAATAAATTATCAAAACTCCTCCAGCTTTACGGGAAGGATGGATTAATGAAGAATTTTCTCTTTTTTGCCTGCTGATGAGTGTGTGTTTCAACTGCTAGGTACAATCCTTAATTGTACAATGTTAAACTGTTGAGAAGGATTTTTTTTTTAAACTTATGAGAAAAATGAATTTTTAAGGAGCATGCATGGGCATTTATGAATGAGAGCAGCAGAACAGTTTGCCACAGTTGGAAATAGAGCAGTTTTCGTCTATTGTAATTGTTTTAAATACTCTGTTCATGGTCAATTCCCTAGCCATCAGACCAGTTGATGGGTTGGTTTTGCAAATGTTTGTATATATCTTGAAGAATGTATTTTTTGGGGTATTCATAGAACTGTAGAATGATTTGTGTTGAAATTATCTTAAAGAACATCTCGGTCCAACACCCCTGCCATAATTGTTTAAAATATGATTATATTACTTTACCAAGAGTGTACAGCTGAGGAAGGATATGTCCATTTGCTGCCTACAGGCAAGCACTTCAAATTCCAAACCCACAAAAATGTGTATCAACAAAATTTTCTGGGCATTTGTTTGAGTGATTACAGTTTAGGAAGGGTTATATTGGGCTACATAAATGCTCAACTTTGCTTCTTGTCCAGTCTCCAACTGTAGACACAAAGAGGTGCTCAAAAAGAATAAAATAGGACAATTGTGATATGTTACAGAATTCCTCAGGGAAGGTGGACATGATGTATACCTAGGTCTTGAACTACCCGAGCTGAGGCCTTGTTGAGGCCTGACCTGAGGCCTCGAAGCCTGTGACGCAGTTAAAATTACTTGGTGAAGTTGTGGCGCAATTAGAAATTAGATGTTAAGGTGTCAGGGAAAGATAATGGGGTTTTGAAGGTCACTGTATAGAGTTGTTAGTAAGCATATGTTAGCTACCTTAAAAGTAAGTTCAACAATGTGTGTTTGCATTCTTCTCTCTGCTGTGTGCCAATGAAAAAGCTACTGACTTTGTAAACTATATAGAAATGTATATAAGCTGCCATTTTAGACGTAATAAAGGAGAACGTAGTGGTAACCATACTGGTTTGGATCTGCGTTGCTTCGACCCAACTCTCTTTTATAAATAGGGCAACCCTGGCTTTAGTGATACTCTTCTACTCTCCAGCAACTTTTGCTCAGGGTATTTTCTGAATTGGATGCAGTTTCTGTGTATTTAGCCAATATTATTGTGTTTATTTTTTTGATGTGTAAGTGTTTTGTCTTCTCTTGATTCAGTTAAACTTTTAATCACCATGACATGCTTTTGGTGATATATTCTTTACACATTGTTTAAAGAACTGCCTACATTCTTTGTTTTGAAGCTGGCTCCTGCTATCTGCTGCTTGCAGCAAAAGGCTTTTTTGGTAAATAAGAAGTTCCTGAAGTATTTGGTCTGAACAAGGATACTTGGGATGGGTAGGAAGCCATTAACAAAAGGAAAAAAAAACAAATTCAAGGCAGAAATTTTTTGAGAACTTCACTTATCTTATGCCTGGTGATTAGAGATGTACCTTGTTTTTCTGAAAGGAAGTATGAGGATCAAATAGTGTGAAAGACTTTTAAATGCACCTGAAGACTGAGATAGCTACACATACACGTCGGTGCAGTGACATAAAATGGGATGTACAAATACTAAAGACTGTTTGCTACACTAATCTTGTTGCTGGTTATGGTCTAATCCAGCCTGTGGTATTTTGTATGTTTTCATCTTTGGTTATAGTCTAATGCATGCTGTTGGTCTTGGTATTTCCTAGAAAAAAGTAAATGTACTAATTTATGAGTTTTATTAGAGCATTTGGTGCTGTCATACAACTGATCATTAGTTAAGGTTAATTAAAAAACCCCACTGTAAAATAGATTAAATGGCCCCAGCATTACTCAAATGGGACAACAGGTCATGGTATCAACCTTGAGGGAGATTATTAGTTTCTGAAAGGAGGGGTTTAAGTCCACTACTGTTTAATGTTTTCTTTTAATGACCCTTGTGCACTCAGTAAGAATGTGCCAGTGAAACTTGTTGATGATATAAAATTAAAGCCATAGAGGACTGGGATGTATTTTTGCTCACTTCAGAGTTGTGCTGTATAGAAAGAAATGTAATATGTTATTCCATACAAAGTTATAATTCGGATGAGGCTTGCAGCACCATTTCAGGAAAGGTTTTAGTCCTTTCCTAGGGTATTATGGGGCTGCTTATAGTTTCTATTAAGGAAATAGAATAAGGACACAATAAGGAGTTAGGAAATTTCCTTACCAGACACAGTATTTGAATAAAATGTGATTTCTTATTTGTCTCCTTGTCATGGTGATTTTTCATTGGAGTTTTTTGTGATCATGTCTGGTGCTTTTTGGTTTTCCCCCTGCCTCACTGTTGAGTGTGCAGTGACCAAAAGCATTAGGAGTGGATGATGTCTCTTGGTCACTGAACATTTACAGCCACGGGAAATGATGGTCAATTACCTACAGCTTAGAACAGGTATGAAATTATTGACTCGGTTGATCTTCCCTTACAGCCCTTCCTCAGAAAAGTGCTGAAATGTGTTTTGTAGTTATTTAGTTGCATTAGTGGTTGAGTTTGAAGCTTTTAACATGTTTTTTTCCCTAATACCTTTGAGAGATGGATAACTAAGATGCTGATATAATAATGCAATATGTATACTGAGTGTAATTGTTTGAGAGTGAACATATACTGTGGGGAAATATTGAATGGATCATGAAAGATGAAGACCATTAGTCTTTCCTTTCAACTATTAAAATAAGCTTTAGGGTTTGTTCAGCTGTGATTTATGAAAATGTTTAGACTAACACCTTCTTTGATGATGTCTTATGCAGAGAAAAATGCTGAAAAGTATAATGATAAATGCACTTTCTTTTCACTTTTGGCAGCCTCCATCTTCACCAATTAAATTTTCGAGTATTGTTGTGAGCTCTTTAGAGAGCAGAACAACAGATGGACAGTGTCATAAGTGGAAAAAATTATTTTGCTTTTCTTGAGTTTTCTCACACTTTAGGTAACAGAATAGTTTCAGTTATCATTATATAAAGTTAATATTTAGAACCTGATACTACACTTAAAACCTCTTGGAAGGATTATTTGCATATACTATTTTGTTTGGAATATTAGAAACTAAAAGGCTTTTTTTGTTTTCCACTAGAATACATTTATAATTTGTGATGAATAATACATCACAAGTTCCAATTATTCTGCTTTTGGTTCTGACTCCTTGAAAATTGTAGTACATTGTTGCAGCTTAAACATGATGAGCATGATAAACATGATGAGCATGTGTTAGGCCTGGAATAACAGATTAAGAAATCTAAGTTGTAATTTCTCCCTGCATTNAGAGGAGCAGGATTTAAATTGTAAATAACAACGTTGTTGCAGTGTGTGTCTGATCAAACCTTTGTCTCACTGACTGAGAGATAATTCTGCAACACTAAGCACCAAAGAGTGAACCCCCACACTGTGTATTAAAAACCTCCTACATTCCGATATCTGAAATTTGTTTAAGATGTATTTCCTCCTTTGAACTTTTTGTCTGCCTTGGAGCTGATGAGATTTTTTTTAAATAACCACAGTGATAGAAATACTCATGTAGATAATCTGTAGGATTATTATTTCACAGAACAAAGAGTAAAAAATCAAGGAAGTTGATGTGGAAAAGCCCATGAAACTTAACTGTCTGTCTGCTGCAGAATCAGCCTTTTGTATTAGATTAGAAGAGTTGAAGAGTTTAAATCAAGAGCTGTACTTGTCCTGTTCTGTTTGCCTCTACATTTTCCCCAAAAGATGGTATACAGACATTTACTGCTCTAATTTTTAACTAGGTTAACTTGTTCCTATGTGGTCTAGGATTAAAAAAATCTACTTTGTGTGTTTGTTAACTAATTTTGTTTTCTTCTCATCTTTCAAATGAGGGTAACAAGTCCCAGTGATAGGTCATCTGAGTTGATTGCTTTCACCCGTGTCTCTTGTGGGCACCAGGCAAAACCCACCTACATGTTTAAGAGGTGTAGAGTTTTGCTTAATTCAAGGTTCAGCTGGATTTAAGGAATGTGCAGTGCTTGTTTGTCTGCCATTAGCATAGTTTTCAGTGTGTTAAAAATGATACATTTTTTAAAACATTGTGTGTTAATGGTGCAATATTTGGATTGTTAACAGATTTTTTTTCTTACATGAGTAGAGATGACTGTGTGATGCTGAAGTGAGGATAATTATTAGGAAATATGCTTTCTAGGCTTTAAGCTACAGGAGAAGTTTGTGTCTGTGTGTCTAAGGAATGAGCCTTGCCTTAATGTGAAACAGTTTCTAACACTATCATGGTTCAATAAGGCAAAAAGCATCTGTGAACCAGAGCAAGTTCAGGATTGTTACATGACATAACAAAAGCAAATGATGGAATCCATTGTGGGATGTTTTTGGATTTTTTTCTCCCTTAATATGACCTTAAGTAAATGATGCTGCCCTGTTCCTTCATGCTGGCATTCATTGCTTCCTTATCAGCACACAATTAATGCTTTGTGTGTTTGCTGATGGTGCTGTAAATTGCTAAAGCTGAAAAAAAAGGATATGATTTTGTCTCTGAAAATGCCTCTTCCAAGTTTTGTTTTTATACAGCTAATTTTCTCTTCTTTTTTGTCTTTACCCAGGAGTGGCAAAATTCTATACAGAAGAATGCTGGCCTGGCCTTTATTGAGCTTGTCAATGAAGGAAGGTAAGTCACAATATTTGATAAAACGTCTGCCTTAGCCTTCAGGGAGTTCTGTGCCTTGAAACTTTTTAAAAATAATTTTTCTTCTTCCTTTTTGTGTAATTTTCTTTGAGTTTTACGAGTGTGGTTTCATGTTCTTTAATACTTTGGTTCGGTTCTAATTCTGAATATAGAATTTTGCAGAATCTTAATGCTCTTTAGTTTCATTAAATACTTTGCTTATCTGTGTGTCATGGATTTTCTTTCTTCCTGTCCTTGTGTACTGGTTAATGTTGAAACTATAATTTGTATTCAGCTAATCTCTTGAGAAAAGGAATTTATATTTGAAAGACATTACTGCTAGGAATTGTAAGATAAGCCTCTGTCTCAAAAATTAGATTCCAGTTTGCTCATTTATTTCTGATCTATCTCTTAAACTAGAAAGGAGGAGAGTCCCTCTAAGGAAAAAACCTCTTAATATTACCAATTAGTTTAATGTTCTATCCATAACTTTATATGTATATTATTGGAACTTATAGAAAATTACAGGTGATGAGGCTGTGCTCTTTGACTTGTAGTCAGTGTTCAGAACCATCAATATTTTCTTCATTACTACATTGCTGAGGCAGACGAAGAACAATATTTACTTTTTTTCTAAAGGATTTTTTAAAATATGTCTTAAGGAGTTAGCTAAGGTGTATTATAAGAAATGCCATTTATTTAAATGTAACTTCTGTTAGTGAGGAACTTCACCTAGTAAGAATCCAAATAGAAAATAAATTTTACGTGATAAGGACAGCTACTGAACTAAAACTGTCATAATTTATCACATAAATTAATATGGTATATAAATATCTTTTTATCATTGTAGGAATGAGGGAAATGGGTGTTGGAGATTTTTTTTTTCCTTAAGATGTAGATGTTCTCAAGATACATAAAAATAATGGCCATTTTAATGGGTTTTAATGGTTGCATTTCAGCTTATGGTAGGGAAAACACTGTTCTGAGGCAGGAAAAACATTTTGCTACTAGTCTTGATCCCAAGGGCCAAGGTAAAGTAACAAGGGTGTTCAGTTACAGTGTTAAGATCTAGCCTATAGTTGTTTCCTATTATGTGAGGCTGACCTGTCTTGACCTTACTTACAAAATGCCTGCTATAAATTTGGCCCTTGATTAATGTTTTATTAGCATAGATAACACAGAGATCCCACACACATGTAAACCACAATGTAAGGTTCATCTGTGTAAGATGATTATCATGGACAGATCAGTTGCTGAGACTGAGCTGTACATGGCAGTCACCCAGTAGCTATTCAGCTTGTCCAGGTCGAGCTTTCTATCAGTAAACTGTTTGGAATTGACTATTTTCTCTTCAAAACATGCAGTGCCCATCACAGACAGATGGAATCACTCCTCCACCTCCATAAACAACATCAATAACTTAGAGTCTAGCCTGAGCCAGAGTGGTTGTCTCAGGGACAAATGATCCCTTGAAGACTGGGAAGTGTGGTTTTGGTTAGCAGAAAATGTCTGTGTAATTGTTACTTCATTTCATATCTGACATGTAGCAGAGTTGGGTTTTCTTTTAATTTGTTTTTTTTTTTTCAAGTGGGAACATAGCATTCATTATGGTGAAGAGGAGAGGGGATTAATTTCTTAAAAATGGCTCCTTTTATCTGTTTCCATTTTCCTCCATTGCTGTTTATAGGAGCCTTTGTAGTTACTGCTGAATTGCGGTGCTTTGTGACGTTTCAACATTCACTAAAATGAAACTATTATCCCTCAAATGATAGGAACTGTATTCCAGAACTACTCTTTCCTTCTCTTTATGCACTTTGCACATTATTTTTCTTGCACATATGCTAACATTTGGACTAAAACATCTCAGACCTTGTGTTTTATTCTGTTTGCTAATTTTTGTGTATTTTTGCCATAGCATTATAGTCTCAGAAACTCCAAAAGCTGAAGTCTTTTAATTGAAGCTTAAGATAGTATCTGAATGATGCTGATTTAGACTTCAGCTGCATAATTATATAATAAAATCTAATAAAAATTCTACAAGTGCACAAGAAAATACGTAAAGGTAGTTGTAGAAAGGACAGAACTGGTTCAGCATATAGGAAGGGATGTCTGTAGGGCACCATGACATGAGAGTTACAATAAAATCAAAGGACTGGAAGAACTGCCTAGAATTTGTACAATTGCTATTGCCTGCTGCTTTGGTGAGGGGGCTTTGGTCACCCTGTAATCTTTGTAAACAAGAGTTTTATTCCCAGTGTTTATTACTAGATTTTTTGGACTAATGATGCTATAGGATATTCCAGCTTGAGGTGTGTTCTACTGTGTTGGTTTTTTTTTTTTGGTTTTTTTTTTAAATTGGGCAAATAAGATGACTGAAAAATCTTTCTGGAAGAAGTCTAGAAGGAGAGATGTAAATCTCTTCTTCTGCTTGCTTTCAAATGTACTTTCTGCTTTTATGTGAAAGGTATGAATGTACCTCTCTCTCTCACAGCAGTAGGAAGTTTTATGTTTAGGCTTGCCATGTTTTGGCTAGGATTCCCTGGACAGAAATATGTGCAGAAAATTTGCCTCTGGGACTCGTAAGATCTGCAGTGTGTGTGCTGCATTCAGAATGTGTTGGTCTGAATTTCCTCATGTTCACAAGTAACTAATGTGTTCCACAGAAGAGTTGCTCCCTGCCTTTCCTGGTAGATCACGCCCTCTTCACGTGTGGAGCAGAATTAATTAATTTGTGCCCAGTGAAATTTTGAGTCTTGAACTGCAAGAAAATCTCTAACAGGAGGCTGGTATGTGGAAATACGGAACTATAAACCTGCCTAAAACTGAAATACCCAACTGAAGTCTTGAAGTCCAGGTTACAAGCATAGTAAAAATAAAAAAGCCAGGATAGAAATCCAGGAAGCTACAGAATGTAAGTGAAAAGGTAAAGGAGCAGGTATTGGAGAATAACCTCTTTCTGTGCAGTAAAAGACACATCAGTTTCAGTACATTGCTACGTTTAACATTAATCTGTTTTTAATAAAAAGTACTAAGTATTGTTCTCTGTTATTGTAGTGTCTGGGAACACTATTAATGCTCTTTGGAACCTTGTTAAAAAGGTGCCTGTACCCGCGGCTCCTCCATGTAGTGAGCCATCTGTGCAGCAGAAGGATAGGTTGTGAAATGTTTTCCTTAGCCTGCTGAACTTCTGTCAGTCTGGATTTCATTCTTTGTGCTTGTCTTTCACCTTTGGGTCCTTCTTTAGGGAGAGTCTGTTTTGGAGCCTGAACCTGAGATTTTAACTGGTGAGGGAATTTGTTCACCAGAACCATCCTTTAGGTGGGATCTAGTTCACTGCCATGGCCATCCCTCTCCTTTGGAGACTTCTGAGGTGCCCAGACTGATTCCTTTTTTGCACCCTGGAACTAATTAAGTTTCCTCCTTATGCACAGGATGGTGGAGCCATTATTTATGAACTAAAACAAGCGCAGCTTTGTTTTATTTCCTTGCATGTACAAATGCCTCTTTTGCTAGGGCCTGATTTCCTGTACTTGACCAGTTAGCAGGCAGCTCCTGTGCTCTGTGAAGGTTACAACCCTCTGCTGTCGCTGTGATTCATTAGCACACTTTAGTGTGAAGCATCTCTTATGCTGGATCTTGTTTTCTGTATCAGTCAGAGCACTAACAAACGTACTCAAGCTCGAGACCAGGCATGACAGTTATTATCCCCTTTGGGGTGATAATGGGTTTGGCATGGCAGGGGTTGAGGGATCAGTCTCCTAAGCATGCTGCAGCAATTATTCTTTCCAATTTTCAGTCAAAGAGACTCTTGAAGATGCTTAATTTTAATTTAATTTTCTCAAGCACAGTTTTCTTGGCCATCTGAAGAATTACAGAACAATGTCCTATGCTTACATTTATATACACTTGTAAATGAATATTCACTAAAAAAAGTCACAAAATGTTTGGTTTAAAGACAATCTCATTAAGCTAGCAGAACCCATGTATAATTTCCACTCCTTACCTTTGCTTTTTCAAATCCTTGTGCAAACAAAGCAACCCAAAACATAAGGATTTGCAAGTGTATCCATGTTTGTTTTTCTGTAGCTTTTTTTTATTGCCACTTTCTTTGTAGTCTGATGAAGAATGAAATCTAATCAAAATTCTCCCCTCTATATCAGAGCATTTTCTAATGTGTCTTTCAGTGTGTTTGAAAATAGCTTTTTTTTCTTTTCCCAAAGGAAACTTGCAGGGGATTTTGTGCTCCCTTGGATTTAAAATTATTATTTTTGAGACACTATAGCCATCTATTAAAAATATTTGTTAAATTATACAATTAATTCAGAAGTTATTGGGAGAAGAAGGAAGGCAAGCATAAGGCAAATTTAACATCATTAGCAAGTAAAAACTCCATCAACCAACCGAAAAAAAGTCTCAAACCTTTCTAGAAACAACCAAATGTTGTTTGTTTCTCTTAATAAATTCTCTCAATAAATAAGATCTAATAGTATAAAGTCTGGAATGCTGTAATAATCTTTATTTCTATAGCTGAGGAGGGCGGGGAGGAATTTGAGAGCTGTACTAACAAAATTTAAACATACGTCACCTGCTGTTCCTTGTTTTAAAATTTTATGTAGTGCTTTTGACTGATCATGGATGCAAATATTTTAAATATTGAAATACTTGGCAATCAAGCTGGCTGGCCAATTACTTGGATGCTTTCTGAATGGAAAATAGGGGACAGATGTAGGCTGCCCCATTCAATTGTCTCTCACTCGCAACGCTGTGGTCACTCTCAAGGAATGAATGTTGGAGGGTTGTGTTGCCATAGGAGCAACTACTGTGATGGAAAAATAGTTAGAAAAATTCAGCTATTAATGAAAAAATGGATGATAACTGACAGACTTTGTGCATAATTGACCAAAAAAGGCTCTGGAGAAAAATGATAAATGCAGTCTGGTCCAAAGTAGAATTGATTACTGCCAGTCTGCTCCCCTTGCTGCAGCCTCCTTGTCCAGAGATTCTGATGACATAAAACCTGCACCTCAGTCTTGTTTTGTAAAAAAACTCAAATGTTTTCCACATTTACTTGCTTTTTGATTTTTAACAACCCTTTCTGTTTAAGTGGTACATTTTGTAAAAGAGATTTTTGATGATTTCTTTTATGAGTCTTGATGTTATTGTTTTGGTTAGTTTTAAAAAAAGAGAAAGCAGCTTTGTTAATGTGTGAATTTGAATACATAATGTCACTAGGCTAGATTTAAAACATCATTTTAGATGTGCTGAAAATTAGGAATTGTAGCTTGGATATGTTTCAGAGGTGGATAAGTTGACTTGAGTGAGGTTCTTAATGCTATGTAATTTTTTTGTGTGCATGTGTGTGCACTAAGGTATACTGTGATGTGCACAACCATTTTTAAAGCAGTTCTTGATCTCACTGAGTTTTGAAGGGTATGTATGTGACAAAGGTAGGTTTTCCTTGTGAGAATACATAATTAATTTACTGGGTCTATGAAAAAGGAAATTCATAAACCACTTTTGAGGGTCTGGGAATTCTGAAATGTTTTTTTAGTGTAGAACTTTTTGTTAACATCATCTGCTTTTAAAAAACCAAAGTATTGCAAGAGTAACAAGAAGGAAGTTATACTGTATTGTGTGTGCATACATGTATTGTGCTATTGCCATCTGATGGGACATTTTCAGACATCATCTCTCGTAGTACTGTGCAGTGGCTCTGAAATGTGAACACAACAGTTTTCAATGGATTCTGATATGTCCTAAGAGGCTCTCCTAGGTAGAAAATACTGGATTTGTGCGTCCCCCCCTCAACTGCCTTTTCAAAGTTTTGTTTCATGTAATGCTTATGAGTGTCCAAGTCAGCATTTTGGTGAGTCTCCACGGCTTTGAGGTTCTGTTTTTAATTTATTTGTTTGTTTTATTTTGGGGTTTTTTTGGTTTGTTTATTTGTTTTTCTTTTTTTCTTTTTGTCTCCTATTTTAACTCAGTAAATTTGTTCAAGCTTCAGTCTTTAAGACTTTATTGACTAACTATATTTTCTGAGAAGTCAGTAGAGTATGTGTAAAGTATCTGTGTTCCACAAAGCAATAGTAAAACACCCTTGCAACAGTAATTCCACCACTTAGCACACTGAGCAGTCAGATCCCATAAAAGTCCATGTAGAACATACCCCCTTTTGAGGAGAATCTCCTACATGCCAGGTTTATGAGCAAGGAGTGCAAGTAGGAGAGGTTACCTTGCTTGGCTGTCTCAGAGTGCTCTCAGAGTTGTGGAGCACCTGGAACTCACAGTCTCTCCCTGCAGTACTTTGTGATAGATTTCTGCCTAAACAGCTGCTGTCAGTGTCACTGAAGAAGCTTTTTCATACTTTGACTAAAACTGATAATTGTTAGACATCAGTAATACTAACCCAGAATTTGTCAATCTCTTACTTGCTTTTGCTTTGCTTATAGTTTCCTGTTTCTTTTTCGCCTCTTGTACCTCTTAATTTTTGCTTGTTGTAAGGAGAAGCTTGACTTTTTTACTTGCTCATCTAAGCATTCAGCAGGCAGGAATCAGAGGAAGACTTTTAGCTCTGTCTCTTATAGTTTTCCAGCGTAACCATGAAAATCAGTCTATCTCATGTATTTGGCTGGAACTCCTTCTCTCAGTGGTTTAGCACTTCATTCCTGACGCAGCAAAATATGCAAGTATGTATTTAACTTCCAGCATGGAATCCATCCCCTTACTTGTTTTTACTAGGCTGCTCATCTTTTCAAAGTTAAGCACATGTTTTAAAACATTTCAGTCTGGAAAATAATTTTTTTCTTAAGAAGAAAGTGTGTGTCTCTCAAAGTTACCTGATCTAGGTGATTCAGTTTATAGGCTTTCCCACATGTACAAAATGTGTTGTTTGTAGTTTGGAGTTGAGCTAATCCTTCAGCAACAGTCAGATTCCTGTCCTTGCCTCAGCAGTGGTCTGCTCGCCCTGGAACAGTTGTTTTATTGAGAGCAATGAGCTGCACTTAACAAATGTCTGTTCAGCATTTTGTTTCCCTTAAATGGAAAACTAGCAGCTGTCAAGGTTCTGAAAATTTGTGTTTAGTAGGTGATTAAAACTTCATTTTAAACACATAAGCAGAGGTGTGTTCATTTATACAGGTGCTGTGAGCTCATATTTGCCTTTGATTTTTAATGATGGCTACAGACTCCTCTATTATATCATGTCATCATTACATTTATGTAAAGATACATATATTTATTTCGCAAAGGTCCATACTTAAGTGGTAAATTCAAAATAGAAATCTGGTATGCCGTGTATGTGGATACTGTTTTCATAAAGGAACTCCAAACTGCCCTAGATGATAATGCAACTTGAATTGTTTGTTTTAAGAAAGCTAATCCAAGCATATGCAGTGTTTGGAAAAGGTTGAACTGAAAAGAAAGATTAAAATTTAAAGTTCTTGGATGTAAAAAAAACTAAAAATTAAAAAAGATCATGTCTCAGTTTCATCTACCTGGCCTATCCCTGTGTGGAGTATCACAAGAGAAAGTGAGGAAAGTGTGTGGGATTAGTAAGGAGAGCTGGGAGTGACAGAAGAGACAACTGATCCATAGAGACAAAGCTCTTCCTGGAACTTGAAGTGTATTTGTTTTCACCAGGTACACTTGTGCTCTCTTTGGACAACATTGTTCCTGTGTGAGGGAATGTAGTTCTTTGCTTTGTTTGGAACACATCCATCCTTTCTGGACATGCATAGCAGGTGCTGCCCTGCTTACTGGTTATGTTTGGTAGACATAAAGGAAAAACATGTTGTAAAGTGTTAAAACAATTCTTATATAGGGTGATTTCTTAAACAGATGAAAGAAAAGTGGGACTCGGAGTGTATAATTAGTGTTAGATTTAAAGTAGAGCTTTTAGAGGATAGCTGGTATTTTTCAGAGTCTGATCCAGCTAGCAGAAAATACTGGTATTGACAAACTCAGGGAAAGTAATGGAATACTGTCCAGCTGTGTTACATGCAACTTGTAATACATGATATCGTAGTACGTGAGCATTTGTGATCCTCTTGATTTTTTAGGCAGCTCTTAGTTCAATTAAAAAAAAGTTTATTTAAATGCTTGTGTGCCAGATTTGAATGTGCTACTGGAGATCATGGAGAAAGACTCAAAGACATGGAATCTGTCCAGACTATGCAATTGCTTATACAGTTTCTTGGTGCTAGTTTGTCACTAATGCATGCAGATAAATGGGCAGAATTGTTGATAAATTGGCAGTGTTGCTCAACAGCTACATCTATTCTATCAGGCTAAAAATAGAAAAAAAATAAAAGGAATTGTAATGTGGTTTTGAACTAGTGACTTTTGTACAAGCCTCCCCAAACAGAAGGGGAAGTCACACCTCAAACAGTGAATTGTGCATATTTCTTATTTCAAGACTTCATCCATGGGCAGAGACTAATCCACCAATTTGGCTGGTTCCTGAGCTTGTGGGCTCACATGGATGCTGCAGTTTTCTGAGCCTTGGGATGAGAGGGGCAGGGAACAAAGAGCTCCAGGTGTTGTTCTGCCTGTGGATTTCTTCTCAGGCATGTGACCTGCAAGTCTGCAAGTGTGGAATTCTGAAAGCATAGGAAAAGAGACAGCAGAGCATCACTCTTTCAAACATACAGTAAGAGACAGGTGGAGCCTTATTTCAGATAAATAAGTTATCCAGGTTAAAATTAACATTGGATGCATTAGAAGACATCCGGCATAATAAATCCTGTGGTTGTAAAGAAAGCCTTTCAGTACACTCTGAACTTGTTGAAATGTACTTTAGTTTATATGTGTAAGGAAAGCAGGTGATTTTATGTTCCGCTACTCTTTTTTCTACAACTGGAAGCCTTACATTAAAAAAAAAAAGGTTTAATAACAGACATTTTAAGAATTAATCAGTAGAGCATGTAATGGATTTATCTGGTGTATCTTTGCATGATCCTGTGGAAATGTGCACCTTCTAAAACAATGTGATTCCTGTATAGCTGCTTTTAACTTTATGAATCCCAATGTAACTAATTAAAAAGGAAATGTTTTTAGTAACAATATGTGAACTCAGAGAATAATTGGGTTGTAATTCAATCTGTCAGCTCTGCTGCCATTCATGAACTCAGGGTTTATGAAGGCCTCAGAAATCTCAGTTTGAATTACAGCTTTATTCTGTACATAACCTGGAACAATGTATATCTTAGCATTTCATTTGTGAGGCTGAGAATGTTTTATAATCCTGAAAATATTACTTAAATGTATGCTTACCATAAAATTTCAATCTTGCTTTTGGAGGAAAAACTATATTGCATTGCATTTTTTTAAAATTTAGACTTTACATCAATTATGTTAGAGCTTTAACTGTGGATGTTTATATGCAAAAACTTTATATTGTGGTGGATGGTAAAGATTTTTAGATTTTTTTTTTATATATGTCTCTATTTCAGGTAAACCAAATGACTGTCCAGTGTGTTTACATTTTGTTTAATATTTACTTTGGTTTGTTATAGAAATACCATTTTACTAGTTGCCAGAGAATTACCCTCCAACCTATTTACACTGTTTTCTTAGCACAATAAAGTCAGTCATAAGAGCCCAACATATTTGCATATATATATATATACTGTATTTCCAGGTTTTTATTTTTGGACTTCATTCTCTTAAGGCAGTTCTGAAATCTTTGTCCTTAGGTTGCTAAGTCAAACCATGAAGGAGCATCTGGTGCGAGTGGCTAATGAAGCAGAATTCATTCTGAGCAGACAGAGGGCAGAGGATATTAACCGCCATGCAGAATTTGAGGTAAGAAAGGAAATCTCATTTCAAAAAAGCAAAACACAAAAGCATAACCATCCCACTGTGTTTAAGGAGTCCAGGCTGTGATATGGGCTTTGCAGGCCTCAGGAGGTTCCACTCTGAAAGGTGCTTTGCAGTCCTAGGGTGATTTGATAAGTTTGCCACTAACTTTGATGGAAAAACAGGCTGAGCAGAGCAGCTCAGAACTTGTTGAAATCTGCCCACCATAGATTGTAGGGGAAAGAATTTTATCATAGCAATGCTGCTCTTTTCCATTTAGCAAATATCACTGTATGTGTTAAATCTGTTTAGCATCACAGTCAAGATATAGGTCTGAAAAAAACCACTTTGCTGAAGATAAGTGGTAACAGCCTGTGAAGTGTAAGATGAGAAATTACTTTCTTTTTTCTTTTTGTATCATCTGCTATTTAACTAATCCCTCTCTAAACCCATTCTCCTTATGTTTTACATGCCTCAGTGTGGTTTAGTTATGTTTTCATATTTTCACCCCACTTAAGGGAATCTAAAGTGAAATGACAGTCTCTGTTTTTGTAATAAACTTGTATTACTTCTAACAAAAATACAAGCCTGTTTTCTGAATCACTTTGGTCATACCTCCAGTTTAGGATCTTGGTTACATTACGTATCAGCTTTCCCTGTGCTTTAATTATTGGGTAAATGAAAATGAAGCTAAATCTCTCTCAATTCCCTAATATTCTACTTAAAGAGTACTTTGTCTTTCTTCTGACATGTGATATTACTTGTGGTTTTGTTTTTAAAATGAAGCATTAAGAGATTGAAGGCACATTTGTGCTTTACGTACTTCTAAACTGTTTTCCTCTTAAATCTTTACTTGAAAAAATACTCCCCAAAGATGAAAGCATATTTGTCTTAGACAGTGCTTATGTTCTAAAGGTCATCTGTGTTGGCCCCGGGATTCAAGCTGTGCGTTGTCTAATAACATATCTGCACTTCATCTAGAGCTAGTTACCCCCTCCTGCAAACAGAGATGTTGGAAGGTATCTACAGTACCCTTCTGCAATGCTGAAATAGCAGGCATGTTTCATTTATTACATCAAGGCTTTGGCGACAGTCCTGTGGAGATGAAAAGTGCATCCTTTTACTCCGTTGCCTGATAATCACTGGACTGGGACATGCTTGACATCTTTTGCTCTGGATTTATGCAGAAGCTCCATGCATGACATGGTGTTATTGATTAGATGAACAGCCCACTTTTTTCCTTCAGATGCAAACTATTCGCCAAGAGGGGTGTGTGTATGTAGGAAATGTGAGAGAAATGAAGGGTTCTGTCATATAAATACAGGCTCTCTGTGAATGCAGTTGTTCAGTGACAACTGCACTCTTAGCTCCAGTTCAGCCTCAGGATACCTTTTATAGTGTCTGGAAGAAATTTAAACAGAGCATCAACTTACATTTTTAATAGAGCTCTGAGTTCTGCTGTGACAAGTTTCTGGGATGAGAGTTGGCTGATGCTGGTTTGAATCTCTCCTGTCTCAGTGGTGGTGGCTCAAGAGGTTTAACTCATCACATGGAACTTAAATGGAAAATGCTGTACTCAAATATCAGCAGTCTGTTTATCCAGTTAAATTCTGTTCCTGTGTTGGAAAAACTTTGATCCAGCACGACTTCCACAGGTGTAGAAACTGAGGATATACAGCTATTGTATTCTGCCAAATGTGTTGAGAATCTGATGTCTGTGGCAGACTTCAGTCAGTGCTGTGTTCCTTTGTGGAAAGAGGAACCATTAGCCACATCCATGTGAGTCTGCAGGTACCACATGAACAACCAGAAATTCTGGTGTACCATGTTCCAGCCACATCTTAAGATGTGATAGCTGGAGAAAGTGAGCAGAGGAGTGATCCTATAAGATTTAGCCCAGGAAGATTATGTATATGGAAATCTGAGTTCGATCACACTTAAAAATGTTTTGTGCTTCTGGTAATTACTAGATGTAGGGTTTTTTAGTAAGTGGTTAGGATCAGCATGTGTGGTTCAGATCAGAAGGAAGTTTTACCCTCTGAGTGCTATGGAGAAAGGAGATGAGGCTGGTTGAGGAAGGATAAAGGCCCTCAGGCGAGAAATAAGGAAAGAACTGTTACCTGTTTTTATTCACACTTGCAAGTCTGGTGTTTCATATTGTATATGAAATAATCCACGTTAACACTGGGTCAGCAAAAATCCAACCTCCAGTTTTCTTTTTAAAGATCTTTAGTATATTGACTGCTACCTGATTGTAATTCTCCATTTCTAAAAGTCATGATGAAGAAGAGCCTTGCAATATCTGAGTCAGATTTTGAAGAGGTTTGCATTATGTATGCAAGGACAGTTTAAAAGTAAAATGCAAATTGTCTTTTACTTTTTAAAACTGAAGTCTGGTATTTGGAGCACATAGAGGCAGGAGAAAGCAATGGGAAATTTAGGCAAGCTTCATAATGAAGCTCTCTAGTTATGTATAATTGTATGTATTCAGTTATAAATGGGGTAAGGATGGTCAGTGTAAGAGAAAGAAAAAGCCAAGGAAAATAGGTAATACAGAAGATGCACTGCTGTGCTGAAAACTGCATCTTATAGAAATGGGATGCAAGAAATTATTTGACAGATGATAGTTTAAAAGTTGCCACTCCCATTTGGTTCTTAATTCATTGCAAGTACAGGAGAGATGTTTTCCTTCCAGAAGTGGTTTGAGAAATGTCCATCTATCAATTTTTTCCAATCTAGGAGGAGACAGAGAAGCAACAGCAAATGCAGCACATGTGAATTTTGCTGTGTAAGCTCTGGTTGGGCTTTGCTCTGTCTCCATGTGGTGGGACCCTGCATTGGCAAGAACATGGAGAGGAACCCTTTCCGTACAGTGGGATGACCAAAAGCATGGCAAGAGTCTCTGAAGCAAGGAGAGTTTTGGGTTTTGGTTTATTTTTGGTGGCTTGTTGTTCCAGTTTGTGCTGTAACTTTGGGTAGGCAGTAATCCCTGAGTGCATCAGCGAGATAAATTTAAACTGAAAGGAATAGAAAAGAAATATTTTCGATTCTACTTGTGCCTTCTCATGGCACTTTTCTCTCAGAAACTAAGAGTGTCTTTTCACTGCTACCTGTATAAGGAGTAGTTCCATCTGTGCATGTAGACATATGGGGAGGTCACCAGGAAACCTGAGACATACTCATTGTACAGTGTGATTGAACCTCAAAGAAGCCCGATGAAGGAATATCCTGCTCATTTCTGGAAGGGGGTAGCAATGAAACACACATTTTTTGCAGTGAATGTGGGAAAGTGAGCATTTCTAACATATAACCTTAAATTTTCTCCATTGTCCCTGGGGTTTATATGTACATGTCTCTTAGGTATTTTTCAAAATCTCACCCGTGATGTTTGGCAGAGTTGAAAATCCTGAAGAGGAGCCCCTTTATGGTAGTTTCATGCTACCACCCAGATTTTTTTTCTAGAAATGACCTTGAAAAATGTGGTGATTCTCACTGTGTCTTAGATTATCTGTGCAGGCTGCTGTGGATTTGGGCCTATGGGAATAATTGGATTTGGTGTGAGGAGGGGGAGGGAATTTTGTACTCTAATTGACTTTATTTTATAATTTATGACGGGAGTGCCCATTGCCTTGGCTATGCCTCCTGTCTTACATAAATCTTTTGATGTACTTCTGGGTGAATATACATATTTATAGAATTCTAAATAAGTAAACCTGCAAGGTTTTTAGGCCTGGATTTTTCAGTGTTTCATCTTTCTAGTGAAGCTTTAGTTTGCTGTTTGATGGCACTGCTGGATTTGGGCAAAAATCTATGATACCAAGTCTCAATGCTTGAGTAAAGTATTTTTGATGACTGCTCCAGGAACATGGTTGCTTTGTTTGTTTGTTTGTTTTTGGTGTTTTGGGGTTTTTTGTATGGAAGATTCACATGGAAAGTTAAGAAAATGGGAAAAAATGTGCAGTACAAAACTATTCATAATGTTGTACATTATGATGTGTATGGAAGAGCAGTGGAGAGTGCCACACAATAATTTTCAGAAAACTTTCTATAATGAGTGTACAAGGATTCTTTATTCTGAGGAAAACAAACCTCTTGGTACTTTTTTCAGTAAAATGTTGCTGCTACTCTAATTGGCAAAATAACCTGCCTCCTCAAAGTGTCATTTTTGAAAGATTGTGTGGTGTCATCCCCTTGAATTTTTGGTCTTATTTTTTTCAAATTCTTGTCATCCATAGAAATAGAAAGTGCTGGCATTCTTGTTATTGGCTGTTTCTGTTGATTAACTGAGAATTTCACATGACTTTCCCTTTGCATTTGTTATAAATCATGCTAGGCAGCTAACTTCTCTGCATGATTTCTCTTCAATAATTAAATCTAGCATTTCCAGCTGCTGTAAAATTTGTTGCCCTTTTGTGTTCAGTTATGTTTTTTCATGCGGAAGACTTGGATTTCCTCACAGTTTTAATTCTTATTCAGTGTCAATTTACAGGCTGTGGTAATAAACAGAATGTTTTACTTCACGGCTCATGCTGGGAAATGAATCTTAAAACTGGTATTGCCTTGACAGAGGTGGGATGCAAGGCTAGGCAAGCGTTCCAGTAGTGACTTGGATGGAGCTGTTTGCTTTTTGTTTCCTTAGCAGAAGGCAAAATCCAGTGCTTCCCTTGATGGATAATCTTCTGTATCCCACGTCTTTTCCCCTTTGGTGCACTAAACATTAAATGTTGGAATAAGTTATTTGTATCAGAGGAAGTGACTAAAAATTACTGCAAGTCAATTCTGGCAGAATACCCATAAGTCAAAGGGAATGTTTGAGAGCGCTTGGAAGAATAATGGGAAGGTATTTGGTGTTTTTGTAGTTTCTGTAGATGATTGTTGCTTCTATATGCAATAAGAAGTTAACTGTGGGAAAGAAGGTTTTAATCCTTGACTGGGTCCATATTCTCCATAGTTTACCAGTGTTTTTAACAAAAGCTGCTTTGTTATAGAATCTGTGCATCAAAAATTCCATCAAATGTGGCTCTTGCAACATCCTTTTATATTAAGTGTTTTTCAGCACACTTAATAGTAATGTCCTTACTTATTAAAACAAAAGATTTTGTAGTGTTTTCAGTGAGAATTCTCTCTTTCAGAGTGGGTCAGCAGTAATGGTTCTCCATAGAACACATGGAGATAAAAGATAGTGCAAGCTGCAGGAATGCACCCAAAAGTTGTCATTAAGACTTCAAAAATGTGACAGGGGAGCATGAAGGAAGTTAGATGTTCCCTCACTGAAAAATAAGGCTTTACACATATTGTTATGAATGGGCGTGACTCTCTCAATTTTAAATTTGTAAATAAGTGCTGCACTTTGCATTGGGACGTTTAGGTGTTACAGCACCATCTGTCTGTCGGTAGAAGGAAGAAAAAAATTGACTTTTATTTCTAAACATGTTTTTGAGGTATTATAAATGCTTCACAGAGTGCTGACCATAGCAGAATATATATTTTTTTTCTATGGGAGGATTAACCAATTTTGTTCTGCTGCAATATATTGGTAAGTCCCAATTTAGGAGATTAAATTTATTTTACTCCTGAGGTGACAATTTTTGGGATTGTCTCATGTGAAATGAAGGAGACTAAGTGCAATTTGAAAAAGAAATATCCTGGAAGGTCATGCACAGTGTCTTACAATGTTTGAGATTTCAACTTTTTGTGTCCTTTCTCACTTCTTTTACATATTTACCACATCTACTTATTTTTCTCTTCCTGTGAATGATAAACTTCCTTTTAAAAACTGCTTATCCCCTCTAGTAAGTACTGTTACAGATTATTATGTTCACTAGAAATTATCAGTAGGCTTAAATAATCTACTCTCCGTAGGTCTATGAACTTACCTTTTGCTGTGAGAATACATCTTAACTCCATCATAAGATGTTCCTATCTGCCCTACCTCATCCTGCCTTTCTTTAAATATCTTTTTGGCATTAAGCCTTGATGAGCTGGATCTTTCTTGTCCTTGTCTCGGGTGGCTTGTTGAAAGAAATCTAATGAAGCCTGACTTCCTTTACAAAGGCAATGGTGGCTCTTGCCAGTGTGTTTATTCCTTTGTTCGCATTTTGCTTTAAACACAGCTCCAAGTTTGCCTTTTAGAAATTACAGACTTGTTGCCGTGTTGCTCCCTGCAGTCCTCCAGAGACCATTTGGCATATTTCTTTCCTCTGGCACTGAGGCAGTTTGAACAAGAACAGTGCAGCTGATGGCTGTGCTCATCCCTGAGTTATTCTGGATCACCTGAGTGGTCACTGCCTGGTCTCAGCAGTTGTTCTCTTCCCAGTTTTCTTTTATAACATCTCTGTTCTGTGGTGGTCATGTGTTCCAGGAGTGCTTTTTACCCTTTGATCTTCTATTAGCTCTACAGAGACTCCTTTATGGGCTTCCTCCTCCTGGTTTGTTTGAAAAATAATTTAATACTGCCTTTTATGGCTTTATGCAATTGTTCCTCCATCTCTTTTGACCTGTTTCATTCTGTTTTTAAAATTATCATGCTGGAGTTGACATTTTTTTCTGTTTTCCCTCTTCGGGGAGACTTACTGAGGAATGCCATTTTCCTTCTACAGCTTAACCATTCCAACTTTTTGTTTATTTGTTTATGAAAAAGCCTTCTTTTGGATGGCATATGTTTCCTTTGAACCCCTAATATTGTGTCTTTTTATGCAGATTTTGTGTTGTCTATTAAAACATTTTCCATGTTTTTATGCATCTTTTTATATGTATAGTATGAAAATTAAGCTAGCCTGGAAAGAAATTTCTTGCTTCAAATGAGATGTTCCCGTCAGAAATGTTGTTGTTCTCACCTATTCATGAAAAATAAATCAGTATTGTTTACCTTATTTGTTATTCACGTACAGATTTTTATGGTAGCTGATGCCAGGTAATGATTCCTAAATAATCCAGACTGAAGTAATACAGTGTAAATAGAATGTAATTTTCTAGCACTAACAAAGCAAATATCCTCTTTGTGCTTGATTGGATATTTTATTCTAAAATTTCTGTCCAGAGATAGCTTGTATTGCTTCTGTGCCTTTTTAAGAGCAATGTTAAGAATTGTTCAGCTTTGAAGAAAGAGCACTGGTGACATTACACGTCTCTCTTATGTGTTTTATTGTAACTCAGTTTGATCTAAATGAGAAAGAAATTACATTAAAATAATTCTGATATTGGAGCTGACAAGGTCACAGATCTTCAGGGTCTATATACCTGAAGGTGTTTTTTCTCAGTATTTCAACTGAAATAGGTTGGACTTAAATACTCTGCTCAGTTTTAAACTTGAACTTATTTTTATTTTCCTTTAGCATTATTTCTTTCCTGTTATGTGTTTATTATCTTTGGGCTTCACTGTCAAGCCTATTACCCTATGTTAAAGTGTACATTCTTAAAGAAGAGTTTATTGAAAGGGAAAATGCAGTAACGCTCTCCCAGAATACACTCCCACTCCTCTGCAATTTGAAGTGATGCTTGGGTTGTAAAATGCCTTTTCCCTGGTAGTGAGTCAGCTTGGATGAGGAGACGTGGATCACAACCAGTATTTCCTAGAGCACCCTCTGTTCATTACACTGTTGTAATTAATAGAATGAAGCTGTTGCTGGTAATGGCTGATGACTACACTCAATGCTTACAGTTGGGAGGCTGACTCCAACAAGTGTAATGAAGGATTAATTCCAATAGCTGCCAAATTATGGCAAAAAGGAGCAAAGATAAAGGTGAACACACTGAACATAATTTTATATCTAAAATGAGATTATTTTTTATATTTTATTATCTAAGGTGATGCTCCTGTGCTGTTTTATTATTATGGTGACTTAGTCTTCCAAGCTTCCCCTCCAGTTCCTCTTCTTTGTGACTAAACAATTCTGAGTAGCTGAGTCTCAGCAGGGAACTCGGTCAATTCATTATTCACTCATTCTGCAGACTGATTTTTACATATATGTTGGAGAGTCTGAAACAAACTGACAGGAATTTTACAGTTAATATTAGTTTGATCAGGCTCTTATCTCGTATTTTCTCTCCTCTTCTTCTGCAATTAGCTCTACTGATTCTTGTCACATACCCTTTCTTTGGCTGCTTTTCCTTTTATTTTCCTTTTGTGATGTTGGTCTAGATAAGTCATGATACCTTCTCAAAATGTGACTTTTTAAATCAAAGTAGTTTGTTTATGTGAGTGGAGAATTTGTGCTTACGGATGTTTTAAGAGCTTTGATGAAAAAAAACGTTAGGGTATTCTTCTGGTGTTATCATTTGTAGATTTTGCATTTCCACTGTAGATAAAAATATAAATATCAGAATCATTCTGGAAAAAGTGTTAATTACAGCATGGTAATTTAGTTTCTGTTTGCCTACAGGAACCTGAAACTGCTTTTTTGTTTCTGTTAAAACATAATAGGGAATCAAAGAGTTTTTAATAGCATTAACTTTCAGATGAAATGTTTTCAACCAGTCTTTATAATTCCAGAATTAGTGGAAACATTTATATCTTTAAGATTCTTCCATCAAGGCACAGGGAAGCGAATTATTGAAAAGATAAAAATAAATTTGTTTGCTTTCTGTCAGAGTTCATATCTACAGCCAACCCTGATAGAAGACCAGAATGATTTAGACAAGTTTGCTTTGGAGATTCATAACATATGCTTGCTGGACAGAATTGAGTTATCTCTGCTCTGGAGAGTAAGTTATTGTAGCAGGAGCTGACAGAGATGAAGATAACTGAGGGAAATTCAATTACCTTTTAGTGTTTTCCTTCTAATAGGATTCTTAATGTGAAAAAGATCCTTAGATGATGCGCCTGTGTTGCTTTGTGAGATCTGCTTTGATACCTGCATCCAGAATAAAGTGAACTCTTCTTTTCAGGCCTTCATTAAGGATGAAATATGCATCTGATTGCTAAATGGGTGCTAGCTTTTGATTCAACATATTATCATTTGTAGTCCAGATGTATTTGACAGTCTTTTGGCAGTAGTCTTAAATATTCTAAATGCAATTTCATTTTCAAAAGTACTGTTTTTATGTGAAAAGGTGGTTTATAACAGCAATTGGAGAAAGACGTCACAAAATTGTAAAATTCTCCATTCTCTAGTGCTGTCTCTGCATGGTTTTTCCTCTCTTTTGACTTTCCTGGCAAAAGCACCCAAGTTACAGATATTATTTATGGCTGACCTGAGTCCAGGCTGTTGGGTTAAAGCCCATCCACTTGACTATAGCTGGATTTCATGTAAAAGCTGTTCAGTGCTAAAGTTACTGGGGTGGACTGCTGCATACAGGTATTAGGATGTTGTTATTTGTGTTACTCATATAATATTTTTTGTAGTGTCTGGTGATTGAAATGAAAATTTAGAAGTGACTTTATGAAGGCAGCTCACTCTGCAGCTGTATGCACAAGAACACGCCTGCAGTATGTACTTGCAGTATGCACTCATTTACTGACCCACTCAATTACTGGCTACAACTGAATATAAAAAGATATATTTTTTAAACTCTGAACTTCTACTAGGGTTGAAAAATGTGCTTTTTATCTGGATGATTTACCCAAGCATGTACACACTGATATTTCTATAAAAGAAAGGAAGGGCAAGTATCTCCGTGTTAGATTGATTTGCAACCCCAGACCAGGTTTGGATGTTCCTAAAAGACACAGCATACCTGACCCTATAGAGCAATGGATTGAAATTCTGGTCCATATTTTGAGTAAGTGCTTGTCTTGACCTATGGCTTCTTGGTGAAGTCATCATTCTCTTGTTTGGACTAAAATCCTCGTAGGAATAGTCTCATTTTGTAGTTAACATGATCTCCTGATTGAGGCATGACAAAGTTGATACCTGCAGGTTTATTTTTTGATGATCATGAAGGTGACTTATGAAAATCAGCTGTGGGACAACATACTGAGATGCTTAGAAAATGTTTGAAGGTGTTTGTCAGTAGTTACTGAAAGCACTTACAGTCAGGGTTTTTTACTGTTACCTATGTTTCTTCCATATAGTATTTTTCCCTTTATCTATTAGTATATTGTTAAGGAGAAAATTGTACAAAATGTTGCATTTAGTGTAATAATTTGCTTTTTTGTTACATTGAAAGCTTCAGCTTTTCACCAAGATTGCTCCATTATGAATGCAAAATATTGTGATGTGCAGAAATAAACATCCCCATGAGTGATGGTTGAAAAGAGACAGTAATTGCTTTAATAAGGATTTTACAACTAAATTGATAAAATTATCTGTAGTTTGTAGTAGATGGGCCTGTCTGGGATCCAGGGAGGTGAAAATGGTGGAAAACTGTCAAGCCACATCCGTCCAGGGGTGATATTTCTAATATTTTACAAAGGTAGCCTTTTATTTCTGGGTAGATCTATGCAGCTTTCCAAGAAAGGGAACAAGACTGCACTAATCAGAATTCTTAAGTGGAATTGAAATGTCCTTTCACATTCCCTCATCTACCTCACTGCTTTGCAGTCCAGGTTTTTATCTTAACTTCCCTATATTGGCTTTAAAATGGGAATCACTATAACAGAGTTAAAAAATCTTTTCCTTCCTCCATGTTATTCTTTTATCAAAGTGTTTACAGAATGAGTCGATCTACTGACTTTTCTCTCTGACCTAAATGGGAGAAAGCTGAGCCAATTCCTTTGAGATGGTCTTGGGTCATGGAAAGGAAGATGTGTCAAGCAGTTAAGTTGCTCTTCTGGTGATTATTTTGTCAGGGAAGCTTCCAAGTGACTTAGAAACCTCTGGGTTTCACTGTTAATCTGGAGTCCAACTGGAAGTGGCAGAGTCAATCCTTAGAAAGATTTGCCAATCAGAAAACCAAACTGTCCTCCGTATTCTGCTTCACACAGGATGTTTCCTGTTTCTTTTCTCACCACTCCTCCCTCCCTCCCACCTGTGTCCTGCTCACATTTCTAAGTCCCTGTTATTAATTCACTATTTAGAAAATGCATCTTCAAAGATCTGTGACCATCTTAAAAGATTTTATCTCTTGAAGCAGGGCTTGGAAGGTGATGATAGTGACTATGATGAGCACTGAAGTGCTTTGGTGATCGTTCCATGTTTTTCTCTTCAAAGATACTGGGTTTTTTTGTCAAAAATTTACAGGAACAAATCTAAGCCTAAGTAGTAATGCTAAGATTATGGCCTAATGGATTTTGAAATGTTTGTGCTCCTTCAAGCATTTTCCCTGCCTGTCCTTGCAGAAAGTTGAGATTTGAGTCTTACAAAACTATCCTGAATTGTCTGTTGTCCTTAGAGCAGTTTGAGATTCCATCTTTTGTGGCTGATGCCAATCCTTGACAGACAAAGCAAGCAAAACTCTCAGCTACTGGATGGGTTGCTGTGTTGCAGACAATGTGTGGAACCTGTGAAACAAACAAATGTCAAACTTGGGGCCAGGGTTGGCCATGACCTCTCTCCACTGCCACCAGCAGGACTGGGTCATCCTCAGCTGTGCTGGCTTCATGCTGGCCCTTGGTCCCAAGAGAACATTTACAACAGAAAAAAAAAAAATCAGATATTCTGACTTCTAAAATATTGTTGATTATTTTTTCCTGTGCTGCCTGTTAGAAACCCCAGGTATCTCATTTCTAAGCAGTTGTTGAGAGCCCTGTAGCCTGCACCACTCATCTTGGCACTGGCCCAATGCTGTTTTGCAAGGCAGTTTCATATGGTTGGCATGAGAGGAGGGAGGAATGTTTCCTGGGTTATTTTTTTGGTACACAGTTGTTTGAAGCTGTTCAGAAATTTGAAATATTAGAAGTAGATTTTTGGCAGGAATGTAACTGAGGCTGTTAAAGTGTGTGAGAGATGTTGTTACATGGCTCTTTGGTATGCCTAATAACTGTTGCTTACATGTGTTTTATATAATGTTTTATGTAATTTCAGTAGTTTCTTTTGGTTTTGTGCATGCTTGGTGGAAGCTGCTGATTTTGATTAGTCACTGTACTTTATTTCCAAACCTATAATTTTAATGAGTGAACTGTAATTCACACCAAAACTCAGATTTGTGTTATAAAAATGCACTGAATTTGTTTTTGTGTGTTGGGTTGGTGTTTTTTTTTTTTTTTTTTTTTTTTTTGGGGGGGTTTTTTTTTGTTTTTTTTTTTTTTTTTTTTTTTTTTTTTC
>VXBB01000838.1:360337-363781 GCA_013399915.1 Illadopsis cleaveri | reverse complement strand
TGTTTTTTTTTTTTTTTTTTTTTTTTTTTTTTTTTAAAATATATGTTGTAAAGAGCGTGCAATGGTTGAGTTCTTCCTAGAGTGATGTTATAATTTTGTGGGATTGCTGCCTGTGGGAGCCTCTTGGTTTTGGTATATAATTGCAAATTTCTATTCATATTAAGTGGTGGATTTCCTGAGAAGTGGAGTTCTGTTTTCAGTTTATAGCAGGCTGGTTATGTTTTCATGGAGGTTGTCAGGACAATAAAATACTATTTTTTTCTTCGTTTGTCACAGCTACATTTTGAAAATCCTTGTTGGTATTTAATGAAGAATGTGTTCAAAATCACATCATAAAGTGACTTTTTAAAAAGAGGTACAAGTTCATTATATCTTTTACAAAACATTCTAGTTTGATTTCCATTTTATCATGTTTTAAGGTCAAATGTGACTTTAATGTTCCATAAAGAGACAGAGATTGATAATGGGGAAAGAATAACCCTCTAATGTGATTTATATCTATGGATTTTATGTCAGATATGAAAAGTTGCTGTTCAAATTGTAAAGGAGGATCCATTAAAGAGCACTTTAAAACATTTTACTACTTAGCTTACCTTATTCACTTCTTTTTAGAATTCTGCCCTTTCAGGGAACTTAAAAATAACAGCTTGTGATACATTTACAAAGTGCGGAAGAGAAATTGGAACATCATGGCTACAAAATAATTCAATGTATTGGAAAAGACAGCAGTGTTCAGAAAGAGCTGGAAAAATCCAGTTTAGTGTTGGGTATGATTCAGTCATCCTATATTTTTGTGAAGAGGGGTGGTAGAGTGCTTCATGTAGGAATACAAAAGACAGTTTTTAATGTCTCATTGACTTGGAAAGTCAGCTGCTTATTCTTCAGTCCTCCTGGATGTCTGCTCATCAGGTGAGCATTGCTGTAAAGTGTGGGGAAATTCTGAGGAAATACCTAAATATAGTCAAAGTGTTAGAATGGTTCTTTAAAATTTATTCATCTGTTAGTACATTTTTGTTGTCTGGTGTCTGTGAAAATCTGCACAAGGGCAAATTTTATTTTGTAGGTTTTTTTGCATTCTTTCTTTCTGTCACTTTATATGACATTTATATATACACATATATAAATAGCTTTCATAGCCTGCTGGTTTTTTTTATTTGCAGCAAGTTTCTAGGGCTTGTACATATGTATAGATAAAGCATTGCTACTGTTTTAAACATAAAAAGCATATTGTGCTGATATCTAACCTCTAAGAAATAATTATACTAGTGTCTGCATCAGCTATGCTTCCCAAAGAAAAAGCAATTTTTTTTTGCTGTTAGGCAGACATTTGTGTCCATTCCACTAACTAGATCATAGAATAATCCAATCATTGACAAAGGCCAAAATGCTTTGTCTGGCATATGTGATCTGTGGAATTGCCAGATGAAAACTGAAATTGCAAAGAGAGAGTGCTGAAGTGGGGAAGAGCGTTTATTGTTTCTACCAATATTTGAATTTCTTGTGGGTTTCATGTACAGCAAAATGGGGTTTTGGTGAGGGGATGATAAAAATTCGATGGCCTTTTTTTTTGAGTTCTTTATTAACAGGCAAATTTTCGGATCAACAAAACTCAAAACTATGAGGCAATGTTGTAACAAAAAAATCTCTCATAGTTTGGAGTTCAGTTTGTAGGTGTGACTTAGAGTTCTTATTTGCTAGAATTTTCTTTTGAGCTGGTTGGCAAGGGGAAGATGTTTATACAACAGGTGTAATAGTGCTGGGAAAGTTACTGACTTTCCCATGCTGGCCTGCAAATGTGCTCAACTTCGAGAAGCCACCTGGTAAAGATGGATTTTTAAAGTCCTCAGATGCATTTTGTTTTGTCTATCTGAAAAAATGTGGATTTTTCTCCTTAACTTTCATAGATATATATTTATATAAGCAACAGCAAGCAGTTGGCTCCCTAAATCTAATCAAGGGTCATGGGAGTGGAGTGGTCAGCTAGCTGACATTCATTATTCTGAAATCTGCCATTGTTTTTATAAAGCTATTCACTTTGTTATGGGCATAAACACTTTCGTTTTATATGTTTTATTATGCAATCTGGCCACTAACGTGTTGGCTTCTGCTAAATTTTGTGTGTGTGTGTGTGATGTGGTTAAAGAATTCATGGCAAACCAAGATCCTCTGCTTGGCTCTCCAGATGAATTTCCTGTAGGCAGCTGCACAGGGCCTCAGTTCTCAAACGTGGAAAATGGGGTCAATTCTTCTCTCACTCGAGGGTTTTGTATAAGTAATTAATTATGAAGTACATCAAACTTCCTTTGGAGGGTGTAATTAAAATGCAGAGTAATAAAGTTTTTATTTTCTTGCCAGTCACTGTGTGCCCAGTACTCTGCAGACAAACGGGAAGAAGAAAAAATGTGTCATCATTTGATCACGGCAGCCAAGTACCGGGACCAGGTGACTGCAACACAACTCATACAGAAAATTATCAACATCCTGACAGACAAGCATGGAGCCTGGGGAAGCTCTGCACCAAGGTAAGGAGCTTTTGGGGTGTTCTAAAATACTTTTGTGCAGCGATGCTCTGGTGATTTGACATACGGTCAGAGGTAAGCATGATTTTTTTAAACAAAGTAGTAGAAAAAGGGTAAAATGAATGTGTCAGTGTTTAGTATGGGTGAATGCCAGAGAAATGGTTTTGTTAGAGCAGTGAAAAACAGGATGAGTCTCTTGTGACTTCCAACTTTGCTATAAAAGTGTGACAGAATTTGTTTAGAATGTTCCAGCCCTATTGTTTATTTGAAAAACAATTTTTAAAATTAAGTTCTTTCTTGCTACTAGCTTTCTTCTTGGTGCATTATGTGATTCAAGCTTGAAGGACCGTTTTGTAATTTGTTTTCTTTCCTGCCAAACTGTAAACAAACAAACATCTTTTTGAGTTACAGGGAAATGGTGAGATTTGTATCAGTAATTTCAAAGTAAAAGCAGTACTGCCAGATTAGCTCCTTTTGGAATTCTCAGCACGTACCTTCATTACAGTGATACTTATCTAACTTCTTTAGCTGAGGCTTGTGCTTAAGTTTCACTAGTAAATCTGAAATGCAAGTTCAAGTCCCTGTAGTGCAACCTTAATTAATGCTTACAAATAACTGGACCATATTTAGGCTAGGGCATAGCTGAATATGCTCAAGTATCAAGATTCTTTCACTTGAACGTAATGGAATAACAAGCACGAGAGAAATATAGGAGCAGACAACAAACTCTTTTTCCAAGTAACCTTTATTCATCGTTCAATGACTACTTGTCTTCTGGAAACAAAGAATTATTTCCCAAGCGCTAATAATTTCTATAATATAAAGAAACATAACAAAAATTTTATGAATAAAACTAGCTGGAAGTATTCCAATTAAAAGTCATCATGCTATGGCATAGGATGTCTGCAAACATGCTGTAAATACA
>VXBB01000838.1:352837-355337 GCA_013399915.1 Illadopsis cleaveri | reverse complement strand
ATAGAAATAGTTTCTAATTCTGACTTCAAAAATTATACAATAAGATGTTGAGAGAGACAACAGAAAAAATGATGACTGGAAGTGTTGAGATTGTACTCAGACGTCCATTGTAACTTGTGTGGTAGTTGAGGACAAAATGCACTTAATTCAGAGCTGTATCATAGGGAAAGAATGCTTCTGACAGTGCTGAGAGAGTTGTAAATGAGAAAGAATGGAAGATAGAGGATTTGGCTTCAGAAATGTTTGCCAACAGGGCTTTTAAAACGTGGTGCTTGGGGAAAAAAAATGACTTGGGTGGCAGGAGAGGAGGGTTGCGGCTTGGTATGGACATGCTAGAGTGATTGCCTGGGTGAGGGGCATAACTGAGAGAAATACAGTCAACACTGAGGTCTGGGAAGCCACTGCAGGGTGAGGAGAGGAAGAGAGAACACAGAAAGCCTTGCCTGAAACAGAAAAGGTTTTTCAGTCTAGTGATAATCACTAATCCTCAAACTGAAAAGGGGAGGGTGGGAGATTGAATGCCATCCTGCAAATATAATACAATTTACTTCTCAAATGAAATAGACCATGCCTGGGGGTGTTTTTTTCCCTTTGGATTGTATTCTATGATCTACTGGCTATCATTGTGGAAATGACTTTAAAACAAACAAGCCCTCCCTCCTCCAACTTTAGTATACTTACTATTGCTATTATGTTGTCAGAAAGCCTCATCTTCAGGAGTGAAGATGAATTTGCTGATTTGCTCAAACTCGTATTGGTAAATTACCAGATGCTTTGCTTTGTGTATGTAGACAGATATAATTACACAAAATCTTTGAAAACAGTATTATGCTAAATAATTTAAGTGTAAGTGGCAGAGACAAAACTTGTGCTGGGAAGAAACATTGTAATGATAGTTAAATTACACTTTCTTTAATAGTTTAACAAAGAAAAATCATATTATCTTTTATCATTTTTGCAGCTAAAGCTAGCAGTGTATTTTTTTCTGGATATTTTGAGCAGACAGTTGCTTATTCAATTGGTTTTTATCAGGGAGAGGAAGCAAAGTTTGATGCATGCTTTATGTATTGTAGCATGGTGAAGCCAGGTTGTGTTGTTCTTTCCCTTCAGAAGCCTTGTGCCTTCATCTCCTTGATAGTTTTATCAAGATAATTTTACTGCATGAACCTCTCTGTAGGTTGTTACCAGAAACAGGAGTTTTGTTGCTTTAATTTAAGGCAGGTCCCTAAAAAAA
Organism: Illadopsis cleaveri; assembly: GCA_013399915.1. Classification (NCBI taxonomy): domain Eukaryota; kingdom Metazoa; phylum Chordata; class Aves; order Passeriformes; family Timaliidae; genus Illadopsis; species Illadopsis cleaveri. Next base: position 354,103 of record VXBB01000838.1, on the reverse strand, counting down.
TTCTAACATCTCTGCAGAAGGTCAGTCTTCACAGTGGAATTGCATCAACAGCCAGGAGTGTTGCCAGTGCTGGTAAAAAATCCCATCTTTTCATACTCTTGGCTCATGTAGATCACGAGAAGCATGCAAGGCATTCAGATTGGACTGTTCAGGGTAACCAAAATCAGTTTGATGCCTCTGTGTCCGTGCTGGGCCTGTGGTACACACCAGTTCACTGGTGCATCTTTCCAGTGTGATAGGTTAGGCTTAAGGAGGTAGAAGCTCAGAAACTGAGTGAGAGTAAGATTTTCAGAGAATAACCAATCAGAATCAGTCTACCAGTATAAGTAGGTGGTAAATTTTACTGTTTCTTGAGTTTGTTGTTTAATGATTTAGAATGACTACTTAGAAATCACATCCTATGTTGTTCTTTACTCCTGCTTTAACTAAAGATTTACTTAGAAATAAACTGTGGAATAAGTGGACCTAGAAAAGAGTGACAGATTACAATGACAAAAAAATATTTCTGAGTCTAAATTGTAAAAAATTCCATTTTCTATTGCTTTCTTTGATGTGGAAGTAATCTTCATGCTGAACTACTGCCTGATATAGGCAAGTCCAGTACTGCAGAGAGGGTCTGAAGTGATGAATCTGAAAGCAAATTGAAGTGTTGTGCAAAACAGAAGTGAGAGGAATCATTACAAAGTCATTTTATGATAACATTTACTTTTCAAAAGCTAAACATTGTTGTTGAGATTAACAAGAATAACAGTAATATGACATGTGTATGAATAGCTGAATGTATAGTGGAGTTGGTAAAGTTTTCCATATGCTGTGGTACAACTTGGCTGTGTGACCTTTCAAATGTTGCTGGAGTTGAAAGTTTTGGAGTGCTGTTAAAATACAACATACACACACACACATATATATACACATTTTAAAAAAAATCAATTGTTTAATGAATTAAAAATCTCTTTAGGGCTGTAATCTGACACCAATAATTTTGAACTGAAATGTTAGAAAAATTTGTTACTGAAGTGGAGAAATAAAAAGCTGCTATTTTATTATTTTTTTTACATATTTCTATTTTAGTATTCCTATCCATATGCCTGGTGATGTCCTGCTTCAACCTCTTACAGCTCGAAACACAAATTTAAAAAAAAAATCAAAACAGATGCGTTGTTTCAAGGCATGAGAATTCCTAATGTTCCCTGATTATTTTATATGTATTTAAAATGTGAGGTTTTTGAAACTGCTGAATTACATGAATGTTATAGCACTGCAAAT
>VXBB01000838.1:305100-351252 GCA_013399915.1 Illadopsis cleaveri | reverse complement strand
TTTTTTTACATATTTCTATTTTAGTATTCCTATCCATATGCCTGGTGATGTCCTGCTTCAACCTCTTACAGCTCGAAACACAAATTTAAAAAAAAAATCAAAACAGATGCGTTGTTTCAAGGCATGAGAATTCCTAATGTTCCCTGATTATTTTATATGTATTTAAAATGTGAGGTTTTTGAAACTGCTGAATTACATGAATGTTATAGCACTGCAAATCCTTGTAATTCCTACTTTTGAACTAGCTAGTGTCTGTCAGGGTGCTACAAACAGAACTTTCAGATTTTATCATTGCAACTTCATGTTAGATAGTACAGAATTCTACTGTTCATATTTGGTGAAATTAGTCTTTCCTAAGAAGAGGAAAAACTTAAAAAAATATTTCTGATATCTAATCCTTACAAGAGTTGATGCTGATGTTTAAAAATAAATATGGTGGGGTTATCAGGAGCTGAATTTTTTATTATTATTATTGAAAGCAGAAGTGTAACAGATTACACTTGAATTATAAACCCACTTTGATTTTGTGGTGTGAATGCTGCAATGTTTTATCATTCAAGTTAATATTAAGGTGTAAGATAATGGTGTATCTGTATCAACTAATTTACCCTGTGGAAAGAAGTACTCTGGCTCTAATGCACTGGCCAGAAGCTTCATTATTCCTGCATCTTTTGCCTTGATATTCTAACAAAGTTCAAAACATGGAGTGGAAACAGAGAGGTTTTATTTGGTAGCATTTTAGCATCCTTTTTCCCCAGGGAGTTCAGACAGCAGTGAAGAGGAGAGGTGTTTGAGTTCTGTCATTGCAGGTCAGATGTTCTGGTTCAAGTTCAGGACTAGAATTTTTTGCTGTTCTGAGATTTGTGGGTTTTATTTTATAGCCAGTAAAGACCTCTTAGCAAAATTTTGATTTATCCTAGCTGAAGTTTAAATGTAGACAGAATCTTTTCAGTGAAGCATTGGAGAAGTTTAAAGGGAACAGAAAGATACTTGAATTAGTTTTTTAATATCCTTAGCTCTGTAGCAGTCTGTGTTTTCTGGCTGTACAGAAAAGTAATATATGCTAGAATTCAATCAATACTCTCCTCTTAACTAAAGGAGATGATTTTCTGAATATTCTTTTGGCATGGGCATATTCTCTTTGTGTGTTCTTGGCAGTGTTTGGTGCTGTCTGCCTTTTTGTTTGCTATAATATAAACCTGTGAATGGTTTCATGCTAAGGTACACTTCCTGCTGTGTGGACATGGCTTCATTTGAGGTTGTCTTTTTGATNCTTTTGGGGATTTTTTTTAGGATTACTGACCAGTTGGGAGATGGAGACTCTGCATTATGTACAGACAACCTTCTTTTTTTTTGTATCTTGAAACCAGTTTTGGCTTTTTTTCTGCCTGCCTGGATCTATGAGGCAAGAAGGGTCTGGTATGTTAGTATGTCCCCTCATGTGGGGCAACACGAACAGGAGTGAGGAAAAGAGGGGGAACCTGCTTGGAATCAGCAAGTTAGGGGAAAACTCTCTTGATGGTGGTGTGCTTTTCTACAGCTCCTTCTACACTGCTGGAAAGATGTTAATGTAAAGCAGAAAAAATAGCATTAGCTGTATATCTTACTGGTAAATCCTAGGCAAAACAAAACTGTCAGCATCTTTGTTTGGAAGCACACAGACATCTGTGACTGATGTCCCAGTTTAACCCCTCCTGGTGAAACAACAGCATGTCTTCCATATGATAGATACATTGTGTGCTTCATTTGCATCAGCTTCTGCATCAAGTGTTCCCTAATGGGGCTTCTGTGGGTCCCCCTCACCAGTGACTTTAGGTGCTAAAGGAATCATGAAGATGGACAGAAGGCAGACTGCCTCTATTCACAAATGTTGGTTTTCTTCAAAGTAGCAGGTCTCTTAAATTTTTTTTCAAATGGTCAATGTTTTTCTCATTCCTGCAGTACACTTTGGTAGCAAAAAAAAGCTACACAGATTGTACCTCAGTAGCTTTTCTTTCTTTGGCTTTTCTGTTCTTCCCTCATACTTCCCATTTGCAACCTGGAAATGTGAGCTCTAGTTGCTATTCCTCTAAATTACAAATTGTAGTCCACTGATATTATATGCTGATAGAGCATATAATTGGAACCAATGCATTCTTTACTGTTACGTTGTCACATTCAAGTGAATTTTGTATGGTTATATTCTTAAATCTCCAAAATGTCACTTCCTTTGTTGCTGGAGGGCTTATAGTCTAGTTTGGTTCAAAATGTTGATTTCTTTTTTCCCCCAAAAAACCAACCAACGAAAAAAACCCCACCAAAACCAAACAAAAAAACACCCCCAAACATACTCTGTTAGTATTAAAATTCCTGATGAAATCATAGAATAATTTAGATTGGAAGGGACCTGAGGAAGTGGCCTAGCTGAACCAGGATCAGCTGTGAGATCAGTTACCAAGGATATTTTCCAGTTAGCCATTATCCAGTTAAGTGGATGGAGCCTTTATGGGAGGCCCACTCCACTGTCTGAGTGTTGTAATAGCTAATGAAAATTAGAATAAGTCCAACACTGCTGGAACTTCTCTGTCTCAATTCATGTGTGTTGTTTCTCATCTTGCCACCACAAGCCACTTGATGGTGTTGGCAGGTGCTGTTGGGTCTTCCTGAAATCTTTGGGACAGTGAGAGTGTGCTCCTGGGGTACTCACAGTTTGAAAGGCACTCTTCTCCCAGCTCCAAAATAGATTACTTTCTATGTCCCTTTTAACTTGATTACTGCAAAGGAGTATTTAGTGTAACTTGCAGCGTTTTTATCACAACAGGATGTGAGTAGTGGCTGTTAGCCCAGTGCAAACTCCGTGATTGCTGACATCCTTACAGTCTAAGCTCCCTGCCTTCCTCTTCCTATTGGATTTCTTTATGCTGTTAATGAAAGATGTGAGGCATGTAATGGCAGGCTCTTTCTCAGTGAATATGTGCTTTCTAATTTGCTGATTAGAGGACCTCTTCCAAACAACAGAAATTATAAAACTCCTGTACGTAAAAATGCTTTTCAGGACACGGAAGGATTTATTTGTTCCATATACCTGTTTAAGAAAGCATTGCTTTTCCAGAATAAGGTCAAGATGAGTCTCTGATCAGTATCTGGGAGGAGAGGAGGAATCTATTTTCAAACTTTTTTTTAGAACTCAATTGTTTTTTTGAGAGAACAATATCTGTGGAGTATCGATCGCCTGTGTCCAGTAGTTAGTCAAAGGCTATCTCCTTTGACTAACCCCTTAGCGTGGTGTCATCCTCCTTCATGTGATAGATTGTTACAATCTCAGCCAGTGTAATTACACACTAGCCAAGTGGGTCATTTATTTCTGTACCTTCACCATTTACCAAAAATCTCCTTTATCTTTGGGAGCCAGCTCTTCCTTTTGCAGTAAAAGCAAAATAACGGCACATAAAACATTAGAGTCTAAAACTGGGGGCTTGAAAAATAACTGTAAGACTAACTTTAAAAAACTGTTCCACCTTTTATGAACACCTAGTATACTTTTTATCTATCTTTTTTCCTGGTGTCCTAGAGAACAAAACACACAAAGCCAATTCATTGTTTTTCGTGTGCCCGGTAAACACTATTTTTTATTTGTGAATGTTTTAGCTCTCTCTTTTCTTTTTTATTTTATTTTATCTGTTAACACTAGATGCTTTCACTTCCATGAGAACTGTCTCTCAACCCTCCCCCGCGTCAGCTCTTAATTTATGAAGTGCAAAAGCTCCTGGAAGCACTGCTACTTTTTACTGATGACAATGAGTATTAGATATCTTTTTGAACACAGTTGGCATAGAAAATAAATAGTGTTGTTTCAACTTACATGAAATTGTAGATTAAATTTGAAGCCCTTGATTTGTATATTTACATGCCAGGAAGGAAAAAGCCTCTGTAACCACTTCCATTATATTTCCTTAGGACTGTTTTTAAGAGGAAGGTCAGTAGTCTTGTCTATTTCTGTTCAGAAAGGGCACATATTCTTATTAAGGTGAGCATAAAATACAAGTACTCTGATCTTGACCATGTTTCTTTGTTGTCCCAGTATGAGGGGTTTGTCCTTGGGCCCAGCCTTAATGCTACATGACAGTCCAAGACTTGACTGAACCCACACACATTCATTTTCACTGGCTCTGGATGTACCTTACCCTGGTTTTTCCTGTTGTTACCATATTTCCTCAAGTACTGTAGTATAACCAAAATAATTGTTAACCAGTAAAGGAATCTAGAGGCTTTTTTTTCTGTTTTTACTTAACAAGTTTCAGAAAAATGGAACCTGGGTTTTAAACTGAGGGGAAAATATGTGTAAATTTTAGATTCTTCTATTAATATTAAACTCTCAGGACTTTATATGATTGCCACTTTTTGGTTTATATTTATTGCTTTTGGTGTCCCTATATATTTTTCAGAACATGTCAAGGTACTAAATCTCTCCAGTCTGGCATGGAAGCCAGTTTATGTATGTTTATATTTGAACCCTGTGCTGAGACAGCTTTGTGACCTACAACCTCATTCTAATCTCAAATGTATGACTTGCATCTCAAACTCCAGCATATTAGCTAGGAGTTTTTTAAGGGCAGTTGCAAATGGATTTCAAATACCTGAGTTCATGATGCAGTTCAGTGTTTTGTTAAATTTTTTTTGAAATTAAACAATGCTTTTTGGAAAAGGATTTTCTGGCTTCTATTAAGTTACTGATGCAGCCCTTTTTCTCTCTTATGCTCTCTACAGAGCTCTGTTCTGGGATTTAGTGTAATCTGCTATAGTTTTGTGCATATTTGCTATGTTTTTGAGCCACCTGTAGAAAAAAGCAAAGCTAAAACTAAATATTCCACCTCCTGCTCTCCAAATTAGATTTCAGTAGCAGTGTGCATGCAAATATGTGCAGATAAGTAGCAATTTAGTTCAGACCCTTCTTTTTGCTCTTGGCCTCCCTGTCTCTAGTCCCTTCTATTGTATTGTGTGTCCCCCAGAAGGTTCTCTGTCTTTGTGTGCTCCAGATTGTCTAAGAACCTCCTCTAAGGGACTAAACCCAGCAATTTGAAGAGTGTGTTGGGTAGGTTACATCTATGAAAATATGCTAATAATGGCAGATGTGACTGCTTGCTTTTTTCAACAGCTCTAATGTCTAGGCTGTTTAAGCATCTAAAAATGATCTGAAGTGTTAAAAGGAAAATGGACTGTCATAAAAGAACAAAGAGGTGTTGCTAGAGTAGTGTTTCTTCTCTTTTGAAACTCATCCTCAATAGTTCTCTTTAAAGTTTTTACCTAAATGTGTTAAGGGAGAACTTTTTCATCCACAAGATTAGTTGCAAAATATTGTTTCAAAATACAGTAACCACTACTACAGAAATGGAGGTGGTGAGACACACAGGAGAAATGAGAGAAAGATGGGTCTCATTCAGCAAAGCACCAAGAGACAGTTCTTCCTAGGTAATTATGATTAAGGTAATATCTTATTTTTTTGAGGATGATGAGGACCAGCAAACACATGATCTTGGTGATATTTCAGGATTTAGCAGGGGGGCAAGATGAGGCTGATCAATGATGTTGAAGAAGGTCTCAGTTACCAGTGGTCTTATTCTGGAATGATGTTCTGGTTTAATCACTTACTCAGTGTTTGTTCAGGATGTAGACTAAAGAATTTCATAGGTACTAGTTTAAAATGTAGGTTCTTAAATGTCAAACCATCTTTGATTCCTGTGCAGAAACTGAAAACATATTTTCTTCAAGGAGAAAGGAATATTTATTCCAAAATGCTCTCCAAAAGGCATTTAATTGTTTGGATAAACAGGGAATTTTTTGTGGCATAGACAAAAGCAAAATCATTTATGATCTAAATAATAATTTCTTTATTTAGACTTTGTTATACTGTTTAGTGTATTCTGATAACCTTGCAATAGGATAACACTGACAACTGCTATTTCTTACAGGACTCTTTAATATGGCTTAATGAGTGTTTTGAGAATTTTTGCAATATGAAATCAGCATGTTGCATTTTTAAGTTGAGTTTCAAGTTACTCTGTGCACAATATTCTGTTATTTATTGTGTCTGTATTCAGAATACACACTATGCATGTGCATTACAGTGCAATAATTAGCATATAATTTTCAACGTTTCAATGAACTTTTGTCATAAAATTTAAGGAGATTTTAATTGCTAGTAATCAGGATTGCATGTTAATAGGCTGTAGATAATTAGGAAACCATTTGCATTTCTCTTCTCACAAATTTTCTTAGTGTTTAGACACTCACTCAATACATAACTTTATCTCAGGAGGGTTGAATAATCCTATTTAGGCATAATCATAATAGATACAATTTTTTTTTCCTTAAGGTTTTCCTTCAGTTTTAGTCATTTGGAAATGATTATACCTTTGGTTGGTCAGATTTACTGATCCTGGATGTACACTATTTTCCCTCTGACTTCTAATAGGCTGGAGCAGACTCAGCTGTCACAGTAATAGTAACACTGACTGTAAAATTTGCATCCTTCTCTGGTAATGAGGATCGTTCTGTTTCAACAGCAACAAATGTTGGAGAAGATATTTAGCAAATTAGTATCTGCCCAGGAAAGTTCTTTTTCTGACACATTTCTGGATGTAGTGCTAAAAAGCTGGCCTGTCCACACCGCCGTTCATGTCTAGGGTACACAAAAGAAATACCTCTTTGCCTTCCATGTCTGAAACAGTTTAAATAGCAGAAAGAGTGTGTAATATTGTCACCTCTTGATTTATTAAGATGTTTTGGATAAAGATGTATTGGTAGAAGTTGTGCATATTTATGAAGTGAAGGGTAAAGATGTAAAATTGGAATAATTAAGGCAGTTGTTTGTTTGGTGTAAGGCAAATAGAGAGAGATTTAACAGCTTTAATGTTTCTGAAGGAAAAAGGTAATAGTCCATTGCAAGGTTGGCAGTTCTAATAGCACCTGAATTCATTAGCAGTAGGTGGGGCAGCAGCCACGTCCTGAGGTTTTATATGAAATATTTGAAGAGGCTATGGAAAATGGATCATACAAGGGGCAGAGTACAGTAAATTGTTAAAAAAGGTTACTTTGTGCACAGTGTCAAGAATTTTAGATGAAGGACTGAAGTGGCTCAGTATATGATGGCTGTCAGTGTGTTGTACTGCATCATTGTGTGTTGCACAAGTCAGACTGGAGAAGACTTAAAAGGCTGATGACAGAGATGTGTGAAATTTTTGCACTGGGCTTCCAGAGAAATTATATATAATTCTTCTGTTGTGTGGATCAATTGCTTGTATCATTCTGTTATTTAAAAAATTATGACTAACTGCCATAATGGTGTGTATATGAAGTTTGATTGGACAATATTTTAGAGTAAAAACTATAATCAAGTGAAATCAGCTTTCCTTTCCATGGTACAGATGTGTTAGCATTTGCTAGCTTTTATTTTTTGTCCCATCCAGCAGAAAGTCTGTGTTAGTTTTGCTACAGTATTCTATTAGCAGAACAGAAGTTTGAGATGGAAGGAATGTGTGTGTATGTCATTTTGCCTTGTAAAACTAGACTAAGTATCTGTCTGGTAAGACTTGTGGGAAGGAATAAGAGAAAAGAGAAAAACTTGGAAGGAGAAATGCTGAGACTATCTTATCAGCACTGAATTGATTTTCTTTCCAGGTTTCCTTCTGTTCCCCATTATTTGTCCATTCAGGTCAGTGGAAGAGGTGGTTCTTTGTCTTCGGGCATTTCCAGTGTGGGATTTATTCTGACCTATTTCATGCCATTCTCTCCTTAGGATAAAACACTAGGAGATTTGGTATTACTTGAAGTAAGTCAATATGGTAGCACTGCAAGGTGTTCAGCATATTTTATGGAGAAATTGGAATTGACTTATATGCACTACAATTGTATTATTGGTTACTTCAAAGCATTGCTTTATCAGTACAGAGTTTATTCCAAAAGACAATCGTTTGATCATTGATATCATCACAGTCTTGAAAGATCAACCACAAGCCTCAGTGGATGTAGCAAAGACATTTCCACAGATTGCAGGGGATTTCAGGTGCAAAGGACAAAAAAGAAGCATCTTGCTGATGTATTTACAGTTTCTGTACTTTTGGAATGGAATGTTTCTTTTGATTTTGAAATAGTTTTAATGGTTTTTTTTTTCTTTTCCATTAGCATGTCAAGGAGGATTGATTTCACTGTTTTGAACAGAATTTTTTTGACGTAGTTTATTTTTTGCAGGAAGTGGTAATTTTTTAAAATTCTGATTGTGTTCCAGAAATTTCTGGAATTTTTGATACAATAAAAGAAATTACTTTGGTTTCTGCCAATTTTAAGTAATGAGTGGTTTGCAAGAGTATTCTTTCCAGTCATTTATTCAACATTCCAGTTACCTTGTGGCGACAGTGGGCAAAAAACAAAGATCTATTTTGTATCCCAAACAGCTTGCAAATGAAGTTAAAATAGATCAGAGAGTAATTGTGGTCCACTTTAAGTACACAGTTCATGCAGCTGTGTTGTATGTACATTTTAAAAGCATTACCTCTTTATTTTTTCTTTCTTTTCTGCTTTGGTCAGTTGTTCTTGCTAGTTTATGAAAGCCTGAAAAACAGTCATGCTTAGGGATGAATTGCTCAATAAAATTATTTCTGGGTTTTGTATCAGTCTTGAGAGGAATGTATAAAGATAGCTTAAAAGTAAATGAATAAAATTTTAAAAAATGCTTTACAGTAATAACCAAAGGATGTGTTTATGTCTATTCTTATTTCAAGCTTTTTATGAAAAGTGTTTGGGACTTGTCAGTATTCTTTTGAACTCATCACAAACTGACCTGAAAGCTTATATTTCTGGCAAATCTCAAATATGGTCTTCCCTCCTTGCCCTGAGGGTTTCTTTATTACTTGTGAACAGTCTGGTGGAAGAGCAGGATTTACACTTAATTTCTCTTCACTAGATCTATGTGTTCCATCTATATGTGGGCTGTGCTGTGACTACTGAAATGTTTTTCCAAACTATGAAATAATAGCCTCAGAAACGTTGCCTGTATGTAACCTCTTACCTATAGGCCCTTGCCCGTCACACAATTTCTATTAGCAGGGGTGAGACAGTGATTAGAAGAGAGATAATTGAGCCTCTCCAGTCTGCAGTGAGTGCAGCTGTTGCTGATGTTCTTGTCCTTTGCCCATCATACCTTTCCCCTGCCAGAGCAGAGGTGGTCTGCTGCATGCTGAGCAGATGTTTCTCCTTTGCATAGTTATCTTTGGAGTGCCTTTATATACAGAAATCAGATTGCACTGCTACTGTCACTTTTATCTGATGAGAGGAAATCCCAGACGAATGAAGCTGGTTTTCTTTTCAGGCAGCTAAGCAATGTTGCTCAGGGGCATGTTCTCTTTCCTTGCTTCTGTTGCTGCTCAGTGTAAACGTTTTCTTTCTGGCATGTTTCTTCTTTAATCCCTCTTTCCCTCTTTGACCCATATCCTTAATCCCATTGGGTTTCTTTTGAACTTGGTTATTTCTTAGTCTTCTGATACATCTGTCTGCTGTAGCTATGAATCCTTTGCCAACACCACATTTTCATCATATTCCCTGAATGTCTTTTTCCTCCCACAGTTCGCATTCGAGTACTTGAAGAGGTCCAGGGAAACTTTCTGGGACTGGTCATTCTTCAAACTCTGTGATACTGTGTCATTCTTTGATTCATTTCTTCTTTTACTTCTTATCTTCTCCTATTTTTAGTGTTCCCTTTCCTTTTTTATTTGTTCAACTTTCTTGAGCAATTAATCATTATTCTCTCAACAAGTAGAAAACTGTAACTGAGAGCACCTGAGATGATAGAGATAAGATGGTTCTGTAAGTTAAAATCACCAAATACACTCATTTAATATGTCCATTTTCTATATGTTTGAAATTATTTATTTCTCTATTGTAATATAATAAACAAGATTTCTTTCTTCCCTGATTTTTCTGGTAAGCTCTCATAAAAGCAACAGTTTATTACATCTTGTAAAGTCTTTCTGTGCAAATAGCCATCATTTCTTTTTTTCTGGCACCTCCTATTTTCTCTTGAAAAATATGATTTGCACGTGTGCAATTAGAGGAGGAGAACTTCAGAGAAAAAATGCAAGCATGGTATTTTTGAGATTGCATTATCTTTGTGATGTAGGAGTTTGGTGCCATTTTCAGCTGAGTTTTCCTACTGGGCGTTTTCAAAGGTAATTGTCAACACAGTCTGGTGCTCTGGACTGTGGAGATGAGTCCATTTGAAGAACAGTCTTTTTGTTATTGAAAGTAACAGTAACATTCTTTCAAAGGTGTTTGGTATTCAGTAATTTTCAATTATTTGATATTATTGAAATTTGGCAGATAACTCTCGTTACCCACACATGTGCAGGACTGATCAAACCACAAATGGACAATCAGGATAAAAGCTTGAGTACCAACCAAAACATGAGCTGTGCTTTTCTTAGGCAGCACCAGAGTGGCTCCTTTGTTCATGTAAGGTTGACTACAGCAGTGTTCCCCAAAAGAGAATTTCATCAGGAGCTGAGTGCTGCATTCAGGAGAGTGGGGAATTGAGTGATGTGTGGGCTTCTGCTGCTCCATGAAGGGGATGCCTTTTCACAATGTAAATGCCCTTGAATTTTCCTAAGCGAATACAAACTGCTTTGACTGTGGAATAGAGGCTCATTAATGTTCTCCCCATAGTTACGGAGTTGTTATGTCAGTCTCCCTAGTATTGCTACTTATTTTTAGAAATATTTTCCTATTCTTATGCCCAAACACATTATTCCTTCCATTTCCACCTTTTAACCTGTGAACATTTAAACATTCTCCATAGATTTCTTTTCTAATAAATTTGAGGATGAAATACTAGTTCAAGTGCCACTGACCTTCTACTTGCATACCTTCAACTAACCACCAGTCATGAAAACAACCCCAGCAGTTGAAAACAGTGTAGCCTCTGTGCACTCCCAGGATCTATTCTCAGAGTTTTAATTGATTGTATCTTGCTTTTTAAATTTTCCATTACACATATAGCTAATCTGGCTAAAATTATGCTGATTCTTTAACTGGTGAACAGCAGTAGGAAGACTTGAATGTTATAATGCTGAGGACAAAACTGAAAGCGAAATTGAGACTGGCAGTCAAATTTTGAAAAAAGTCAGAAATATCATGAGGTTCAGTTGACCTTCATGCTGGCTTCTTTATTTTTTCACTTGTTTATATGCCATGAAAAGATATTGGCAGCATATTTTAGTAAGCTTGTATTAAAAAGAAATTATTATAATTTTGGGGGTTTTGTGACTGAATTTGTCACAAAACTTTGTGGGGAAAAAAAGACTGCAATCGGTAGTGTTGCTCGAGGTTATTCCTTAACAATCTAGGACTTGTTATTTTGAAAGATCAACAATGTTAGATGGTTTGGGATGGCAATCCTGAAAGAACAACATGTATTACTTATGTTCCACTGTTTTAAATAGTGACAATGTCAGGGTTTTTTTAGATGAATGAAGTTTATACAGGACATGCCATCTATAGTATGACTGAATAAACACGGATTCCAACCTTTATTCATGAAAGGCGGTAATCTCGGGCTAATGCCGCACTTAACTCTGTACTTTCAAAATGATTTGCCTGATCTGATAAATTATGCAGTCTTTTATTTTGACCTTGTAACCTTGCAGAGTTTACTCAAACTGACTCCACAGTATTTGCCACATTAGCAGTATAATGGCTGTAACCAGTTCTTGTACTACAGTTCATTCTGCAGCAAAAGGTAAACACTGGGCCATGAAAATTTATTGATTCAATTACAAGATATACACATAGTACCATTTGAGAAGTGTTTTTGGGATTAAGTCATTACATGTCTTCTGTTTGGTCAAAAATCTGAAATATATAAACAAGGAAGCAAGCAAGCACTGAAATATAAACTGCTGTTTTTACTGTATGTAGAATGTGCTGTTAGACATCAATCTAAGAGTTGTTTAGGTCGAAGAACAAGGCAGACATTGAACTCTCATGCCTTTCTCCCTGACCAAGGTAACTTTTGCCCTCACTTGCTCCTGCAAGTATGTTATCATTTACTTTGTAAATTATTTTTGTGGGGGATTTTTTTTTGTGTAAAAATCTAGGCTTTGCGGATTGCTTTTTGTTTTTCAACAGAACTGATGACAGTACGATTTTTTTTCTTCTTTAAACAGTAGAAGGCAAGCCTTCAAAGAAAAAAAAGTACTAAATTGGCTGGAGCATACTGTCATGACATGACATCATTAATTTGTTTCATACTGTGTGGCCAATTTTGTTTCAGATAACTATATATACTTTTAACTCTGAGATGTTTTTATCTTACACTGGAATATCTGGTCTCAGCCCAGCTCCTCAGCCTGAGCAGATATAGTTTTGATACAATTTAAAGGCAAAACACAAAAATAATTATCTTTACTTTATCTCTTACTGTACTGACTTTGAGTTTATAATACAGGCAGGGTAAATGCTGCACAACTTCTATTAAGTAAATTACCCAGTGATATTATTAAATATATGTGTAATTAGGAGGCATTTAATATATTCAAAAACCATCTGAGAGGCCACTAAAGATTTAGGATGCTAGTGAAAAGAAAAATATGAAAAAATTGTTAAGAAATAAAAAACAACTCAAAACTAAAACTGAATGTTTTCCTTAGTTCTACTCGTTTTGTCTTTTGCACACCATCTTTTTAGTTTCCTTTTTTTCAGATGTGTGTATTAGAAAATGACTCATATCCTCATCTTTGAGGGAATATTTGCATTTGTTCTAGCTAATGCAAACAGCACAGTGTCTTGTGAGAAATGAAGGGAAAATACTCAATTTAGTTTTGTGCTTTGTGCATTGAAGATGCTTACGAATTCAGACCATGGAGAAGGAAGACATAAACAGATTGTTTGTTTCTCAGAGGTTAAATTAAAATATATTTACAGTATGTAATGCAGTTCTCACTCTCTGGTCTGTAATTTGACCCTGCTTTTTAGCACTGAAAAGAGTTTTGTGTTCTTCTTTTCATGGGTTTGTTCTTTGGCTGCTCTGGTCAAGGTCAAGAAGAGCCACAGCACATCAGCTGCAGTTCTGAAATTCTGAATATCACACAGACTTGTCTACCCTGCCTTGGCCCTTGGGAAGAAAATTGCTATACAAATTTGTTTTAAAGAAATGCAACATGCAAACATCAGGATGGCTGCAGGCAACTGCTCCTTTGTACAGGCAGCAAATGTTCTATAATAAAATTCATTCAACCAGAAGCTTATCTTCTTTTGTAAAGCTGATCATCTCTTATTGTGGTGATGAGTCCTAAAAAGTCTAAAATACCTGTGATTTTCTAGCTGATACGTAATTCCTATTATTTTACACTGTCTGTAGCCTGTGGAGATTGAAGGATGAGTGTTACAAGTGTACTTCTACTGGGGAAGCAGTACCAGAGTGTGAAATAAATCAGGGGTGAGCCTTCCTCTCTGCTTGTTGTGTAAAGTGTGGTGTGTGATGAGTCTCTGAAGCTGTGCTGTGATCCAGCAGAAGCTACTGAACCTCAGTCAGAAGGATGGGACTGTCAGGATTAGATGAAAGAAATGGGAGACATAAAGTTTGAAAGTGAGAAGGATACTAGGAATTAAGAACTGGTCAACTCTGTGGCATAGTATTCTTCCTGACACAAGGATAACATGAGTCACTGAATTTATATTAATAGAATAAATATTTTCAATTAATGAAAGTATTAACTGAATTTTTCACTTTATTGCTTGCTGATACCAAAGACTTGATGTTTTGGCAATAGGAATTTCTTTGATGGCTATTTGGGATTTCGATGTATATGAATATAATTACATATAATTTTGTATAATTAGATTTATTTAGATATTTTTGATAAAGGCCTTTACATACTTAAGAGCTGTGTAAGCCTCAAAATTTAAACCACATTTCATACTCTTTTTATTCCTCATTGGAGCAGGATAGAGAAGTCTGGAGCAATGCAGTCTGAGGGTTTCTTGGTTTGCTAGATCTTTCCTAGAGTTCATCATTGATTCCATATGTGTATCAATGTCCAGCCTGCACAGTCAATGGTACCTTTTATCTTTAGGAAATCTTTAAGCAATTTAAATTTGCTCAGCTTATCGTTCAGTAATACGAAAGTAACATAAGGAAAGTGATTTAAAATACTGTTTTGTGTAAAAAAATTGAACTACTTATTCATTCATTAGGTAAATATAGCTGTATGTATTACTATTCATTCAATAGCATTGACTTTG
The DNA here is from genome assembly GCA_013399915.1 of Illadopsis cleaveri. Classification (NCBI taxonomy): domain Eukaryota; kingdom Metazoa; phylum Chordata; class Aves; order Passeriformes; family Timaliidae; genus Illadopsis; species Illadopsis cleaveri. The sequence goes on along the minus strand of VXBB01000838.1, from coordinate 336,984 downwards.
ATTGACATAAGTGGTTATTATCAGCATAGTTTAGTCTTGAGATAAATGGTTTTATCAAGAAACAAAATATTGTTTTTCTTTATAAGAAACAAAGGAGGTAAGCTTCATTTTTGTTATTTCTAGTATGCTTAGAGCACATAAGTAACAGGTTCAGAGGAGGAGTTGTCAAAAACATCACAGGTACTTCATATCATTTTCTTGCTACCTTAGCACTTCACCATGAACATTATAAATGACTGATTCTCCTTTAGGTTCTGACTTATTTTAGAATGATGTATGAAATAATATGTGTTTTGCATGTCCTGTTTGTAATGATAAAGGTCATATAGTATCATTTACATAATCTCCAGCCAGAAATGAACTCCAGCAATATCTTCTGTATAACATATACATTATCTGAGGTTTAAAACTCTCATTATTCATGAAAGTTAATTTTACAGTGGGTGTGAATGATCTATCTTATGGCTGCTTTTTTGATCATTCTATAAAATAATATGAAGCAAAGCCTGCACAAATAGCAGGAAAACCAGTAAAGAGTGATGCATTTGCTTGACTCTGTGTATACCCGATTGGATCTTGATTGATGGCAATCATTTGTCTTTGTCAAAAAAAGGAGAAAAATTCAGACATTGAAATAAGAGTGCTATCAAACTTTCTACAATGGCAGAAAGATTCTATTAATGTAGCCTGAGAGTATTAACTGTCTCTGCTAGAAAATGATAAAGAATGTTAATTTTTTTTCTTGAGCGTGTTTAAGTGTAAACTGCATTATTTTGTCAATGTGGGAGGACTGAAAGGGGCATGCTACAGATTTATGGCATGCTGGAATTGGAATTAAAAAAGAAAAGAGTAAATTACAAAAGAAGAGAAACAAAAAGCCAAATACAAGAGTCTAATCCTTCTGATTATGATTTTGCAACAAAACAATAAAAGTTTAAGTAGCACAGTGTCGTAAAATCCTTAATGCTGCATTCCTATTGATATTGAAGCTTTGAAGACTAACTTCAAAGGAGGGTGAACAAGAGCAAAAAATAGATATAAAATAAACAAAAAAAATTGACAAGCTTGGTTTTAGAAGTCCTTTTGTATGTCAGATCTGGGAATATTGACCCGTTACTTGAATGGGCTTTAAGGCAACTTCCTTATTAATGATCCTTAGAAACACAAAGCATATGGCTGTGGGTAATAGTGTATAAAAGGGAGGGAAATGCTGTTACACTGTGCAGTAATGCTTGCAATGCAAAAATACTTTTTCTTTTTGAATAAATGAATATGTAATTTTTATGTATATAAATGAATATGTAATTTTTATGTATATATAAACAAACAAAAAAATGAAAATACTGAAACTCCAAAGAGTTAGTCACTGGATATTTTTTTTTTTTGCCATTAGTATTTGTGGGGTCTGTTATACATCTGTAATGTTGTCTGGTTCTAAATAGCTGTGTTAAAATTTGATTACTGAAACAATATTTTCAAAATTATGAGCACACCAAATAACCTGCATGAGCACCCTGAGTACCCTAGGAAGACAAATATTTTTTGTTCCTGAACTTTCAAAGAATAAGAAAACTGCAGGATTCAACCTGAATGTTTACTAGTCCTTGATGCACCCTTTAAGATAAATATTTGTGGGGTTGTCATTTTATGGACAGATGGAAGAAAGGTCATATCAAAACTGTGAACCAGGTCCTGCAGTTTTATCCAATACCCACACTAATGTGCTTTGTGGCCCTCATCACTCATTTTAAAGGGTTTTTATGTTAGGTTGGTTTGGGGTTTTTTTGTATTTCTGCATTGTGCTCCTGAAAACACTGTCTAGCTTTGCCATACTGTAGTGTGTGCCAGATTAAGGCAGCAGGCTCCTGATTCAAACATTAAAAGGCAGCATAAGCAGTGTTACCTGTCCTTGCTTAAAGAACCTTATAGTGACATCATCAAAAAGCATTTTGTATTAATTCATTTGTTGACTTCCATGAAGCCTTTGCTACAGCTGCTGAAGATGCTAAGATGTGATTTTAGCTGAGCGATGGTATACTTATTTTAAATATTTTTTTAGTGGTAAAATAGGTGAGACATGACCTGTATGATTGAGATCTTTGCTGTGTTAAGGAGCAGCTGCAAGATTATTTCATGGCAGGGAAATTTTGGAAGTGGAAACGCTGTGTTCAGTATTCACATACACACAGCATTCACCCTTTCTCTTCTGAAAAATAACAAAGGAGCACTACACTAATATTGTAGGACAGGATTAAGATTCTGAGGTCCAATTTTCAGGGAGCAGTAGAAATAGGATCACTTATATCACATTGTCATAATACAAACATTTTAGAAGAAGTATTCCTCCCCCCAGCTTTCTTTCTGTTCTGGTCTGACTGCATTTTCTGTCCTCGTTAGTTCTTCATCAGATTTCTTTTCTGACCTTCTATTACTTTTCCCAGGTTTTTGTCCAGCCAGACATGGGTTTTCCCCCTCCTTTCTCTACTCTGACTCTTGTCCAGCTGATGCCCAGCTCTGTCTTCTTTTCTCTGCTTGGTCCCCAGCAGATGCATAATCCCTTCCCTCTCACATGTTTATCTTCCATGACTTCCACATCAAGATGCTTTCTTTGGTGCCTCATAGGCTCTTTGTCTCTCTTGTATCTGGTGAAATAATTTTCTTCTTTGTGCTGCTGATGTTGTTGGGGAGATAGCACTGATGAAAGATAACTTCAACTTTCTTTGTCTTGATCTTTCTGGAGTAGCTACTTCATAGAATTTTTTGGAGAGAGAGAGAGAGGGAGAATATTTCAGAGTGGTATTTTTTAAATTATTATTATTGTTACTACTATTTGTTTGTAGTAGATAAAATTCTGGACGAGAGGAATTGTTCTTTGTTGGTCTTTGGAATTAGAGCCTGTTTGTTATGGACAGAACACAAGACTGTTCTTGGTGGGTTTGATGCATGTGAGGTCACAGTCTGGGTGTGATGGGGGCAGCCTAAGAGGCACAACCCAGGGAAAGGTGGGCAGCATCTTCAAAGGTGTTTTGCCATCAGCAAACACCCACTGATTGTGTACAGACTGTGGACTTCCGAAGCCTTTAGCAGGGCCATGCTTGGCAGCTTTGTACAGAAACAACCAATGAAATACTTTGGACAACAACTTCTATGTGAAAAATGAACTGAAGTTCTCCTAACATAGCTGACTTTGACTTGACAAATTTTATTACTGATTATTAAAATATAGTAAAGAGAAATTAAAATTTCTCTTCCAAATCCTGTGCTGTAATCTTTGTGATGATTGCAAGTCTGCCTCTGTTCCCGTCACTGCCCCCTTCCCTCATGGGAAATTTTTGGGGAAAATACCATCTTGCAGCGATTAGTATTGAAGATTGGTGACTTCTATTATATGGTTTGGTAAGTAATGCTCAGCTATTGCTGTGATTTGCTGCTTGCCCATATAGCTTCACACATGTATTTCATTTCCAAAGTTAAGCGAAGTTATTCCCTATAAAGAGGGTGAAAGTCTAGATGAAAGCCATCCCTTTTGTGAAAACCATATTCTCTATCCCTCTTAGTGACTGATACAACAAAGTAAATTTTAATGGTGCATGATACTGAAAATGAATCCTGTGACCTTGAGAACTTGTAGCAGATCAGGTTTTATTTGAGTCCTTTTGCCATTGTTTGCATTAATGTATCTTTATTTTTTAGTTGCAAACTAGTACAAGTAGCTTTGTGTATATTCTGTACTTAAGACAGTCCAAATTGAAATTCCTAAGTCACTTAAAAAGCCTGAACTGGTTTGTATGTCAATTAATGTTTTTTATTCTTTCTAGGGCTCTGTTCATGAAAACATTAGGTTTTTTACAGCAATGAAAAACATTTCATTTTATCTTATCTTTGAAATCTCTTACAAACTATATAGGTTTTTTATTCTGAAAAGGAAAGTGAAAATACTCAGTTTTCATGATGAAATGAAACAGTCTTTTCTTGATTTTGAGTGTCAGTCTGAATTGACTGTTCTGTCAGGAGAGAAGCTAATTGCAAAAACCCCATGCTTTTCGAGTCTGTTACCATGACTTCTCTTTATGGGTGTTTTCTGTGATGGATTTAATAGGCTTGGTAAACAAGGTTTCTTGAAAAAGTGTTACAAACTGTATCAAAATGTTTGAGTTCTTTCAGTTATTCAGCATTGGCTACTAAAAAAATAAGTTAGCTTGTTTTAGCAGGGACAATACATGGTTATTTCTGAAGCTGAATAATGGAGAAAAGTGTGACTAGAGAATTACAGGTACAGTTTATATATGCAGGAGGGAAATTATGTTCAAGAAAGAAAATGTGCATTATGGTGCAGTACACTTAAATTATGCTTATAAGTATCTGCACCATAATTTAAGAGTGGTATGGTCTTAAATAATCTTCTCTGAAGAATTTACATAAAACAAGAATTAACATCTCCAGCAAAAAATGTGGAGAATTGTAGGGTTATTACAGAGAACTGTTCTGTTCTCACATTTGCATTCCAGATTTTAAATAGGAAGTTTATAGTTTTGTTAGGAGTTTCTTTAGTACCTAAAGGATTTTTCTTTTCAGTGTCCCAACTGTAGCTTTTTGTGGACATTAGCAGTATCACATACTACACAGATACTTGGTGGAATTCTGTAGTCCAAAAATGAAGATTTCTGGAGAACTCTTTGCCTGGGTGCTGAAGGGACACATTAGAACAATCCCAGAAAAGTGCAGAGTTCCACCTTGTTGTTTTTCACTGCAGTACCTCTTTCCAAGCGTGGGGATTGAGGGCACTGATACTTGGATTTATTTGAAGGTGCTGTGGATGTGTACTTGGAAGAGAAATACATTAGGAGGAAGAAGAAGTATAAATAGACAAACCACATTAGACTCAGGAAATCCCCTGAGCTGAAAATAGTTGGAAACCGGCAAAGTGCTTGGGGAGAAGTTGTACATGATTGGATCGATCTTTGTTAAACCGCCACTGACATTTTGGGATGCAGAATTTCAGGTCAGACTTCTGTTGAGAAAAGGTACAGACATTCATGTGCTCCTTCTATCCACTGGGTGCGTTCATGTCCCTCTTCTGCGGGGACAAGGAGCCCTTTGAGTGGTTGATGGCACGGCTGCAGTGATGGCGTTTGCCTGCAGCCCTGTGTGAGTTACTCCAGAGCCCCTGGTTCTCCTCTTTGATGGGGAGTTTCTTGGTGGTGCTGAGTTGTTTCCCATTGGGAGTGACAGTGTTGTTTCCATTTCATTCCCCTCTGTAATGGGATTGCTGTGTTGAGAAGAACAGCTTAATATTGAGAAAGTTGTTTCAATGTTAGGAAAGAACCTAAAGAGGTATGTTGGTTTTCCTACAGCTCTGGTGGTTTGTGTGTATCATTCTTTGGTTGAGGTTTGGTTTTTTTTTTGGTGAATTTGTCTTAAAAACAAATAAAGGAGTAGCTAGATGAAGGGAGAGAAGCTGGAAGCCTTGTCAGGAAAGGTAATAACTGCCCTGAAGAAGAAATTTCGTTCTTCTAAATGTGAGGATGCTAATGCAGAGGAGAAAGAAGCTGTGGGTGTTCTGCTCATGCTTAATTCACCAAAATGAAACAGGAAACATTTCCTGGTTTTGTTGCTTCTTAAGCTTTCATTTTCCAGTCCTTTTATCAATGCTGTTTTATTATGTTGGATTTAACATTTTGTATTAGTCGGGAACACGTGGAGGAAAGAATATTACAATATCTCTTGTATTGGTAGGTCCAAGTGTTTGTTACCAAGTTTTCTGTTGCTACATTTCTCTCTTGGCATACCTCTGTGGAAAAGAAGTTGGATCTTCTCAGCAGCTTCTGATGTGCCAGTGTCCAAGGTTTCATCCTGGGCTAAGCCCTTGGATTACTCTATCAAAGGAACCTTAGGTGGTTTAGCACTTTTAACATTGCGCATTCTTTACTGCCAGTAGTCCTTTGGTAGGTTTTGTAGCGTCGATAAGGATGACTTCCCCACTTCTGTTTTGTAAATGTCGTGAGGGCTTCACAACCTTCCTGACCCTTGGGGTATCAGTGGATCTCAAGAGGCAGTTCAGTAGCTTAAATAGTTTTGATAGGACCCTGTCAAGCAACACTTTTGAACTTGCCTCCCTCTGCAGTGCCTATGAATTGCCAACCTTTTGTCTCCTGCTTTGTTGATCACATATAATAGGAGAGAAGGTGTGTTTTCAGGCTACCATTTCCTTTATTTAAACCTTCAGTAAATATAGAATTCTCTGTAGTGCTTCATCATAATTCAGTGCTGTGGGGTTTTTTTAGAGATGATTTGCAAGGCTTTCAAGGGAGAAATTTATTTAATAAGTTAAGGCTTTTTAAAGGGAGTTGAGTCCTGTTGCTGTTTCCTAAGGATGCTGTGCTAGTATGGAAACAAGAGTCTCGCTCCATGTGCTTCTCAGTGGTCTTGCTGCCTGGTGCTTATGGTTTCCTGTCTCAGAGTGCAGTACAATGTTTGCAGTTACTTCAACTCTCCCTTACATGTGTTCCTGCAATCATCGCACAATGAAGTCATTTCCCAGATTTTGCTCTCCTCAGATTTTAAATCCTGAATTAAATCCTGGACAGAAGTGTTAATCTTTAAATCAAATCATACTTGATTTGATTTTGATTGGGATTTTTTTTTTTTTTTAAGCTTTGATTTTAATTGTATCAGAGAGTAGAAGAAATGCAGTTGATATTGAAGATGGGTGTCTTTAAGGCTTCAGTATCCTAACCTGCAGTCTGAATTGAGAATTCATTTCCCAAGGTGCTGTCTAACAGTAGCCAAATGTACTGTGAACCTTAGAGAGTTGCCTGCTCCTCCTTCCATGCCTGCTCCTTGTATCAGAGGTACAAGGATGTTCAAATTTATTTGTGATTTAGCAAGAGCTTGGAGGGGAAATTTCCTTGTGTCCCCAGATACTCAAATTCTGTCCACAATAAAAAGATAAAATTAATGTATTTTTGATATTTAGGCACTTAGAGACCTCAGGGAGGTTTGCCTTCTCTTTATTATTCAAAGTTTTAAAAAAAAAAAGTTGTGCCTAAGTCTCAGTCATCTTTGTCATTTCTCTCTGTGGTGGTTGTTGAATTGCTGAGTTGATTTGGTTAATAGATAGTAATTTTAACTTCAAAAAACCCAAACAAAACCAAACCAAATAACCAAAAGAAAATAAGAAAATCCCTCAAAAAATCAAATAAAACTCCTCAGTTACTTTAGACCTCTCTGGCAGAGGACTCAGAAAAAATATACACATAACAGAAAAAAACCCCCAAACTTCCTGTAGAAGAGGACATAGAGCAGAAAAGTATTTATTGAATCAGAGGGGTGCACTATTGCATTTTTATGGAAGCAAGAAAAGTATCCTGCTGTTAAGAGAGCTATAAAAAAAAGATACAGGTTAGCCACAGCTCTTAAAGTGTAGATATATGGGAGTGTCATTCCATCCTGTTTCTTCTAGCAGAGATGAAATGTTTGCACCAGGTCAAATCTAAGAGTTTTGGGAAAAGCTTTGCTGTAATTCTGGGGTCAGAACAATGTACAAACAAAATCACAGAACTGACCAGATTTTCTTGTTTTGGTCAAAAGTTGACCTCTATTATATCCACAAATGCTGAAAGATGATGATGATGTCAAATTCCAAGCTACTGGAAAGAATTTATCTTAATCATAATATTTCAAAGTACAGTATTTCTCACAGAAAACCTACTGTTGCTGTAATTAGTGGGAGAATAAATAGTTACTTCTAATGCATGTGCTTAAGGTGAAAGCATCAGAACCAACAGGAATGGCTAAGGAGATTAAGATTGAGCTTTGTCATACTGTATCCTTCAACATTTATTCTTAGAATCAGTTTCTCATTTTGGCAAGGAAGGGGTGACCAAGTGCTGCAGACTAAAATTCTGCATTATCAGACAAACAGCAAAAACCCTCCAGCAAGATGCAGTGTACCTATTTTTTGTATATTGTGGGGATTTTTTTTACTTTCAATATGAATAGCTTATGGGGTCTGTATGAGCTGTAGTTACTTTGCAAAACAAATGTTGTTGTCTACTGTCGGATGTAGGATATGTGAGATTTGCAGAGATTTATGAGCAACTAGGCCAAAGCATCCGGCTGCAAATTTGCTATACTTTCATTCTTCCATGTCTAAATCATCTCTGAATTAATTTTTGCTGAAAGCCAGAAGAAAGTTTTCATGTTAACTTCTGGTAGAAAAGTGGTGTAATTTTCATTTCAGTTAATTTATAATTAATCTTAACAGAAATGCAACACGAATTGAACTGTGTCTCATAGTGACATCTTTGGAAGTGCAGTTTTATTTTGGACTGATGATAATAAGATCAGCCTAAGATAAGATAGTGATTTGAGAGTACATGATGAGAACTGTACTTAAGTGAGCCCTCTTTGAAGTATCAGTGTGCACTGAAATGCCAGCACTTCAAAGAATGCTCCAAAAAGCTGAGACTGTGGTTAGCTACCAAGGGGTTAATAAAGATCAAAGAAGAGCATACATAAACTCCTCCATAAACAGAACTGTTTTTAAACTGGAGGTTAATAACATCATTATCTAGGACAGCAACACCTTAAAGGTGGGCTTGTCTTCCCTGACATGGTGCTTTATAATGCGTAAAGGGAGACTGAAACATTTATAGTCAACATTTTTTCTGGATTGCTTTTTAAATGAGGAATTCAAAGCTTGTCAGTGCAGAAAAGAGTCTCTGTGATATCTGAAATTGGCATTGTTCCTCTGGTTTTGTTTGCATGCTGGTTACGTAGGAATGGATTTTTGGTACAATTCCCTGAAAACACAGAAATCAGGAGCCCTGGGCAAGGAGTTCTAGCTGAGGTGCCTAATGAGACAAAGAGGTGATCTCATTGAGATAATTTACTGTATAGAAGCATACTAACAGCATTTTAAAATGCAAAATCTAGGAATTACAGATCTGTGCTGTTTCTACTGTCATGTTTATATGGGGAAATAGCATGAAACATCTGTTAAGACAGGCTTCCCTTGTTTGCATTCCCTTCTTCTCCTCTACACTGGTACACCTCTACCTGCGGTTTAAACTGTACAAAGATCCCCTACATCTGTGCTGAGTTCTCAGAGTTCTGTGCTAGGTCCATGCACGTGTTGTGCCTGGAGTTCATAGCCTGCTTTTCACATCTCTGACTTCTGAAAGACTCAAAGAAGAATGACACTACTCTCTCTTCAGCAAACCCAGCAAACCCCCCTCCACATCCACCTTTTGATAAAATTGAAGCACAGATAAAGGCAAAGGTCCATTTAGGAAAAAAAAATCCCTTACAGACAAAGCCAAATGTTTTCTTGGAAAAGGCTTAGAAGTAAATAGACTATGCTGATTTAATGGATTACATTAGTGTTCTGCGTAATTGATATTATGCCAATGAAGTTGTACTCAGTGGTCTTGGGCCTTTGTTATGACCAGTTACTGCAGCAGTAACTGTGGCAGAGATTGAGCCTGCCTACACATAAGGGTTTTTTTCTTAAGGATTCACAGTTTTTTCCATTTGTGGAAGTCTCCTGAAACTGTGGAATATGAATGTCTATGTGTGGGGAAAATGAGGATAACATAAAAAGGCAGGGACTCTGTTAATATTAGAGTATGATTACATGATATATTCTGCCTCATCCTTTCCTTCCTTTCTCTCACCTGCACATCTCTTTCCCTTATTTTTAGCTACATAGTTGCTGGTGAGGCTGCAGGGTAAACAGTCACTAATATAAAACAGAATAAAAACATTGAACTCTAATAATCCCAGCTGGTTACTGTGATTTGGTTTAGAGTGGCCACACAAATGCTTGTGTGAATGCAGCTGAGAGAGGGAGAGAGAGTTGAACTGTAACAGGTTGTGCCATTGAAGAAAGTATAGGTAATATAGGCAGCATTTCCAAAGATCTCAATGCACTTATCAGGATTTAATTAATCTTTAATGTCCTGAAATAGATACATTATCAGTGAAGTGCTGTGAAATACACACAGAGTGTAGCTGGCTGAGTTATATTTTAGCTACAGCTTTGACTTCATACTAATCAAATCTTTTCCTGTGTACTTTGCTAGTACGGGCAAAGTGGGAATCAGGTCAGGAACCTGATTTACAGAAAAAGTAATTTCCCCTACTGCATCAGCAGTCTGATTTGCCACATGGCAAACACTTGTGCATGGGATCTCTGCATGAAATGTGGAACTTGGTAGTGCTGCTGAGAACATGCCTGTTAACATCAGCGTTTGCTTTGCCATCATCAAGGTCAATGTTTCATTTTCCAAAGTCTGTTATATATTTTTGATTAGGCTACAGGTCAGTAATATATCTAGATATGTCCAGAACATTTTTTTAGATAAATGTTTATTGACATATGGATATTAGTATGCTCATTGTGTGGTCTGGTGTAACTTGGTTTTTTAGATCACAGTTCGTGAAAGCTCATTATAAGAGTATTGAATTGCTTCAGAAAATGTTTCACTTGCTTTATGAAATTACATTTTATTGAGTCAGTTAGTGGAATATACCTTGCATTTTACTATTACATACAAAATATGAGAGATTTTAGTTAATATTCTGGACATTAGCTGAATGCAATGGAAATGCAATGGATTTCAATTTGCAAGATCAGGTAGCCTCTTACATTACAGGATGCCCTGCAGTCTGCTGGAGGTACTCCACCAAAGGTTTTGCAGTATTTTCCAGACCTTCAGCACTTTTATCTTGGGATTGACAATCAAATCAATGCTGGGAGATGAACAGACTCAGGGCAGCCCTGCCCAGAAGGACTTGGGGATGCTGGTGGAGGAGAGGCTGAGCATGACCCATCAATGTGCATTTGCAGCCCAGAAAGCCAAACGTGTCTTGGGCTGCATCCAAAGTCCCATGGGCAGCAGGGGAGGGAAGGGATTCTGCCCCTCTGCTCTGCCCTGGTGAGACCCACCTGCAGTGCTGCATCCAGCTCTGGGGTCCTCAGCATGGACCTGGTCGGAGTGAGTCCAGAGTGCCATGGGGATGATGAGAGGGCTGGAATACCTCTGCTGTGAGGAAAGGCTAGGAGCTGGGGCTTAAAACACCTTACAGCACATTCCAGTACCTAAAGGGGCTACAAGAAAGATGAAGGGGAACTTTTTACAAGAGCATGGAGTGACATGACAAGGATAGATGGCTTCACACTTAGAGGTCAGGTATAGATTAGGTATTGAGAGGAAATCCTTCACTGTGAGGGTGGTGAGGCACTGGTACAAGTTGCCCAGGGAAGTTGTGCATGTCTCATCCCAGGAAGTGGTCAAAGCCAGGTTGGATGGGGCTCTGAGCAACCTGGTCTAGTGGCAAGTGTCCCTGCTCATGACAGGGAGTTTGGAACTGGATGATCCTTAGGGTCCCTTCTAACCCACACAGTTCTCTGATTCTGTGATTCAAATGCAAATGCTTGTTGTTGGGGTTTTTGTAGGTTTGTTTTTGTTTTTTGGCTTTTTTGAGAAAAATGTTTGTGTCTGTTGCAGAAGATATCTGGTTTGAGTTCTTGAAACATTTTACATGGAAGCAAAAGTTGAAGATGTAGACCAAGAAGCATTCCTGAACAGTGTTAAAATAATCTGGTTTATCTTTCCTTTGGAGTTGGGCACCACTATTTGTGTTCTTTGATTGCTTTTGTGTGTAATTTAGAAGGAACACCTGATACTGTGCATTTGATGAGCCATTGCAACTAAAGTGTGTAATAAATTATAACCAAAAGTTGGAGTCAACATGCAGTTAGTGATGGAGAAATTGTGGAGCTGCCTTCTTTCAGATTTCCTTTCAGATCTGTACTGTTTTTCCTGATGCATGATAGGTGTTGGCACTCTGTTTTTGGCTGTCTATGAAACTAATTTAGCCTAAGTCTCTGTGTTCAAGCATCTACACCTTAGGAATTGTCATCACTGATTGATTGCCTTGCTGATGGTCTTAGTGAAGAGACCAAGGATTGATTAGGTTTGGAGATTGACTCACCTGCTTAACTCTACAGTTGGAGTTCTGACAAGGAATGTGCAGTCTCAAAGTTTATCTTGGTATCTTCATGCAGGCTTCTCTGCTTTTAAGTTTGTTCTGATTGCCTTTTGTGGAAGTGGGTTTTCTTGCCTTTAAGGTTAAAAAGCCTTCTAGATAGCAGAGGTCTTTCAGACCTCTGGCCATCTGTCTCTGAAAATTTCTGTAACACTGTGCTTTTTTGCCTTTCTTTAAATTTCTTTGTTTCTCTTTTCTGTTCTGTATTTGTTTATTTGCTACTTCACTCATCTAAGGATCTGAATGGGAGCTTCTGTGGTGTGCTAAAATCCATTCTCACTTAACTGGTAGCTTGAGTACAGCCCTAAGACCTCTCAAAATGTTGCTTTTGTAGGTTTGCATTTTCTTTCCTCTTCTCTACCTCACACAGTCCCTTTGCAACCCACACTGGTGTGTTGACTGTTTCTTTTCTGGGATGACAGAGTATCTCAAAATACACATTGGGTAAGACATTACAAGGAGTAATTTTTCAGTAATTGCATGATCATCTCATTATTCTCTGGTATGGCTTAGATTCAATTTAAATCCATAAGGGTATGAGGGCTAATAGGTAGTTTCCATGCCTAAAATATCTTTGTTATGACACCATAATAAAACTACTACAGCTGTTGGTATGTTATGTCCTCGGTTGTCCTAATCTTTGAAGCTGGTAGGAATTACAGGTTTCTGGTTCTGGGAGTGGAGATAAGTGAGCATTTAGACCTCTCCTCAGTGCTCACAGTGAGGTGGCTTACTTTTTCATGACACAAAATCCTGAGGAAACGGGTTATATTGGTCATTTAAAATTTGATCTCATGTGTGTACAATGAAGTTAGGTGCATGGGAATGAGAGGAAGGTTTTCTCTCAATTCTGTGTACATAGCCTGGTAATTTGGGAAACTGTTGGAAAAATGAAGCAATATAATGCTTATGCTATTTGAGTAAAACACTTAATATAAAAGCTTTGTTCCTATTCAGTCAATATTGTTACTAAGGAACCACTAATTACTGTGTATCATGTTGGAGAGGGCCCTGACAAATCTATGCAAATAATATGATTTATAATTTATAAATCCCTGATCCCCTGAGCAATGTTGCTCTTGCACTTAGACTAATTGAGTACTTATGTTCATCGATCCAGTCCATATAGCACCTTCAGTCCATATGGCAGCCTTTACTGCATGGCCAGGAGCTCCTGTTGTCAAATGTCCCCTGTAGATGCTGTAGTGTCCCCAAAATCTGCCTCCTTGGCCCTTTGCTTCACAGTCCTTCAGTCTGCCAGCAGACAGTTCTGCCCAAATCAGAGCAATATTTCTGTCTGTCTCCCCCTGCTTGCAGAGGTACAAAGCATGGTACAGCATTGCCTTTTGGGGATGGGACTGCAGTGGTTAATTGCTCTTACTAGTAAGGCCGTGTGCTGGAGTAGCTGTGTGGTTTATAGTGGTTTTGGCTTTGTGGGGTTTTGTTGGATATTTTTCTATGTGCGAAGAGTAGATAATTTTTTTTCCCCCTCATAATGCAGTGATTGCCAATACTTACAAATACTAAAACACACAGTCTGATAGTGGTTACGTAGTTGTGTGTGAATAATCAGTGCACCACTGAAGGAGACGGAATCCTATGCAAATTTCATATGCAGAACTGAAAATAAAAGCAAGGGACTAAAGATATATTATGTTTCAGGACAATATTTCATGCCTGATCATTGTTACCTATTTTCCTAATAATTTTAGCATAGTTTTGTAATGCACTATAATTGTAATTGTTATCCAGAAGAATGGCATCACTTAACTCTATCAAAACTGCGGCGAGGTAGATGAATGACAAATTAATAATTTACCATCTTTGCATAATACTGTAGCCCAGAACACCAGAAGGATTGATGGCAGAAGAGGTTAACAAATTTTAGCGGCTTCCATTAGCTTTTCGTTGTCATATGTTTGTGGTGCCAGCTGAAATAAGCTTTGTAGGAGATCCCAGTCCAGGGAACTAATTACTCGTGCCGATTGCCACCCTGATGAATAGACCCTCATTGTATCATTCCCCTGAAGACGAGGAGCAGCCTGTGATTCACGACTGCATCCTGGCTGATATTTGATAATAATTTTAACAGATAAATGTAGGAAGGCAGAATGATGAAGTGCCTATCCATGCTCTACGACTATCAAAGGCATGCACATAGCCAGCTGTGTTCTGTGTTTTTTTCTATAATCGCTCATGGAGAATTTTAAGTTATTAATCGACCTTTGAATAAACCCGTATCTTCTTGTATTTTGTAGTTTTTCTTTGGTTAATTATTCCAAAATCATTGGGTCTTAGAATCAGAGCAGCCTAATTTTAGTGTGACTGTAATACAGACAAGTGTGAAAATAAGATACTGGGGAATTTGGTTCCAATACTTCAGTATTTTTCTGAAATTAGGCAATTAGGAGGATGAAGGCTAACACTGCCTTTCCTTTGGTGTTAGAAATAGGCATAGAATTTTAACGAAGAATGCAAAGACGGTCTTCATTTTGATAAAATTATTTTCAGTCGGAATTTTTAATATCTACAAATCATGTTTGAGAGTAGTGTTATGCAAATCATTCTGGCTTTTGTTACTGTGTTTGTTTGAAACCTTGATTTACCTTAAATGAAACTAATTTCTGCCTTTAAACATCAGAACTACGAATGTAGATACCAAGTGTTTTTAACATTGTGATCTGTAAATTAGTTGTGCCTATTCATTTGTCAGTGTTGACGGGTATACTTGCTATTAGCTCCTGGATCAGAAATGGAATATATATCTGCATTTTCATCTATTGTTTTAATACTGGCTCTGTAAACAAACAAAGTCTGTGGTTTTTTAATCTGAACATACATGTTTTCAGGGTATCATGGCTATTCTATGCCTCAGGTATTTTCTGTTTGTTTATTTGCCATACCTGAAATTGGGATTTTCTGTACATTCTCTAGGCTAAAATACTGTTTTACAGTGGCATTCATTCATGATCATCTAAAGAGATAGTAACTGCCACTTATATATGACCATATTAAAAAGATCTACGTATATTTGGAGCGTAAAATGGAAAATAACAAATTTGATATAACATTTTCTAGATGTAATTTTTTGAAAGTATGCTTTCTATGTAGCAATTATTACACATCATAACATGTAGTTTTTAATTAAATGTAAAAACACAACTACATAAACCAGAAATGCAATCTGATTTGCTCGAAAATAGATTGCTGTTTCACTCTCCTGGAATGGTTTATTTAAAAACAGTAAATGGAAAAGAAATGCATTTTCTCGTGTTGTTCTAAGCCTCAGGGGCTAAATGTAATGAATATTTTAAGAGATTATTTTAATTAAATTCCTGCACATCTAAACAGAGTAATATTTTATTATCACATACATAACCATGTAACTGAGGTATTCATTAAAGTTAACACTTTCTGGACCAAGAATTCATGGCATGATTTACTGACCTTGTGCAAAAAGGCACAAATTAGGAAGAAAAATGAAGGGGGACAGACTTTGATTAATATAGGTAATGCTATACCATATTTATAATAGCCTTTTCCCTATTCTGGTTTATAAATGCAGTCACTGAGAAAGGTGCCCTGCTGAGGCTGAAATGAGGCTGAAATCGGAGCACATGCCACTAGAGTGTGGGGAAACTGATCACACTGTCAGCAATTCATTTCAAAATGATGTATTTAGTGCTCATTTCACCTTCCAAGAAAAAAGGGAAAGGAGTTCCTTAGACTGGAAGGTGATATTGTTATTTTCAAGGACATACCTAAGTAAAAGATTGCAGAAAGGGGGGGGAGGTTAGGGAAAAAAAAGGCGAAAGCAGCGCAAACAAGGAGAGCTTTATGCAGAAATTCAGCGCTACCATGCTGGTTGATAATTGCTAACATATGTGGCTCCTCTGTTTCATTGTAGTCGTCCTCGTGAGTTCTGGCGCCTCGACTACTGGGAAGATGACTTGCGGCGCCGGCGACGATTTGTGCGTAACCCCCTCGGATCGACACATCCTGAAGCGACACTCAGGGCAGCCGGAGAGCATGGTCAGTGTAAAATCTGCCTCCTGCCATCAGCAGCAGGTTACAGGATGTGGTGGGAAAAGCTGGACTTTGTAGGATGTTAGCAAATGGGCCCAAAGCGAAGGACAGCTCTTGGCGTTGCGTTTCAGGCGCATTTTCCTTACTGAGGTCACCTGGCCGCTCCTGCACGGCAGCAGCGCTGGTGTTTGCTGAGCCCCTTCTTCCCATCTCCGCTGGGCTGGCACGTTGTGCATACCTTGCATACAATAGTTACAGTCCTCACTAGGCAGAAGAAAAGCGGATGCAATTTTGCCATTAATCCCTGGACAGATTTCCATGTAAATTACCTGCTTATACTTCAGTATAAGTATCTTCTTCAGAAGAATTTTTCCTGTTCAAAATCCACACCAGTTATTTCAGTTAGCGTATATCTGCCTATTCTTACAGATATATTAAAAGAGAAATAACACTTCTACAAGTTAAACTGTACCTTTCGAAAGTCCTCAAGTTTTTCTGCAAGAATTTGATATGGCAAAAAGGGTAGAAAATGCTGCTCAAGCAGCAAAATGGTAATGATCATTTCTACCTGGTGATTTTAAAAAAAAGGAGATTACTGCCTTTTTTTTTTTTTTTTACAGTTATCAATCCTCGTTTCATAATCTGGGATCAATCAGATATAAGATGCTACATCCATTCTAGGGAGGAATGTGTTTACCAAACTAATACAATAGTCAGTTTAAGAATTCTACAGTAAATCAAAATGTAAACAAGCAAACAAAACCAGTGAACTTTGGAGTTTACTACAGAATTTTATGTCTTTGCTATCTAATGAAGGTACACTAGTAAGGTAGAAAAGTCTTGTACTTAAAAATAATTTGCTTATAATTAAAGCTGAATACCCTTCACCTTGAAGGCACAAGTCATGGCACAAATAATTTAAATTTAGTTTGGGGTTGTTTTTTTATTTTCATTTTTAGCTTGTGAATACATACATATGCCCATAGAAATTGTATGGGAGGGGTACATTCTATGCTAATTTTAGATTGTGAAGAGTGTTGTATGAATGTAGAAGAACATCACTGTCATGAAGTTGGTTTCCGTCAGGCATCTTAACCTCTTGCACTCAGCCTTAAAGAGCCATTTCTGGGAGAAAATGTCTACGATATGTCAGCTGATATAGTGCCAAATGTGACATCAGTCCTCTGAAATAAATGACCATACAGACAATAGTCAAGCCTGTGATCTGAAAGCAATGTTTGTAGAGCCCACATCTTTGACTATAGAAAGAAGAACAAGATGTAGAATTAATTAACCCACTTCTTGCTTTGGGGGTTGCTGTTCTTAATACTATGTGTTGTTCCTATACCATGGACTTTAGGGCACTAAGATTTTTTTCTGTTTAATACTCCATGGATGAACAACAACTAACCTCCACTTCAATATTATGTGTACTTTAAGTTAAATAGATCTTGTCACAGTTTGATGTATTCTAGTTGTATTTTCATATTTAATCTTTATGCTGTTTATCAAAATCTAAAAAATACCTTTATTCTTACTGAAAAATATTTAGAGCAACCATTTAAATTTGTGTAACTAATTCTTGCACAAGTAAAGACACAGTAATGCAATTATTCATATTTCAAACTAATATGATATTTTCACTAATCCATGCTGTATTTCAAGGGCTGTGGCTTATAATCAGTTTGGAATTGACAGGACAACAATTTTTGTCAATACAAAGGGAGAATGAATAAAAGTAGCCCTATTTCAGAAGTAGCTAATAAGCATAGCTGGTAACTAACTCTGGTAATTTAAATAGACCTAATTGTTTTCTGTCTGCCTTTCTATTCAAATTTTGAAATCCTTAACAGTCTTATATTGTGTTTAATTTCCTGATGTTGTTTTATTCTGAATTTTCATACTGCCTTTGTTATCTGTTGCCCTTCTGTTTCTTTATCCATCCAGTGAATATTTTAGTTTACCCTAAGTCATTATTGAATGTGATTTCTGAAATTATAGCTATTTGTTATCTGCCTGAGTGTGTGCACACATTCAACTGTCTTTCTCCAAGAACTTCCAATGGCAAAGTGTAAAATAGATGACCAAAGTACAAATTCAAGTTCAACGGGAAACCATATACAATGTATAAGAGTGCAAAGATAGTTGTGATTTTTATTATTTCATTTTGGATTTGCTATGTTGTTTCTAGTTTGGTTTGGGTATTTTTTTTTCTTGGGTTTTAGGAGGTACAGTTGTCAAAAAGATCAACTGGAGTGGCTACTCCAGTGATCCATTTCTTTCTGAATTGTGTTTATTAACCTCTAACATTAACCAATTTCATCTCAGAAATTCCAATTGTTCTCAGATTTTTTGGAACCAGTCTTTCATGATATGGGTATCACTAGGATTTGCAGTGCATTTGCCCCGGTATGTTATGATTTCATATCAGTAATTTATCATTAATTATTCAATTTCAATTAATTTTACATGCCTCTGAAGCACGAGCATTTTCAGATAATGTATAAAAGGTTCCCTACTGCCTATTTAAGTTTTTTTCAAAATGTCACAGATCAGAACCTGAAACTGGACATAAGGGATTTTGCCAAAAGGGAGGCAGGGGAAAATAATGCATAAATAATGGAACAGTACAAGCAGTAACCACGCTTGATAACATGGATTTCAGCTCACTTTCGTTAGAAGATACACATTATCAATTGCTTGGTGTCTTCCAAATACGACCAGGTGTATTCTCCATGCCAAAGAACTCACAGTGAAGGAATCATCCCAATTTGCAACTGTGAAAATGATTCGGAAACAATTGGAAGCCTAGATATTGTTCAGTAAAACCTAGAGAGAACAACAGTCAGCTCTGTTGCAGCCTAGTTATGTGTCTTAGGAGCAAGAACCAATCTTTTCCAAGGATTGATTTGATTTGAAGGAGAACCTCTGGTGCAGAGGTGGCAGAATAAATACCTGAAGACTAATGTTCTCTGTTCAGACAATCAATACCAGCCCCATGACTATACTTCTGGCTACCTTCTAGTTAAAAACAAATTTTTTAATTCTGACAATTTAATTGCCATTCCCAAGTTCACATTAACTTGCTTGGGAAAAAAAGGCTTTAGGTAATTTTTCAAAGGGAAAAAGGGAAAAAAAAAAAAAAAGGATCTTTCCAAACTGGCTATTTATAAAAGTCAGTCTAATGGTGTATTGTAGAGAAAAGAAAGAGAGGTGAAGGTGCTGTGGTAGAAAGTTTGGGATGGAAGGAGTTAACTGTTTTCTGTTCTTCCTGTCACCTACTGTATAGAAATGGAACCAAAAATGCTTGTATAAATGTGGAGGAGAAAAAAAATGGGTAAACCTGTTGGTATTTTGAAATTGACCCCAAAATGCAATATTTGTGGGGGAATCTTAGCTGCTAGAAAATACTTTATTGAGCTTTTAACCAAGCGATTTATTGTTTTAACAAACATTTAATTGATGTTTGTTAAAAATCTGGGGACAGGGGGATTAAAAGAGTCTGTAGCATTTCCATCAAGGCAATAGGTGGAGTTCAGGGCTTTGTGTCTGCAACAGACCAGCAGGTGATCATCTCCAGTATTGCAGTCGACTGGTTAGTTTGCTTTGCCTCAGCTAGAAGGATGAAAAAGAAACCATAAAGATAATATTTTAAAAACCTGGTTTGAAAGTCATTGGTTTTCCATTGCTATGTTTTTAAAGAAATAGGGAGAGTAGAGAGAAGCTTCTGGGAGCCCTTTGTAAAAAAAACCCAAACATAGTAATGTTTTATTTATTGCACCTTTTCCTTGAGTTTCCTGGTATAATTACCAGTTAAAAAAAAAAAATAAATAAAAGTTGTGTGTGCTATCAGACTGTTGTGTTCAGAGCAATACATAGGCTCTGAAATTGATCTTGGAAAGGTGTGTGGGAGTTTGTGCTTAGAGCTGCAAGGTTGGAGCCAGAGGCTGTGGTCACACCAGCATAGGCCTGGCAGAGTGGTTAGAGAAGGCAGAGCACGGTTTGTGATCTGAAATGTGAAATTCAGTGTAATATAACTTTGTGCTTATGTGAAATTGGAGTTTGTCACGTGATGTCATGCTCCATCATCCATCTCTCTAACCAGTAAACATATAAAGAGAACTAGGCCATGGCCTACCTACACCACTGCATTTATCTACAGAAAAGGTGAATCCACATAGAATATATTCTGTTGTGTGCAGATAGACATGTAAGCATGGGAGTGTTGGTTGCAGATGTAGTGCTTTATGCACATCAGTACAGAAAAGACAGATTTCCTTTATTTACATCAGTACAGGAAAAGCAGATACTGGTTCAGAGTGTGATGTCTCATTGCCTTCCACTAGCTGGTGTCTACAGATGTGTAGACAGGCATCTTCCTGTGCCTGTGTTGAAGCTGTATTTAACTGTAACACAGGTTTCATGCATGTCAGGAAATATTGGTAGCTAACATCACGTGCAAAGAGGTGACAAAAGTTTACAAAAATGGACTAAAAATAATTCAGGATGTAAAATCTCCTTTTGAAAAAGGCACATACATAAGATGTATGGGTTTGAATCAGTGGAATATCAGTAGCTGGGGAAAGAATTAAAATCTGAGTAAGTGAAAAAGATAGGGCAGTATTTCTGTTATCCAGTCATCTTTGGTTTGGAAGCTGCTGTACTGATTTTATTTTTTCTTAAAGACTGAAGGATATAATAACATTTTAGACAAGTTGTGCTAAGTACAAAAGTATTAACCTTTGATCTAGGCTCTGAATTGAATCTTAAATAAGAATAGGTAGAGAGCTAGTTTGAAATCAGCATCTTCAGTACAACACAGATTCTAATAGAGGAAGCAAAAAATGGCAGGTATGTACAGTGCAGATGAGGTTTTTGAAACAACAAATACAGTTTGCCTGCATTAAAAGAAAAAAAAAAGACGGAAAAGAAAAAAAAGAAAATAATTTATTATCTTGGACTTCATCTTGAGGTGGTTTTGTTCTATTTTACTTTTTTTGATCTTCAAGAGAGTGCTGGTGGGGCAGTGACTAAGAGTGCATGTGGTGTGTGTTAGTACACTGATGGTAATTTTACTGCTGCTAACTGAAAATCCTCAAGGGGGAGTTAATTACAGGAAAACCTTCCTAAATATCAGCCGCATATTTTCCATGACAAGAAGGTTTTTCAACTCACATTGAACAACTCCAGAATCTGAGTTATCATTATTTACAAGAGCGTATTTTGCAAGAAAGTAAAATTTGTGTTTGTACAATGCAGTTAAATCTTTGCAGTAATTTTTTTAAGGCTTTCTTACAAGTGACAGGTATTGCTAGGGCAGAAGGATCATGTATAAATTGCATTTTATTTTGTATGGCAAGTTAAATTTCCTTTTATTTCTATTTTTGGTTGGTTGGTTTGAGGTGGAGGTTTGTGTTTGCTTTTTGTTGTTGTTTGGGTTTTTTTGTAAGGTCAAGGCCTAAACCAAAACTACTATTTGGTCATTTGGGGTTTGTTGTTGTGATGGAGTTTTTATAGTCTGGGGTTTGGCTTTTTTTTTTTTCTTTTTTTTCTCCCTTTTTCTGGTGAGTGGATTTCTTTTTTACTTTTTTCACTGAACTGAAAAGTTTTATTATTTGCAATTTATGTGCATATATTTACTTAAAAAATTTAAACTTTATATACTGCCACCGGGGAGTCGCTGCCTTCTGTAAATGTTTGCAGATTAGCATATTTTCTGAGGGAGCCCGTGGAACTTCAAATCAAGTGTGGCAGCAGTCAGAGCGAGCAGCCACCAGTGTGTTGAAGTTAGTTGGTCCTGATGTGTTTGGTGAATGTTTTTCAAACACGGCTGTGCCATGGGTATTCTCAGTGTATCTTTTAAGAGACAGTATTTTCATTTTCAACTTGGAAAAAAAAAAAAGTAAAAAAACCCGACACATACACTGCTGTGTTTTGGCATTACCACAGCAAAACTTAGGTGTACAGGGAGTAATTACCTCTTTTTTTACCTTTTTTCTACTTTTTTTTTTTTTTTACTCCCCTTTTAATTTTTTTTTTTTCCATTTTCTGTTGCTGCTTTGGATTTAAATAGAACAGATTCCGAGGCGGCAGTGCCGGGGGGCGATGGGAGCGCTCCCGGGGCCGAGAATGCCGCTGCCCAGGCACGGCGGGGACGGACACACTGACCGACCCGGTGACCGTGTGCGGGGCGGAACACGGCTCCAAGCGCGCTTGGCCACCTCCCCTCATCCCGAAAATCCGGGCTTGAGCCCAGAGAGGCCCCGTGGGAGGCCGGGGTCCCGGGTGGCCGTGCCCCTTGGAAGCAGGTGCAGGCTGTTCTCCGCCGCCAGCCGCCACCCTGGGGCAGGTTCGCCCCCTCACCGCCTGGCATGGAGATGTGTGGGCTTTTCTGCCTCCCGAGCTCGGCTTGCCGGGACCGGGAGGGATGCGGGGCGGCAGCTGCGGCGCCTTGTCCCCGCTGCCGGGGCTTTCCCGGGGCCGCCTCTTGGGCTGCCCCGGGCGGGTCCCGCCGCTCCCGGCCCCGTCCGGCGTCTCCTCTTCCCAGGGCCGTGCTCGCTGTGGCCGCGGTCCCGTGTCCTTGGCCGGAGCGTGGTTTGGGGGTCAGGGTGACCAGGACTCTCCTCCAGCTCGACTTCCCAATGAAGACTCCCTTCCCCTGCTGTATCCTTTTCCCCTCTGTCATAAACACTTGAAATAAGAGTTGAACGCTGCAGAGAGTGCTGGATAATTTTGAGCAGGCTTAATAGGATTAAAACTAGATGTGTCCTAACATTAGAGGATTAGGACAGGTACTTCCCACAGCTAGTCCTAAGCAGTTTTCTTCCTGAACTAAATGAAAAAAAATAAAATAACGCTCCTTTGTCACTGAGACCTGACAGACAGCACCCTGTCTCATTTCAGCTCCTGATGAGGATATACTTGTCAAAGGAAAGCAGTCTATCAAGAGTCAAGTTTTAGGAAACCAGAACTCAGAAAGCGAGATTCTCTTGGAAGGTGATGATGATATCATGTCATTCATGGAGGAAAGAGAAGTGGAGAACTTGACAGGTAATGTCACCTATCTAATTTTCTCCTCAGCTTCTTTACTGTTGAATTTCTGCTCTCCACATCTCTGCAGTGAATCATGGTTTGGGATACACACTGATAATTAACACACTTCCCGTAACTGCGTCATTAAGATAATTTTCTGTTTTCCTCAGATACTGAAAGTTTATTTGTGGAGAGTTGTGCATTTTCTTTCTCTGCCTTTTTGCTTCTGCAGTAGCTAGCTGTTCTAGAAAACCTTCCTTATAGAAAATAGCTCTACCTTGAGAAGGGCTTCTTTTGTTTTCTTGACCTCAGTCCACTCGAATCATCAGACCTAGTGGACAATTAGGCAAGCTGTCTGTAATTTAAGGCTTTGGAGACCTTTAATTTTTTTTCTAAATCTACAAAATTGTACATTCTGGTCATTTACTTGCATGTAAAAGATTGTACTTGCCGGATTTAACTCCTTTAAGCCCCTTGACGTTCTCCCACTGAAGTTCTGTCTCCATAGACCATGGTCTCATTAGACATTTTTTTTTTTTTCTTCTGAAGAAATAGTACTTAAAGTCATTCAACTTACTTAATTTTACATAATCACATGCAACCTTTGCTGATGGTACAATCTCAGTGGAGCGAGTCCATTTCTGTACAGTTCAGAATGTAAAACTGGAGTAACCAGTGGTTCAGAGATTGGGAGTTATAAAGTGTCTCAGTTGCTGTTTGAAAAACATGGATTTTACAGGGAAAATGTTCTTTTGCTTCTCATCTGGTATTCCATGTACACTTAATTTAGGGGGAAAATATCATTTATTGGATAATTTTGGTTCCCTGAGAAGCTGCTAGTATACTCTTACATTGATATGGATCATGCATATGATAATTCACTGAAAATGCTGGAAGTGATTATTTATTGGCATTTTGCTTATCCTTGAACTACATTCCAGTCTTTTTTTTTTTTTTTAAAAGCAAAGTTAAAAATGCAGCATAAAGAAAAAGAAAACCTGCATAAGAAGAGTAAAGTAAAATAAAGTAATGGGAGAATGATGCGAAGGCATTTTTTTATATGAGTCTTTTATTTTTCCCTTTCTACCATGAGCTTCCTTCTCAACAGCCTTCTCCATGTTTCCTCCTATTATTCATTCATTGGTTTGAGTAATACATTCATACTGTAATAGAGGTGAAAGGGGAGTTTAATTATATAATCTTGACAATGGCAGTAGGATTAAGAAGTAATCCTCACTAATAAAGTGGTGTGGGTTAGAAATGAAGTGGAAATTGTCAGGGGTCTTCTACAGGACCTGGACTGCCCCAGCTTCTGCATCTGTCTGCTTGCCCTGTAATTGAATGTCTGCCAGTGATTGAAAAAATGTTATTTCTCCTCTGGATTACATGCTAATGTACAGGGGGCAAGGGGAGACAGCAAAAGAACACATAGCTGCTTATTTCATCCATTTGTGGGGGTGAGCTTGGGGAAATCATGGCAGTTCCGCAGCTATCTCATGCCCATCTGCAGACACAATGTATTTGTACGTTGGGAATAGAGGGCAAAGCTGCCCTGATCTCAGCAGAGCATCTCTTCTTTTGTCCTAGTGGCACACATTGAGATTGATGTGAGATTAAGGACCATCACCCTCCTAACAATCGATGGAAATGACAATTCATCTGAATTTTTTGTCAGTTATTCTCACGTTGATTACCTGAACGTGTGTACCTCATTTATAGATGCTTTATTAAAACAGAATTGTATATGTCACTTAAATATCTTCCACTGTTTTACAAAAGTCAGATAATACTGCAGCCACGTAACTTCATTTCCTTGCCTCTTAATCAGCTGGATGACAAACCTAACCTGTTTTCTTTCTGTATGTGTTAGTTTATATAATGCTGAACCTATTGTTTTCAGTAGTAGTCTGATTTGTCCCTGTGATAAGCCCTGTGGAGATGTGATTATTCCAATAAAAATTCATTCAGTTGGAAACCAACCCTCCAGCTGTTTACTCCCACAGTCCCCGAGCTACACTAACACTGTATGGAATCCTTGAACTATATTTAACATGGAATCCAAAGCATCTTTAAAACATTTTACTTTAGGCTCTATAACATTGTGTAACCTTAACAATAGATTTCCAGCATCCATGAGGGAGCACTTTGCAGTTAGACAACTTTGAGCCTCGACTGCTGCGTTCATCTTTGTGAAATGCTATCGAAACTTCCCAGCATCTAAAGAACACATCAGACAGTGAGATTTCAAGTGTTCATGTGTGCACTCTCTATGTTTCGTGTAACAGAAGGTGTGCAACTCTTGGAGTTTCTTGGACAGAAAATGTGTCTGAGTAAAAGCTGAAGACTGCCATGCTAAAGCCAGCTCTGTGTAATGTATGCAGCAGTTTGCAATTGCAGCTGCTTCAGTGTTCGGCAGTACAGAGACACTGCAAATCTGTTACATATGTTCTTTCCCAGGACAAAAAGGGGTTTGCTCTGTAAGGACGAGCTGTGCTCTTTGCTTTATTTTAATGTCCTTGGCCTGAAAAGCGAATAATTTGTACTCGCGTTCTTTTCAGTTTGAACACTGTTGGTGTTTTCTCGTTTTGGCAGGTCCGGTGTCCCTCAGCACACCAGCTCAGCTTGTGGCACCCTCCGTGGTAGTGAAAGGCACCCTTTCCATCACTCTTTCTGAGCTCTACTTTGAGGTGGATGAAGAAGATCCTAGTTTTAAGAAAATCGACCCAAAGGTAAGAGATCATTGACCCTGAGCTCTGAGAGATGATGACAAATTACCCAAGACCTTTAATTCTTCACTTGACTTCCTTTACCTCTATTGGGCTGCAGTGTTGCTGCTTTAATAACTTTGCCACTGACCATATACGTTGCTGAACTCCACGTAGGTGACACCTCCTTTCCTGCTCCTTTTTCTCCCCCTCCCACATTTCGACCCTACTTGAATGTTAATTAGCTTGCTGGGAATAAAGCTCCAGGGAGACAAGTCTGAAATAAAGACATCTTGAATCGCAGGCCTGTGTGAATGCGGGGAAGTTCAGCAAGGCTTTTAGCCCAAATGCTTTGTTTTACTTCCCTGATTTTAGCAAATGTCAGTTTAAAACAGCACTGAACTTCCCACACTCCTGAGTTTGCAGTGCTCCTGTTGTATTTCTCTGTAACACATTTTACAGGGCCTGTTATTATTTATTGTGCGTAAGCATAAAACATAATTGCCCTTCTAAAAATTGTTTCTGAGCTGAGTTGCTGATTTCCACGAACTTTATTTGCTCCGAGTTGCTTGATTACTTGTCTTTTGGTTAAAATTAGTAACCTTCAGTGAAATTCCAATTTCAAAGGGAGCATATCGTGCAGTTAGCTTAATAACATTGCACTTGAATGTTTTGTACAGTGTTACAGCAACATTTCAAAAGTAGGACACAACTGGTAAATATTCTCACAATTTAAGCGTTGTCACGGCTCTTGGTTTTTTAAATACCTGCCTAATGTTGAACTGGGTAATAATTTCCTTGAGAAAGGTACTGCTGGAAGAAGTAGTGTTTTTCTGCTTGTCTGTAGAGAGAATACCATGTGTGTTAAGCACAGGTTCAGTTCTTTGTTCCTGTTGAGTAAATTGCTCTTGTCTGTATTAAAAATGGCATCGATGGGTCTGAAAGCTGGGATTATCAAATCCTATCGGGGGAAAAATTTATTTTGAAAAGCAGTGCTCTCAATTTGTTAGAGCTAGATTTTAATATAAGCAATTAACTAGAATTGTGATTTTATGTGATACCATAAATGAGGTTTAACTTTTTTTTTGGTCCTGAAGAATTTTTGAAATATATTGGAAATTATTTCAAGTATGAGATAGTGCTTAAAATTTTTATATGCTTACTCCTTCTATTATGTTTCCCTAATCCCCCCCCATTTAACTAAAAAAACCCATTTAATGATGAAAAGAATATAAATGTGAAATTAAAGTTACTTTGATATGTTACTGTATTGCGTTTTCCATCCAAAATATTCTGCTTTGTATTGTATTAGCATGAGAAAGGTCTTACAGATCTGCATTATTCTGTATTTTTGGTTTTCATGTTCAGCACATAGGGTCTTTGAGTACAG
The DNA here is from genome assembly GCA_013399915.1 of Illadopsis cleaveri. NCBI lineage: Eukaryota > Metazoa > Chordata > Aves > Passeriformes > Timaliidae > Illadopsis > Illadopsis cleaveri. The sequence goes on along the minus strand of VXBB01000838.1, from coordinate 309,777 downwards.
TTACTAATTCTTACCATTCCTGTTACATGTTTTGTGGTAACATTGACATATATAGTTAGCCTCCTTTTCTCCTGCTTGCCAGTATATGGTAGAAGTTGTTTTCTTAACTGTGAGCAGGCGTTCTGGTTTGGTTTGACTCTTTCTTTTACTCTGTATCTGAGATATTTTTGTAGAGTTCTTACAGCAGGAGAGGTTGGTTACATGAAATACTGGTTACACCTCTTACATTCTGCTTGCGATTTTACTTTAGCTGGAGGTCTTAAAATTAAAAAACTCCACCTTTTATAATGTCTCAGGGGTGGGGGGAGCTAAAAATCAGATCCGAATTATTTTATTTTAAAAACTAAGTAATCTTGCAAACAGCATCTTTTCAAGCATTAATGCCTCCCTGCCCCACCCTGTGCTGAAGTCAGTGTACCTTGATAGCGAGGACAAGCTGCTGTAGAAAATGCCCCTTGCAAAAAAAAAAAAAAAAAAAAAAAAAAAAAAAAAAAAAAAAAAAAAAAAAAAAAAAAAAAGCCCCCACAACTAATCTGCTGTAAGCTCAACAGGCCTGCTTAATTAATGAGGCTTCATCTGTTTGATAAATTTAAGTTCCCTGTATATTTGTCTAAACTACTGAAAGAAAAACATTGTGACAGGTTCCTGAAGGAAAACCTGCCTTAGGTAGCGATAGCATCGGCAGCGATACGATCAGAGTTTATACGCGGGATCCGGGCTGTTTTGGGAAGGAAAGGGTAGCCCCGCGGGCTAAGCCCGTTCTGCCAGGTGATCCGGGATCAGCGCTGAGGAAAGCGCTCCGCTGGCTCCACAAAAGGCTTATGGGGCTCAGCCAGGGTCGGCGGGGCTGCGGGCCGGGGCCGGGGTGTGGCCGCCCGGCCGGGCAGGGTGGCCCCGCGCACCTCGCTCCATCGCCCCGGCCGCTGCCGCCATCCAGGATTTCGTTCTTAAACTTAGACGCGAAAGCAGCTCAAGTTTGAATGGTTCTTTTTTTCCACCTCCGTCCAAAAAGAAACGAAAATAGTCCTTTGGGACAAAACTTGACTTTTTTGGTTGTTGGTTTTTTGTTTTTTTTTTTTACCCCCCCCCCCTCCCNTGTTTTTTTTTTTTAACCTCCCCCCCTCCCACGCAAGGATATGAAAACTTGCTCGAAATGTTCCGAGCCGGCGTTGCAATCTTTCGGGCAGCTCGAGCGGGTAACGCTAACGTTTTTAAATCTTAGGAATGCGTTCCCGATAAAAATCCTGCCAGTATTTTTCAGTCGTCCCGTAGCGAAATGGCTACGGGGAATCAGGCAGAGCTTCGCTTTGGGAGAAGGGGGCTCGGGCAGGGAGGGAGATCGGCAGAGAGCGCCCGGGTGCCGGTGTAGGGTCGGGTGGTTTCCTGACGGGTTCCTGCTTATCTCCCGGTCTGACTATGCTGCGGTGCGATTTCATGCTGTACTTAAAATCTGGGCAAAAACAAATGTTTGTTTAAAAAAAAAATCGACCGGTTGCTCTAAATGGCATTAATTATTCAGGGTAGATCTATACTTCCTTCGTGTCAAAGTCAAATGGATAGCGCGTTCGCTTTGGGAAGCGAAAGCAAACAGCGATGGTTTTTTAAAACAAAATGCAGTGCTCGAGATTTACCGGGGGAAAATAAAAGCAAGGAATACCATAAGGAAAAAAATTTAAAGGGAAAAGAAACGACTGTAGGTTAGCAAAAGGCATGCTGTGATTCTGACTAAACTATGGCGAGCTGCTGTGCGATGCTCCATATATTCCAAGATTTAGAACAGAATCTTAAGAGTAATAGAAATATAACAGATTTTGTCACATGCTGAACTATAGAATATATAAGGTGGTTTTTTTTTCTTAGATGTACTTTTTTTTTTTTTAAATGGAAACTAGAAGGAGGTTTAGAAAACATCAGCCAATATGCTGATCTGAGCCTTGGGCTAGGTGTTGCGTTTAACCTATCTTTACATCTCGTGGTTTCGTTTCTTTTAAAAAAAATTTCCTTCTGGGGTTTAGAAAGAATTACTTGCCTGAATTTAAGAACCATTCACAAAAAGCGTAAAGTTAAAGTAATATTTTTTATTACTATTTGCAACAAGTCAGTTGTGGGGCACATAATCTGACCTTGGCACCGAAATACATTTAACATCAGTAAAACTTTTTTAAAGGGAGATTTGTACATATAGTTAAATAATTTTTTCACTTGGTGACAACATTCAGGCAAACAAGAGAGCATAAGAAAAGGACTATACATGGATTGGAAAATGTACCTTTCGGGTTTCGTTTTGAAGTTGCAAAAGTCCGATCCCTTCTTTTTGTGACCTTTTAAAAATTCACACTGGAGGACAGGAGGAGGGAGGCTCTTTCCCTTCTTCCGTGCGAGGCGGTGAGAGTTTATGCCGGGAAAACCGTCGGCAAGTTTTTAAAGGCCGAACTGCAGGTGGGTGGGGGGGTGGCGGGGGCGCGTGTCTTTCGCCGCCTCTTTCCGTCGTCGTTCGCGTTAAATAAAAAGTTTTTAGGCGCTGTTGTTGTTTACGGAGGGCGAGTTTTTGTGCGCGGGGGTGTTAACCCTATAGCTTGTCGAGGCTTTTGGGATTGGTGAGGATTTCTCTGGCTAGCCTCCAGGTCTGTTTGGCAGCGCTTTCCAGGGCCGAGTGGGGTTTGCCCTGAAAGAGGTCTAGGTTGGGCAGGAAGTAGTGGGGGCAGCGCCGGCACTGCAGGCAGGAGATGAGCTGCAGGAGGATGCCGTTCAGCCGGTCGCCCAGGCACGCCTCGTCCCAGTCGGTCTCCCGCGGGTGCTTCTCGCACTCGTACAGCAGCAGCGTCTTCATGTGGTAGTTGTTGAGGGGCTGCCCGGGCAGCTCCAGGTGCCGGTCGCGCAGCGTCTTCAGCACCGACAGGCACTTGTTCCGGCAGCCGCCCATCAGCAGCCGGTTCTCGGCCTCGCCGAACTGCAGCACCCACGCGTCGCTCTCGGCTGAGCTCTGCTTGCCCGTCAGCGAGTAGCACTCCTTGGAGAGCAAGTTGAAGCCCTCCGCCTTCACCTCCGCCACCCGGTTGGGGCCGGGCCAGGGGATGTGGGGCATGGGCCACTGCGCCGCGCTGCGCGGCCAGATCCCGGTGCACTTGAAGGCGGGCGTGATCTGCACCACGTACCGCTCCCGGATGCGGAGCTTCACCTCGCTCGTGTCCGCGATCATCTTCACCACGTCCCGGTAGCTGCACTTGTCCACGGCCTGGGCCACCAGCGTCTGGAAGCGGGAGCGGATCTTGCGGGCGGACAGGTAGCCCGAGGCGGTGATGAACTCCACCCAGAGGGACATGCTGCGCTTGCGGCCGTCGCTCAGCTTGAGCACGGCGCAGCCCGGCAGGGAGCCGTCGTCCACGAAGTTGAAGACGCCCATCTGGTTGAGGTAGAGCACCACCTCGAACTCGGTGGGCGAGATCACCTCCAGCCCCTCGTAGCGGGCGTCGATCTCGCTCAGGGAGCTGATGAAGCGCGGCTCCTGCACCTCCACCTCCTTCAGCACGTCCGACACGACCTTGCACACCTCCCGGATGGTCTTGGCGATGGCCGCCTTGCGCGCCTGGCAGCGCTCCGTGTAGTATTTGTTGAGCTGGTAGACCAGCTTGGCCTGCGCGGCGATCATGTTGGGGCACAGGTCCGGGCTGTACACCGGGCTCTCGCAGTACGTTGAGGGATCCAATGCTTTAGCGGTGGCTGCAGCTTTGCGGAGGGCACCGGCCAAATCGCAGACCCCCACCGCCTCCGGGAAGAAGGCGGCAGCGGCGCGCCAGTGAGAGCAATTAAAGAAATCGGGGAGGGCGGCGAAGCACAAAGGAGCGAAGCCCGGCGCTGCCCCGGCGAGGAGGAGGAGCGGGCCGGTGCGGGCTGGGCGGCGGCGCTGGTGATGCCGGAGCCGGTGCAGGAGCGGCGGGCAGCCCCCGCGGGCTCCCGGAGTGCAAAGTTTTGGATGGCGATGGGGGCAGGGAAGTCTGGGCTGCCTCTGCGCTCAGGCGCCCACCCCCCGGCGCAGCGACAAAAATGCCGTTTCAATAGTTCATGGAAAAAAAAACCCCAAAACAACAAACAAACTTCCCCAGGACTTGCAGAAGGTCCCCGTAGAAAAGCCGGTCGGCGGCGAAGTTTAAAACCGCACACGGTACGAGAGGAGGAGAAGAATGCGAGCAATGCCCTCAGCGGAAGAGTGAACTCTGTGTCTGTCTGTCTGTCTGCCTCTCTCTCTCTCTTTCAGTCCGTGGCACCGCCAGAGATGTGCATGAGTTTGGCTGCCGCTCGCTCAGACTGTCAGGGGGTGTTGTTGATTTCCCTTTTCCTGCTGGAGGCGTTGGCTGAACCCGGCTCTGTGGCTGTCTCTATCTTTACGCGCAGACGGGCGCGCTTGGTCTGTGATCTCTCATTCCCGTCCTGCAGCTCTACATAGATTGTTGTGAGAGAGAGATTGTATGGAGAGGAGCTGTTGCTTTTTTTGTTTGTTTGTTTTGTTTTGTTTTCTTTGCACAGACTTGTGTTTTATCCTGAGCGGGAGGAGGGCGTAGCTGCCGTGCCCGGGATGGCTTCTCCTCCCCCTCCCCAGCCCTGGAGGTGCGCGCCGAGGCTCCCGGTGTCCGCGCCTCTCGCTCCGCTCCTGCCGCGCCGTGTGCCCGCGTCCCTCTC